>CM034703.1:282313430-282329753 GCA_020142125.1 Phrynosoma platyrhinos
TTGATATCAGAGGAACTGTGGGTAGCATATGAGGTTTATCATATTTTTTGGAAATTAAGGGCACTCTGGGTAACAAACCAACAGAACACCATGTGGCATTCCTGTAAATACTGAAACAGAGATATCTGTCCATCATGCATTTGACACTGGAGCTGCAATAAATTGTCACCATTTGATTCTCTTCAAAAAACCTACAGATGTTGATAATTTATATAGTTCAAACTTGTTACATTAATTACAATTTTTATTAATTCCATATTCAAAATAGCCTATATCTTGTTCTTTGTCCCCTCCCCATTTTATCTTTCCTTTTCCTGTATCCCTAATTCAAACATCCCTCTCTTTTATTTTTTGTCATTTTCCTAAAATTTCTTCTTTATCACTTTATTTGTTTATGAGATCAAGTACTAGCTAGGTGTCTTCATCTCTATTTACTACAATACCATTTATTTTTAAATAAGATGAAGCATATGTAAAATTAAAAGATACTCCAATCTCCATGTTATAGGCCAAGATCATATTCAATGCAGAAAAGCATTAACTTCCACCATGCAAATGGTCCTAAATATGGAGATATTCTCGTGACATTCCAGGGCATTTTGGGTACTATTCGGTGATGAGGAGAGCAAAGGTGTATTCATCAATGAACTAGCCTTTAAAATGGTTCCTTACACTGCAAGGGAAAGTAGAGCTGATTGCATAAGCAAACTGGATACTGCCTTGTGTACTACTGGAGACTGCCTTGTGAAAGTATGTAAAAATATACAATAATGCTCCAATATGATTTTAGCTGATGCATGCAAATATCTCATTTTGTTGTGTTTTTTTTTAAATATATAAGGATGCAAATCTAACAAAAAGCTTGAACAGATCTCTTCCAAATCCCCAAGTGTCCTTTACAGATTATCCAGTGTGTTGCCTTCTTTATTCTAAAACTTTTACTATACATATAAATATATGTGAGTAGTTCCCAAGTACAGCAAATGTAATGGTACAATCCTGACTTAATTTTTAAAAATCCTAAATTTACCCTCTGGAAAACCAACCAGGTCATGTTCTTTAATAGTTTCTTAATTTATCTTGAATTTCAGATTATATTTGCTTAATTAAATGTCTAGTTCTTCAGTTGTTTCCTTCAATTAGTCAATCTCATTTTTACAATTGGATAATTTTATAGTAGTCATGGATTTGCCATTTTTGTTGTCTAACAATGCTCAGGAACTACCTATAAAGAACAACAGATTGACAGTGAGATGCTTTTGCATGGAAGAACCATGTTTATTTCTGCACAAAATATTTATTGAAATGCTTTGCAAAGTTTAACCATGACGAGAACTGTGCAGAAATCTTTGCTTCTCCCATACTGGGAAGAAAATTATGGAATATATTCATCCTTGAATGTGGGGAGGATGAAAATGAAGATTTACAAGCCTACATTCCTGTATTCTATTGTCAGATTCTGTATTTTAAATTTAAAAATCATTAACAGCACTGTCTAATTCCTTAATCTGTTGAACCATCTCTTTATCCTTTTCCGACATCAGTTTCTCCAATTTACGCTCAGTCTTTTTCCATCTGCCCTCTATTTCTTTCCATTTATCCTCAATTAGCATTCACACAGATTCTTTTGCTACTTTGATTTTTTCAATCATTCTACTTTCAAATTATTTTAATTTTTTAGTTATACTTCTTACTTCCAATAACACTCCCTTCTGCTCATCTTCCCCATTCCTCTCTTTGCCTGATTTTTCTATCCTATTATCTTTAGGTAGCACAAAGAATTAATTTTTCCAGCAGATGAGCAATCATCCATATGTTTACCAAACATATCAACAAATAACTTACTACAACTCTATGTAGATATACCAGAATATCACCACTACATTTAATTATGTCAATAATTAGCAAATAATAGTTGAGTCCAGAGATAAAAACTCTTTTGTAAAACATCAAACAAAAATGCTACACTGGTATCCAAAAGAAAAGTACAACTTCATACAGTGAAAATGTTCCAACCAATTAAATCTAATGGTTTCAGTTCATATAATGGAGTTATTCTATTAATCTCTCCTTGTGGTCTTGAAGGGGAAACTAGCATGGCTTTGCTTGGGCTGACTTCAAAATGAAGGGGAAACTAATATGATTTCACTTGGGCTAACAAAAATACTTGAATCCCTTTAGAATTATGTACTGTAGTTATAGACTTTTTTTTTTTCAGAAAAACAAGCTAATACAGATAGGTTACACTCAGCAGATCTCATTCTACCCTGACACACAAATGCCATGGCTTCCTGATAGCAAGGAACAGGATGCAATAGTTTACATCAGGGGTCGGCATACCTTTTGGGGGTGAGGCCAGTTGTACTGTCCCTCGATCGCAGGTGGGCTGAAGGGGGGGGAATGGCACTGGAGGTGTGCGAGCGCACATGCGCAATACTCCTGCCATCATGCGCATGTGTGCATGATGCAGGGTGCCATTTTGCATTCCAAAATGGCACCCGCACTCGCGCATGCATGCGCCTTATGGTAGGAGCCATTTTGGAATGCAAAATGGTGCCGCATGTCATGAGCGCATGTGCACGATGCTGGTGCCATTTTGCATTCCAAAATGCCACCCGCCATCGTGCGCATGCGTGCGTGAGCACAGGTGCCATTTTGAAATGCAAAATGGCACCCCGTGTCACACACGTGCGGTGGTGCCATCAGCAGCAGGAACAGCCACGGGCCAGTTACACTGCCTCGACGGGCCAGGTTTGGCCTGCAGGCCGTAGTTTGCCGACTGCTGGTTTACATGAAAGGAGTATGCAGATGGCCAGGCCTGAAAAGATAACCAAAACATTTATGGAAAGTTCCTTCAGTATGTATGCAAGATATGAGTGACGTGGCTGTTTTTAGAAAACTATGGCCAGAATCCTGTTGAGGACTTAAGTTTTCATAATTGACTCATGTCTGTGAGAAACAGAAATGAGCAGTTCTGTAATGCCTATATCCAGTAAAGCACTGCTGTTATAGTATTATGTAGAAGAGCCTGCAAATAAAACGATGGGCACTGGGACCAATGCACATTGGTCCTGTTGTGCATCAGGACACTGGTTAGGGAATGCTGATGCACACCAGGAAACACATCATTGCAATTCACTAACAGAGTTTCTTACCACCTCTACTACCTAGCTAAGTATATGTTAGGTTATATAATGTAGACTGTGATAGAGGATTCTAACCTATATTTGAGCATACAAGTCATGAGCACATATTTTTTCATTCTGTTCATATTCTGGTCTTCTGCATTTCTTTCAATAGAGTTCATTGATTGATCAGCATGGCCTTCTAATCTATTCTGGTGTTGTTGGGAGAAGCAATTCCTCTCCAGCTTTCCCATGCAACCACATGTATGGCCCCAAATGTGTACTTAGCATTCATTCAAAGTACTGCTAATAAAACTAAAAATATTAGCTAAAGATTCTGTAAACCAGCCTTTTTTGCTTTTATTCTCACCTTTCCCAGATTCAAAATAACTCAGAATCCTACAGGGGAGTGTCTGATACAGTGGTTAAGGGTGTTTCCGTTACTTGCCTAGGCTGCAAACAGGGCTAGTGGAATCAGATAATATTAATAATTGTATATTTGTTTGAACTAGTACAAGTATGCATTTCTGATAACCGGGGGGGGGGGGGGCTTTCTCTCCAGTGCATATATAAACAGAATGCATACACAGGATATAGAATATGATGTATTTTGTCATGTTGAGCTATTTAATTAGAATTCATGAACTTGCCCAATAAGCCAACCATTTATAGAAAAGTGGTCTTTATCTATACACCATTGGAATGACAAATTAGAAGATAAAATTGATCCATATATACTTTTGAGTTATAGACAAATTTAGAAAAAAATAGTGAAGATTTGTCTATTGGTTTAATTATCAATATTAATAAAAGTGATATAGATTTAAGCCAAGATCCTACATTTGGATACACACACACTTTTTTTATTTATTTAAAGGATTATATCCCCCTTTCTCTCAAAATGGGATTCAAGTTGATATAGCTACATCTCTAAAGATATATCTCCTGTTGCTACTGCACAAAAACTACCTTTTTAGCAGCCCTTTACCCTCTCCCAACACATCCTCTTCTGCATTGCTGAAAAAAAGAGAATTGCATTGGCGAAAAAGAGCAGGGTTGCATCCAGCTCTTTTCCTATAGCTGGGAGCATCAGCAAGTCTCTGTATTGCAGGAGAGTTGACAGATGAGCAGAGATGCATGACTTCTCATCTGTTCACTCTCTGGGATATAAAACTGGCCATGTTTTGGGCAGTGGACTGTGCTGCTCAAAAGATAAATGTGATGACTTTTAATCATTGCATAAGCAATGTTATGAATACTGGAAGTCTTCCAATTTTGTGGTGTGTGTCTATCCCTCTATGACCCTAAATGTACCCTATGTAGTAGTCATGAGCCTTGAAGCATCAGGTCATGTAGCCAAGAGCTTGAAAATTTAGATCATGTAGACAGTTTGGGAGTTGTGATAAGGGGGCAAGTAACACTTCCCGATCAGAAAGGCTAGGTGATTGACCAACAGGACGTTTGGAACTCCAAGCCAAAGAGCCTCCATTTACAACCACTATTTCTACTTCAAGGACCTCTATCTTGAGTGACCATTCCTCATGCAAACTTGGCCTTTTGATGTAGGATACCTAGTCTTTGCCCCAGCTTAGTTTTTGCTCTATATAAGATCCTGAAATTCCTTTGTTCCCCGGGCTAGTTTGGATTTCAGACTGACTCCACACCAGTCTGAATTCTGCTAGTTCTGACTCACTGCCATTCCTCTGCGCACTTCCTAAGGCCAAGTCCCATGTCCAACCACCCAGTTGGATCATCAGGAGCAACCACGTCTTTGGTAATTACCATTGTTAGTGGAGCCTTTGAATCTATTCCAACAATCACCTCTTTATTTCTTCACTGTAGTGAGAGTGGGTGTGTGTATGTGCATATGAGTGTGTTTTCCCATTAATAAAATACAGTTCAAAAGGAGAGCTCTGCCTCTGTAATCCTTGTCTCACTACCTTGGTATGTAGGTGGGAAGAGCCCGGGGTTGCTTGCAACTCAACATATTGATTCAGCTAATAAAAATTCCCCTGGTTCTTAGTTACAGCAATTACCTGTAAAATTGAATTGTATTATTGTGATAAAAGATACGAGCAAAAGACATTCTAAAGAGGTTTACCGGACCTCCTTCTGCACAGTACTAACAAGTGTTCACTATGGTGCCACTACCATTGTCTCTGAAAGATCCTCCACTATTGTCACCCTCTATTACCTACTGCTGCCCAGTAGCTGTTTGGCCACTTTAGTCTGGCTCCTCAGAAAAAAGCCTATCTGACATGGGAAACCTTACTAGCAACATTGCTACTATCAGTATATAGCCTCTTGCCTCTCAAGAACACATAATCCCACCATTAGATGGGGAGCCAGATTTAAGATATGATTACCGGTACTGAACAGGATGTCAACCATAAATGAGCTAGAGCTGCTATATTTTGGAAGTATCAAGTAAATATTACACATTACTTTATTCTAATCTTTACAAAAGGAAAAGACTGCTATTATGCCTGTTTAACCACCACCACCCCATAGTAATATGTTACAAGTAACATTACAACTTGTAACAGAACAGCTTCCGAAATGGTATGTGTAGCGGAGAGAAGCAGACCACTGGAGAGGCCTGTAGGGTGAGATTGGAAATCTTCAAAGTGGAATGAAATGGGCAGAACGAATAATGACTGTTCTGGTAAAGAATGAAGAGCATCAGAGGGGGAAAATGCTCTGCAATTGGAGAGTCTCTCTCAGCTCTACCAGAGCTTTATCTGTTTTAGAATACTTAAATCTCTCTTTTTTTTACAAAATTTCTTCATCTAATAGCTGCTTTTCCCACTCTCCTTTGCTCAAGCACTGCAGTCTTTATCAATTGTTTTCAGGAATATCAGGTAGGATGACAGTCACTGTGTATTTGTGTGCATGCACACATACAAAAGCATGCATAGATGCACAAACACGAGTGGTAGGAGAGAGGTTCCCCAACACATATATTTCTCTGCTTGAAATTGATAATTCTGAGCAGTAAGATAATTCTAAGCTGTTTCTGCCCTGCAGAGTTTAAGGTGGTTAGACTGGGAAATCTCTGTCGGCAAAGATATTGGACAATGGAACTGTCTTCATTCTTTGGTTCTACTACTACTATTATTATTATTATTCCCACCCCTCTGTGTAACGCAACTGCGGTGGCTTACACCATTAAAATATACATTTCATATCCTACAATCCCACCAACCTCTTAAAATACTATTAAACAATGCAAATTTAAAATACACTTAAAATAATAATAGAAATAAACAAATAAACAATAACTGCAGCAGAATCAGGGGAACAGGTTGGGCTGTCTTTTGATGGCTGGGATATCTATTCAGGAAAGGCCTGCTGGAAGAGATCCATCTTAACAGCCTTTTTAAAGCTGTTTAAGGTGGTAATGGATCTCATCTTGCAGGCCATTCCATAATCTGTGAGTGGTTGCTGAAAAGGTCCTCTGGACGGTTCTTCATTGGTAGAATGCAAATCAAAAGCTACATTTCACAACTGAGAAAGTTCTAGCTATACATTGTCACCCAGTCTCATGCAAGAAGTTTTGGCTCTGGGTGCAAAAGCTCATTTCTAACAATATTCACAGGCCTATCTGGCAAATTCAACATGACTCACTTAATGATGTACAAATCAATCCATATCAGTACGATAAGTCTTATTTCCCTCAATTTCCACAGGAAGGAAATGCAAGGAAATTTGCTTTTATTTTCATCTGCAACGTTCCTCAACATCCATATATTGCATTGATCTTATCCAAAGAAAATATTTTTATGCATATATTTTCCAACCTAGTCACTCTTTTCATTATGACTTTCCCTAATGTAAGAATTTTTGTATACAGTTCTTGGGAACTGAGAATGGTGGTCCAAAATTTAGAAAAATTGAAGAAAAAGCTGGATTCCAACCCATGTATTTGCTTATGAAATCTCAACCAGGATTTGATTTAAAATGCATACCAAACACAACTTCTCAGCATCTCTAGACCTGGGTGAACACTGTGATGTGGATGTATGTCTAAATCCATATTGGTACTCTCTTTCTCTCTGCTTGTTTCTGCATGCAGATCTTCCACTAAGAATCAAGGGCAATCAGGATGTGTAATAGATCACATATCTTTCAAGTTTCAACTTAATCTTCTTTCTATTGCTTTGAAAATATGCCACACTGAATCAATGGGATTTCCTCCTGAGTAAATGCTATTAGGATTAGACTGCTGGCCAGAAAGCAGCACATTTTGAACAGTTTTTTTCCCTTTCTCCCTTCCCCCCTCTCCTACATTATAGGGGGCTATTCTCCCAATCTAATTCTTCTAGATGGTGACAACCTCACTGAGCCAAAGAGGAAACAGCCAAGTATCTGATATACAGCAGTCGATGACTGGAAATGTGATCATTAATTCCTTACTCTTTGAGACAAGGCAAAAGAGCGGTGAATGCTGGCAACTAATGAAATACTGTGCCAACAGAATTACTGCTGATCTTGGCTTTTTTCAGTCTTTGTCCAGCATTTGTCCTCCACTCCCTACTCAGTAAAGGCTTGAAATATAATCAGTGAAAGGGACACAAGGATGAAACATTTTTCAAAACAGCCTTCCCCTGTTCCTTCTCCTTCCCCAACTATCTACAAAATCTGGGTCACAATGGAGCTTCAAACATGGTATGTGTGTTTCTCTGTGTTCATGTATATGTACATGCATGCACATGCACACATACATATATATGACTATAAACACACATACACACATCTGCATCTCATATCCTTTAATATTAATGGTTGTGACTCCCCCACCCCAAGCTATCCCACCCAAATTTATAGCATCTTTTTCCTGCATGGATTTGGAAATGGGGGAGTGGGAACACTGAAGGAAACAATTCCAGAAACATCCCCCCAGCCCACATGCCCATACAGTGTCATTCCTAGGGTTGGTGTCACCCAGTGTGGTAACTCATGGTTTCACACACACCCCATTGACCTCCTCCCATTTCACACTATACAGAATCCTTAGTAATGCTTTTTTGTACTAATGTTACTTGTAAATCATAATCCTCATATACCACTGAATGTAATACTAATAGTTGTGACATAAACAACTAGCAAAAGTAAAATTATACCTTCAAATTACAATATCATAAGCACAGCCTAAATGTATTTACATATGCATAGTAAATATTTGGTTAAAATGTGATGTTTTAAAAGAAATGTTTAAAGAATATTTGTTTAAAAATCATTTTTAAAATTTAAAATTAAAAATTTTGAAATTTGAAATTTAATTTTTAAAATTTCGAGGGGCCTTTCCTTTCTCCTCCCACTGAGCTTCACCTCACTCACTCCATCTCTTAAAGCATTTTAAAGGGAAGCAGATTAATGCCACAACCCATTTCTGCCAAAAGGTAAGTGTTTGAGGAGCAGTGGTGTCACCTCCCCTTAGGGTGTCACCTAGTGCAGTCTGCACTCCCCACACCCACTAGTGATGCCACTTTACATCACTGTTGATCTCCTGGTTGAAGTGTCACTGCAACAAAGGTGCAAAGAGGGCTTGCAAACAATATTTTGTTGCCTGAGTCAAAGGACAAGATGGCACTTCCGCCCTCATTCCATATGCAGAAGCTGGCTGGTCTGCCAAGTTAATACTATCAATAGAGTAGCATTGTTTTCTACCATATCTGATAGCATCTGCCCAGTTTAAGGAGGGTAGGAGAAGCCATGGGGCACACACAGAGCTTTGTCCTCCAGGAGAGAGGAAATGGCTGAGAGAGAGGAGTTCAGAAGAAACAGCTATGAAGCTGTCCTTGCTATTCTCCATCACCTGCTGCCAAAATTAGTTGCTTCACTCTGCTTATGGAAAGGGTGCCACAGATACCAAAATAGAGAGGATATACATATTTGAAGAATCAATCAATCCATCAGTATCTATTTCCACTTGAGCCATTACCTTGGGATCTACCAAAGCCTCTAACAGTGAGCGATCTTGATTTGAGAGGGGAATAAGAGAATACCATTTGCGGAGATACTTTGGCTATCCTGTCATTTATGGGTGGATGAATAGAAATGAAGCATCTGAGATATTAATGCTGAATACTCAAAAAGCCTCACAGAGCCCTAAACATTATTTCTTTAATAACACCAGTACTACCATTTAAAGAGTGCCAATGATATCCTACAAACACCTGCATCCTAGTCATCCTCCTAAAAAGCCATTATTGGTGAAAAAGGATGGAGTAGAAGGTGGCAACCTAAGGGCCTAAGCAGACTGCCAGAAATAGTGCACATTAAATTGAGGCACTGCCCTGGCTCAGTGCTAGGGAATCATGAGAATTGTATTTTTTTCTGAGGCATTGAGCCTTCTCTGTCAGAGAGCTCTGGTGTCATGATAAATTACAGTTCCCATGATTGCCTAGCACTGAGCCAGGGCAGTGCCTCAATTTAATGTGCACTATTTCTGGCAGTCTGCCAGTACCATGACTTTTCTTCTGCAATGCTTTGGTCCTCATAGAGCTGGCCAGGATGTATCAATTCCACTCTGTATATAATCTGTACCATGAAAAACAAATTGTTCAAGGTGGATCAGAGCATACAATTAAAAAATCCAATAGCAATAAAATCTAATAAACAGAGTGTGGTTTGAATTTTTTAATGAAATTAAAATATCATTTAAAAAGTCAGGTAAAATACCCTTCATAAATATATATTCATAAGAACATATTTCATGAAAGCAGTAGGAAAATCCAACACCCTTTGACAAATGCATCACCAGCATTTCTACACAGATAGGGGCCCTTTCACACTACACAAGTATAGCTGTATGATTCTACTTTAATTGCTATGGCAACATCCCATGGAGTAATTTGGTGAGACACTCAAGCTGCTGACTGAGATTTCTAAAAAGAAAAAAAAAACCTTTCTAAACTGCAAATCCTAGGATTCCATAGGATGGAATCATAGTGCCATAACTGTGGATCAAACCAAGACTGAAACCTAAGATTAAACCAAAGTCTTTCTCAAACAGAAGGTTTTCCTTCTAGAGCAGAAGGATGTTTGAAAGAGAGCAAGATGTAAACCTTTTGTTAAGATGAAACTCACTATAATCCTCTGCCTGGTCTTGACAAAGCACCTAGAACACTTGGAAGAGCCTGTGGTGGGTGAACTTAGCAAACAACCATAGACATATCCTATGGGCCTTCAGATATGTTGGTGCACAGTCAGCACTTTGGATTGAGCTCAGAAACAAAAAGAAAACCAAAGCAGCTGTTTCAACATTTGCAGGCAAGTTGAGGGCATATTCAGTCCAATCTTTTAAGAAGCACAGAGAAAAAAAATCCAGTCCCCTTTAGAAAGATTCATTTTCTCAAAATGAATCAGAAGCAAATATGTGTGTCTTTTTCCTGTAAATTATATAACCGCAATAGACAGCTGTGGTTAATAATAATCTAGCTGCTGCATTCATCTTCACCAATGGAAGTTTTTCGACACTTTGAGGAGCACATTGCAACAGTCCAAACTTGTAAATAAGACAACCGTCACCATGGACATATCTGCCGTATCCAAGTATGGGTGCAGTTGACACATAAGTATCAGCTGGGTAAAGGCACATCTGGACATCTCAATATGCAGGGACAGTACTCAACCCAGAAGTTCTTCCTTGACTATGGAATTCTGTTGTTATGGAGAATGTGACCCTGCTTAACACAAGTAAACTAATGGGTGCTGATGAGCCAGGAGACCATCTGTTTTACTTGGATTAAATTTCTAAAAGTTTTCCAGCATTTAATTTGTCATTGCCTCTGTGTATCAGTTCAAACTGTGGCAGACTCTTTGGGACTGTTATGAAAAGAAGTAGACCTGGGCACCATGTCATCATCATCATCATCATCATCATCATAAATAATTTATACCCCGCCCCTCTGTTGAAACAATCGAGGTGGCTTACAATAGTTAAAATTCCATACAATGCATCATTTATCCAATACAATCTAAAATCCCCCAAAACCCACCCACCCCCTAAAAAGTATTAAACCAGTTATGAATTAAAACATCATAAAAATAAAACAAATAAAACAAACTAGAAAAATTTAACTGAAAATTAAAAAAAAAAAACAGGGCAATGTTGAGAGCCAAAATTGGGAGAGGTACATAAACAAACTCCTGAGGCTGGGAAATTCTAGTCAGGAAAGGCCTGCCGAAAGAGATCCATCTTCACAGCCTTTTTTAAGGTGTTTAAGGATGTAATCTGATGGATCTCATCTGGCAGGCCATTCCAAAGTACACACTCATTATAGTTGTTAACTGCCATCAAGTTGACTTCAACATATGCTGACCCTATGGATGGGAGAACTCCATGTCACCCTTTCATCAACAGCCTTGTTCAGGTCTTGCAGACTCAGGACCATGGCTTCCTTGATTGAGTCTATCCATCTGGAATGCAGTCTTCTTTTCCTACTGCCTTCTGACATTATTATTATTATTATTATTATTATTATTATTATTATTATTATTATTTTATTATTATTTCTTACCTGCCTCTTCCCATGAATCAAGGCAGGGAACACAAACAATTAATAGACAAACAACATCAGTTAAAAAAAAATCACTTTAAAAGCACAAGTAAGGTGTATACATATTAAAACAATCCACATGAAAAATTCATAATTTAAAACTCACAATTTAAAAATCATTTGGATAAGCATGCTGGAAGAGACTGGTCTTTAATGATTTTTTAAATTCAAAATACATATTCAACTGTCGAATCTTTTCCTACATGTCATTCCACATCTAGGAGTGGCTGAAGAAAAAGTCTTCTGGTTGACAGTTGCCATCCTAGTCCTGGTTAACTGGAGTAAATGTCCACCAGAGGACTTGAGTATACAAGGCAGATCATATGGGAGGAGGTTATCTGTAGGTAATCTGGACCCAAACCGTAGAGCTTTAAAAGGAAGAACCAACACTTTATATCTTGCACAGAAACTAATTGGTAGCTAATTGAGTGATTTTGATATTATTGCAATATGCTTACTCCTTGATGTCCCAATAATTAATCTGGCTGCCATGTTTTGATCAAACTCAAGTTTCTGAACTTGGTACAGAGGTACAGTCCATTGGAAAAGTCCAGCCTTGAGGTTACCAACATGTGCACTACCATCTTTAGGTTCTCCAGCTCTTTACTAGTGAGTAATGTCTTCTTATGATATGTCTGAAATAAGAAAGTCTCAGGGCCTCGGCAGACGACTAATAAAGTCGTCTCCGAGGCAGGGAAGAGGAGGGGCAGCCGCACGAGCAGCGCCCCTTCCTCCTCCCGAGGTTGCCCTTGGAGCTGCCAGCTGTCCGCATGGCTGGCGCTCCCAGGGCAACCTCCCACTGCAGCGTCCTCACACGCTGCGGCGGAAAAACCAGGGAAAGTGTGCCCTACGCGTTTAGGGTGCACTTTGCCTGTCTTCCGAAAGGAGCGCTATTTTTGCGCTCTTTTCAGGGACACCAACGGTGCGCCTCGGTGTGGCTGCCATGGCCCCGCGGCGCACCGTCCCGCAGTGTCTCCGATGCCATCGTCTGCTTCCCCTCTCAGTTTAGTCATCTTGGCTTCTAGGGTGCGTTTAAGCTTGACTTGCTCTATAATCCTTATGGGGGGAGGGGGTTAATAGTCCATGGTATCTGTAGAACTCTTCTCCAGCACTACATTTCAAATGAGTTAATTTTCTTCCTATCTGCATCCTCTCTGTTCAGCTTTCACAATTATACATTAAAACTGGAAATGTGATACAATGGTCAATCCTAACTTTAATAACAAGGATAATAATAAAATCATTTTGCATATCAACAGCGACCCCTCTTTTGCAATCCAATATGTCTCCATTCCAGTGAGGCCACAGGCCTCTTTGTGGCAGAGGATAATAATAATAAAAGAGCTCGTGTGGCATAGCAGCTTGAATGTTGGACTGCAATCAGGGTTCAATGGTTGAGGATCAAAAAAGCCATGAGTCTGGTTTCCAGGTGTGATGTGACCTCTCTATGTCTTGAGGTTACCTTTTACTTATCACTTATTGAAGGCCACTCATCAATGACATCTTATCCTAGTTTCAAGGTATCTTATTTCAGTTTCAACATACAAGGTATGTTATTTCAATCCCCTACTATACCACAAACTTTTACCTCAGGGACTGTTCCTAACCACCACTGCAACTTTGAACTGCAGTTTCCTCAGCTTCCAAGCAATCACTTACTTTACCTTAAAGCAGTACCTCAAGGATCACTCTAGCTGACCCATACACACAATTTTTATTCCACATTGGATCTCCCATTTCCCACTGGATTTCTGATATCCTCCCTGGTTTTCAACTCTCACAGTTTACAGTCTTGGCATCACTTCATCAACTGTTCACACAAAAGATCTCCTCTTGGCTTTTCCTGAACCAAAAAGTCTTCTGACTGGATCCTTTGATCCCACTACTGGATCCTTTGATCCCACCACTGGATCTGCCAATCCCATCACTTGGCACCAATATGCGATGCCACCTCCTTCTATGCCCTGAGGTTACTTTTTACCTCTCACTTATAGAAGGCCCCTAGTCAATGACACATGTCCAGTGTCCACCCTTCATACACTTTCCCTAAATGTATCAGGGCTAGGGTCCCAAGTGTCTCCCTCTTATAAGTTTAATATATTAGGTAGCATGTTTGTTTGTGCCTATATGGTTTAGAATTCACTCAGGCAGAGGCTTCTATTATAACAGATAAACATTAACTTTACTGAATAACACAGGGGTAAGCAACCTTTTGGAGCCAGGATCTGGGTTGCTGTCCCTCAGACAATGGGGGGCCGAAGCACCAAAAATAAATAAAGAACAAGTAAGAACAACAATAATTAATATCATCATGCCAGGTGGCAGCAGCGGGGGGTGGCGGGGGGGCGCATCCGGCCCCTGGGCCTTAGGTTGCCTACCCCTGGAATAACATGTAGCAAGAAATTAGCTTAGGTAGAATGGTTCAAACATGATATGGTTAATTAATATAACAGTTGCAGGCATTTCAGTTTCCTCTTTACAATCTCTACAATTCACTTTCTCTGCCAGTCAGTGTCCTTCTCTGACCATATTGAAACCTTTTGTCTCTTTCTCCAGTTTCTCTACTGGCCCATCAGAATATCTCTCTGATCCTCTCTAGGCCAAGTCAGATTTCCCATCTGATCTTCTCCCTGGAACTCTTGCTCAAGAACCTTCCCTCAACTCAATTCCCTTCAGCTCTTATCTCCCCTTTAGCAGAACCCACTCACTCCTGCCTAGACTGCTTAAAGACCCAGATTCTGTAACTCCTTGGTGTAACAGAGTCACTGGGCAGACTTGGTTTCCTGACAAACAATCATGGTACAGGCTGACTGTGAGGGAGGGGCTGTAGGAGTAGATATAAAAGGCAGGAGTGAGTGGGTTCTGGGCCAGATGCCTGAGCCTCTGCCTTTCTCTAGGACTGGGAGGGGGTCTCTACTCAAGCTCCTCTTCCTGCTGTGAACCTGACTAGACTTGCTGAACAGAAGGAAGACCTGGCTGGCTATCAGGCTTCACCTATACTTCTCCCAAAGATAAGTCTGGTTTGTCTTCTGATGAAAGTGAACTCTCAAGGGATGGCATGTCATGACACACCAGCTGATTTTCTACTGAAATTCTTTTGGTGTGCTTCATTATCCAAAATAAATGTTTGCAATATGATTTGTAGTGCCCCTTCCTTTCCTGAAAGCAGCTAGGTCATCTGGTATTTTGTGGTCCATATATAGTAAGAATATTTCTTGTAGAATTTTGAGCATCACTTTGCTTGCATAATGGTCCTGTGGTAACTGCAATTTCTAGTGTTCCCTTTCTTGGGGGCTGGAATGTATATTGATCATTTCCAGCCCATAGGCCATTGTTTTGTTTTCCATATTTGCTGACAGATTTTAGTTAGAATTAGAGTAGATTCTGCCTCTGTAGCTTTATTGATATTCCATCTATTCCTAGTGACTTATTTCTCCCAAGTGCTCTGAGTGCAGCTTCCTCTTCACTTCCTAAAGTTGTAGGTTCATAATTCAAATGATTCTTGAATGAATCTGTGATTCTTTCATCACTTATATATAGTTATTCATTATATTGTTTCCAACAGCTTTTTATTTGTACTTGGCTATGTAATGTGTTCCCCTGCTGGTCATGCAATATCCCCACTCTCAGTTTAAAACTTCCCTTTGATTTCTCAGATCTTATAGGAGAGGTCTCTTATCATATTCTAGACTTTTGATTACTATAATAGTTCTCCTTGGCCTTGTGCATAAGTCACTGAACAGTTGCATTTAGGGTTCTGACTCTATTCCTGCCTCCTGTTACATTTGCTTGTAGTCTGTCCTTAACTGCTTGAAGAGTTTCATCTGTCATCTACTGAGGCTCCTCTTTCTTTCTGGCTACAGATAGTGTCTTTTTGCATTCCTTCCTGTCAGTGTCCCTGACTTCTGTCCATAGTTCTTCTGGCTCTGATGATACCCACTTCTAATCCATGGATGGTCTCTCTCAGTAATACTGTATAGCTGTTGAATCAGTAAGGGGGCAAGGACAGAGGAATGCAAGAAGCCAGGGGGGGGGGATAATGAATAGAAGTCTCTCAGAATCATTTTCTGATACTGACTCTCCATGAATGACTGGAACCACAATAATACAATCCCCAAATCCAGAAAGAAATCATGGTCACTGGTGTAAAAGTTATTTTCTTACCAAACTAAGATCTGACCCAAGACTGAAATGGATATAAATCCAAGTCCCCCAACCCTGACAGCCTCCTTGAGACTGCTAATGAAAGAAGTAGAGATGGGTGTCATCTACACATTGGTGATACTTCTAATCAATGGATGGTCTATCCCAGTAGTATTATGTATGTAGATGTTAAAGTAGTATGGAGACAAGGATAGAATTCTGGGGGATACCAGAATTGTCCAGATGCATTGAACTACTACTCCCACCATCCCCACTATCTGTTATGCTGGCAGAGGACAATGAACATTGTAATCATTACATTTGCCCAGAACTGGGTTGAGGACGGTTGATCTGGATAATCCATATCATCCAGCTACACCATGATTTTGAGCAGTTTTTGGGGAAATAAATTCTGTTTGTTTTTCCATAGTTAAGTTGAAAAGAAAAGCACTAACCAGTGACTCCACTTAGATTTAATAATAATAATAATA
>CM034703.1:282359153-282393739 GCA_020142125.1 Phrynosoma platyrhinos
AAGTCAAGATTTTCTGACATAGTTCATTGTCAAGGACTTAATTTCATGATAAATACTACCAAAGTATACTGTAATATCCACTGAAGAAGATGCCCTCCTCAGTGCTCTTGAAAACAAGGTCTCTTGCTTGCACGCAGGTTGATCTGCTCAGCTTCAGATGAGCCTTTGTTTTACACATATGCATACTCCTCAATTTATGGTGACCCCATGAATTTTACAGGGTTTTCTTAGGCAAGGAACACTCAGAAGTGGTTTTGTCAGTTCTTTCCTCTGGAATATATCCTATAGCACCTGGTATTCATTGGTGGTCTTCCATCCAAGTACTAACCAGGACTGACCCTGCTTAGCTTTCAAGATCAGATGGGATATTGTGTCTTTAGAATATCTAGTCCATTGTGCATGTTCCTAGCTATTTTTAAAGACAGCATCATGTAAGCAGCATTGCAGTGGTCTAATCTGATGAGTAGACCATGTGTGACAAATGTACACTCAAATGTTCATTCAAGTGCAGAATTTGGAATCTGGAAATTTTCTCTTTTAACTTACAACTATATGGTCTGTGGCCATGCTGGCTGGCTGGGGGATTTTGAGAGCTATAGTTCCAAGCTCTGTTCTTGTTTATACTGAAGTATCTTCATTTAACTGTCTTTAATATGATACATGGTGTGATGCACATTCAGACACCATCCATACATTTGGTTTGTTTTCAGTGACCAAAGGTATGTTTTCAGCCACACTTGCATTCAAAGTCACACTTGAATGAGATTTTGTGTGGAAATTCTGGGAGATTTTATATATTTACTTAAAAAAATAGTGTGTGAGAGAGAAAGTCAAATAAGCTGCAATATTGTCAGTTTCTTTCATCCAGCCATGGCTCTCTTTCTTATTTTATTGGTGCAAAACAGTCTGTTACCTGATAAGATTTATGATGATGCCCAAGACACAGAAGAGAGCAAGACTTGCCTCCCAGCAATTCTACAGGAAATCTCATTCAACTAAGTAAGACATCAACATACTAGATTTTTCCTTCTGAAGATTCAGCTTTGAGGGTTCTCTTTTTTTAAATTCACTAGTGAAATGTATTTGTTGTTTCCCCCTTCATTCAGTCCATCAAAATCTGGCTGAGAAGCTGCATGCATATCAAGATGGAGGCTATTTGACAAAATTTCTCCAGGAAATGAAATTGGCAGAGGAGGAGGCGGTTCCTGTCAAACTTTGAGATGCATTGATGGAGCTGAATGGGGAAATGTTTGTAGCATACCTGTCTGGACTCCCCCTGGTGCCATAGATCAGCCTCTGACACTTCTGAGCACCAAATTCTTCAAGGAAAGGAATATAGATACAGCAATATAGATAGATTTATACACATGCGCAATGCACTTAGGTGATTGTTCAAGGCACTGACAAGAATTATTTCCCTAATGGACAAAGGACTTGTAAAGATGAGGAAGGAAACATTTGCTCAGCCTGAAATATTTTGATTTCCATCATTGTTTGAGATACTTGTCTTACCAAAGTCCTGTTTGAACAATAAAGATTCTGAGGTTATTAACTCAGGATTGTTATCCGAGGATGAAAATGCCATCTGCATCAGGAAGTAATTCACTTTTGGAGTGTTATTTTCTAGCTATACATCACTTCTGCCTGTCTTGGATCATTGACATGCCATTGTGGTCCTTTGCATTGCCAAATATACTAGAATGGAAGAAGGGCAAACTCATCATCGCCATGACAAGGCTGATAGATGGCTTTTCAGGCTCTACAGTTCAACAGTGCATTTCACCCATCTCAAGACATGACCTTTGGAGCTGTAGACCAGAGCAGCCAAAAGTCAACCAAGGAGCTTTGCAGACCAGCCTAAAGGGCCAGTCTGGGGGTGGAGTTGGGGCAGGGCAGCCGCATGCCGGTAGCCCCAACCCCAGCCTGACACCAACCTGATGCTGCATGCTTGTATGTATGATGTGCGGATTCAGGATGCCCTCTCGGCGCAGCATGTAGACATGCTGTGCCAAAAGGGCATGGAAGAGCTGCGGCGCCGGCTCTTAGTGTGGCCTTTTGCCACCGTTAAAAGGAGCTGCATTTTGCCACTCTTTTAGGGGTGGCAAAAGGGAGGATTGGGGCCACAGCATGCAGTTGCTGTGGCCTCAATCCGTGGCTAGCAGGGGCAGCCCAGAGCCACCTGTCTGCATAGCCCCTAACTGCAGCAAATCCAGTCTCCAAATGAACCAGTCCAGTCTCCAAACATACTAGGCGATGCATCCTAATTTACCTCACACATCTGTTGTGAGGATAAAGTTGGGAGGACAACTATCCATACAAGTTCATTGAACACACTGGAAGAAAGATATGAAATAACTAATAAATGAATATTGTTTTTATGTGTCTTGACATTGACACCAACTCACAGCAAAACTCTCATAGGGACTTTCTAGGCAAGGTTTATTCAGAGGTTTGCCATTGCTTTCCTTTAATATTGACAGATTGTGACTTGCCGAAGGCCACCCAGTGTGGTTTTATGGCTCAGTAGGGATGAACCCTAGTTGAGACAAACAATGATAGATATCTAGAATTTATAAGGCAGTGCTGCTTTAAGCATTTGCAGCTCTCTTCATACATTAACTCAGGAACCCTAACAATGAATTTGTACGGTATGCATTGGTTTATTGCCATCTTATTTGTTGCAGCGAAGCTGGAGAAGCTGTAGCTCAGCATGTGCTACAGTTGAGGAAAGATCTGGACTTCACAGTATTCATTGTTAATCTGTCAGTGGAGAAAAACAACTCTCAGAACTCTGTCAAAACAAGTATCTTTGGTTCCTAAGATTCAGTGGCACAATACATATCTTTGGTTCCTATGATTTGAATTTTCTTTTTTCTTTCCTTAAGGAACTACAAAGAAAGGCACTGCATTCTACTAGGACTATTACATCAGGGGGTGGTTTTTAATCACCTTCCACTTTAAATTCCCTGCCCCTCACACACACATGCCACCCCCTTGCTATTTTCCTCTAAATAGGGTCAGTCCCACTATTAGGCAGAGCAAAGTGATCTCCTCGGGCTGTACATTAATTCTGCATTTCACCCAGTATGAGACCCCAGGTGGCTTACAACAAGCAAAAATGGGAAAAGCACCAAAAAGGAGTTCAAGCATATATAGGCAGTATATATAGGGGGAAGGTAAAAAAAAAAAAAAGCTAAAGCACAGAATGGCTTTAGGCTTGCCAGATATATTAAAAACAATAAAAGGGCTTTTTAAAGCTATGTTTGCAGCAAAAAGAAGAACAAGGCAATGATAGGGTCGCTTCATAGAGAAGATGGCCAAGTACTAATGGGGGACAGAGAAAAGGCAGAACTATTCAACACCTACTTTGCCTCAGTTTTCTCTAAAAAGGAAAATAGTGCACAACCTGAGGAGTAAAGATCAGATTGTGTAGTGCGGGAAAGGCAGCACAGAATAAGTGGAGAAGTAGTGCAGGAATACATCGCTACTCTAAATGAATTCAAGTCTCCAGGGTCACATGAGCTACATCCAAGGATATTAAAAGACTGGGTAGAAGTAATTTCAGAACCACTGACAATAATATTTGAGATTTCTTGGAGGAGAAATCCCCACAGATTGGAGAAGGGCAAATGTTTGTCCCCATCTTCAAAAAGGGAAAAAAAAAGACCTAAATAATTATTGCCCAGTCAGCCTGACATAATACCCAAAATGATTCTAGAGCAGATCATTAAACAGATGGTTTGTAATTATTTAGGGCTGAAGCAGACCCGCTCCAGCTGGTCAACCCCTGATCAGCTCAGGACTGCAGTGACCGGATGCCGTGGTCCTGAAGCAGGCTGCTGCTGTGGTCCTCGATGGGCCACCAGTTTTTTGCCACTCTTTTCTGCCCAGACTTGGACTACCTTAGGGATGTGTGTTGTCTGCACGCCACGCCCCCAAAGTGGCCAGAAGCCACACTTTTTGGCCTGTCTGTTTTGGGCCTTAAAAAACAATGTTGTCATCACTAAGAGTCAACACAGGTTTCTCAAAAACAAGACAAATCTGGTCTCTCTTTTTTATATATAGAGTCACAGGCTTGATAGATGAAGAGAATGATGTGGATGTAACATATCTTGACTTTTGACAAAGTTCCCCATGATATTATTGAAAAGAACCTAGTAAAATGTGGCCTAGACAGTGCTACTGTTAGGTGGATTTGTAATTGGCTGATTGACTGAACCCAAAGGGTGCTCACCAATGGCTTATCTTCATTCTGGAAAGAGGTGACTAGTGGAGTGCCACAGGGATTTATACTGGGACCTGTGCTATTCAACATCTTTATCAATGACTTGCATGAAGGAATACAGAGCATGCTGATTAAATTTGCAGATGATACCAAACTGGGAGGGCTTGATAATTCCCCAGAGAACAGAATTAAAATTCAAAATAAACTTGACAGATTAGAGGGTTGGGCTAAAGCTAACAAGATGAATTTCAACAGGGAGAAGTGTAAGGTCCTACACCCAGGGAGGAAAAAAATGAAATGCATAGATATAGGATGGGAGACACCTGGCTAGATAACAGTTCATTTGAAAGGGATCTAGGAGTCTTAGGGCCTTTACAGATTTCCAGAAATAATGCAGCTTGATTCCACTTTAACTGCCCTGGCTCAGTGTCAGGGAATTATGGGAACTGTAGTTTTTCTGAGACATTGAGCCTTCTCTGTCAGAGAGCTCTGGTGCCACAATAAACTACAGTTCCCATGATTCCCTAGCACTGAGCCAGGGCAGTTAACGTGGACTCAAGCTGCATTATTTCTTGCAGTCTGCAAAGGCCCTTAGTTGACTAAAAGCTGAACATTACTCATCAGTATTGTTATGGAAAGTGCATTTTTCTGAATTTTGGTGTGTGTATAAATTCCACATGGCCCCAGATGCACTCTGCATTGAACTTCAGGTACCTCCATGGCATAGCAAAGAGGTCATTTCCAAGTCACCTGAAAGACTCTAAAATCCCCAACCTCCATAGTCATGCAAATAATATGGGAGTTGCAAATAGACCATCATCACCTCCATAATCAGAAGGATGGGTGATAATGGCCGAGATGTCTCACCTGATGAGACGGCCAAACACCTTAACCCGCTCCCGCTCCCATTTCCCTTGAATATTGCCAGACCAGATTACCTCACCCAGGCAATCTTAGCCAAACAATCCTTTTGTCCAGGCTTTAGCCGAGCAATCAAGCACCTCACCAGGAGCTAGTTTGAACCCTTAAAAACTCCTGGATTTCTTCTCTCAGTGTGGCTAGTTCAGGGGGACCCTGTGCCACCCCATTCTCTGGTCTGGTTACCGGCACCTCTGTTCCACCCATGCTCTCAGAATGGTTGTGTCTCATACCGCTTCACCCAATTGGATCCTGGAGAAGGCTTTATCAATAGTATTGCCGTAGTGCTGCCTCAGCATTTATTCCAGCCTACCCCCTATTTCCCAAGCCTTGCATGAGTATGTGTGTGTGTGTGCGCATTGTTGTGTGATTTTCGCCTTTAATAAATAATACTTTAATTGGAAAATTCTGTCTCTACATCAATTCTTAGATCCATTGGACTTTTGGTATACATGTGGGAGATAGTCTCGCAGGGTCCTTGTAGCTGACTCCCTCTCGATTTGAGCTAAAGAAAATTCTTCTTCATAGACTTTTGGCTACAGTATGATGCAGCAGCCAAGAAAACCAATGCAATTCTTGGTTGCATCAGCAGGTGTATAGTGTCTAGATCAAGGGAAATGATAATACAACTCTATTCTGCTTTGGTCAGACCTTACCTGGAATACTGTGTCCAGTTCTGGGCACCTGAATTCAAGAAGAATATTGACAAGCTGGAGTGTATCCAGAGTTGACTCAGTCTTGCATCCTTCCGTAGGTTGCTAAAATGAGTACCCAGCTTGTTGGGGGCTATTAGCTTAGCTAAACAGCTTAGAGACTATTTAATTCAGTATGAAGCGGTATAGAAATGTAAATGCTATCGCTTGCTATTGCCAAGAAAACCCCATGATAGGTTCACCTTAGAGTCACCATAAGTCAGAAACGACATGTAGACACACAACAACAACAACAACAACAGCATTTTACAAATGCAGGTGGGTGGAAGGTATTCAATAAAGGGGGGGGGATCTGATAGATATTCATCTTTTAACCCAGGATCCTGCCCTCAGTCATCCCTCTGTGATCCTTGATATCAAAACAACATCAAAATGGGAGGTTGCCTTCAAACAGTCAAAAGTGGGCTCCCCAGCACAGGAAACCAGCCATATCATATTGGGACATCTGGATGGCTCAGCATGAGAGAAACCCAAGGCTATTAGCTGTGATGGGATCTTTCAGGACTGAATCCAAAATAATCTCTTCACTAAGGGAGTGAGTGGTGGTAGTAAACTAGACTTGGAGATTGTTTGCATACAAAGGGAGTTTACTTTGGGGAATGAAACTCTTTTTGTCTGAGGACATTCACGCCAATTGTCCAAACATTCTTGTACATTGCACCCCATTGTTCTTCCCCCAGAAAGTCACTTAAGCCTATCAACTCCTGAAATACTTCCCTCAGGATATGTTTCTTACTATATACAGTTGTTCCTTCTTGTCCTGGGGGATCTGTGCTGGACCACCTCACAGATAGCAAAAACTGCAGGACCTCAAGTCCCGTGGTATTCAGTGGTCACATGAGTGCATGGCCATTGAAATCAGATGCACTGTATACATGTGCCCAGACACAAGCAAATGGTCTAGTTTGAAGCCAGATAGAACATCTGTTTGATTTCAGCTGGACACCTCAGTAGCCAGCCACTCTTCGTGTCGTTGGAGGCTACTTAGCCATCTTCATTTTGGTAACCCCACATCTGGAGCTATGCTTTTAGCATTTCCTTTTAGCCACCCTGCAATTCACTATTACCTACTACCTTTGCATTGTTAGTCCTTGTATATGGGAGTGAGAGGGTATGCTTGTGAGTGTGAATTCTTTTTTTAATAAAAGAAATTAATATGGACACTGCTTCTGGAGTTCCCTGGGTTTGGAATCATTATTCAAAGGCGGAGATCCTGGATTTTCATTACCAAAGCCTTCTCACTGCTTCCCATTGAGCTAAATCAATTTGTGGGTGGCCTGTCGGGATCCCCTGCAATTTAAGTAACAAGATCTTTTTTGAAGAAGGAACTATCTGAAACAGATTTTGAAGATGTGGATTGTAGAGAGTAGGCATGTGTATATGGAGCTACCAGAGCTCCACCTATTCTGTTTTAGTCAAGGCTATCATCTTCTTAGTTGTGTCACACAGATTGTCTTGCACTACCTGCATCAATACTGAATAGCAGACTTTTCCAATAGTGCTATCTGTACTTAATATATGGCCCAGTACTTAATATATTTGTCATCTATTGTAGTCCCTGTCTTTACAAGATATTGATTAAATAATCTCTTTTTTAATTCAATGAACACTGTTGATAAGGTTTCTTGTAATTAATGAGAACAATGAACAATGCAAATTTAATTAAAATTATATGGAAACTATATGCAGTTTCTATTAGTTGAGTTCCAGGTCTTAGCAATCCTTAGGTAGAGAAATCAGTTCCATTGGTTTTAGTAGAGCCAATGCTCTTTTACATTGCCTTGGGACTGAAGCCAGTGTCCTTGCAGAAATGTTTTTGAACCAATATAGGAAGCAATTTGCTATATGCACTATATATAGTATTCTGCACAAAGGAATCTGACATATTGATCTAAACATTTGCAGAAAGTGGAAAACCTTTAAGTGATCTCTGATAAAAGGTTGCTAGTCATATAAAATGTTTCTTTCTTATGCCAGGATGGGTGGAAGATGCCTAATCTAGGAGGTGCCTGCAAGCAGTACAAATCAGAGCCAACTGGCATTAAGCATCAGCTGGTATCTGTGCTCTCCTCATTGTGTTCCTACAACTCACTGTACATTTCATGACTAGGAACTGATTTGTTATTTACACTTTCTTATTCATTTGTTTGTTTGCTTTCAAAACCTAGACCCTACTTTATTTCATAGAAAGATGTTCAAAGAAGATGTTCAAGGCAGCTAAGAAATGAACACACTCTCTCTCACTCACTCACTCACACACACACCATGAACCAAGTATCACATCCATAAGAACCAGCATGGTGTAGTAGTTTGAATGTTAGGACTTCATGAGTCAAGGGTTCAGATCCTCACTCCATCTCATCAAAGTTTGAATCCAACCCACTGGATGACCTTGGACAAGTCTGACTCTCTCAGAGGAAGGCAATGACAAACATCCTTTGGACAAATGTTATTTTATGTATGTATTTATTTAATTCATTTATATCCTGCTTTTCTCCCAATAATGGGACTCAACAAAGCTAACCATTTATTTAAAAACATCACAGCTTAATACTATACAAAGTCATTAATACAAATATAAATATAGAAGTTCATTAAAAAGAATTAAACAATTTATGCAGTTAAAACATTAAACATCAGAAACATTAAAATTATTTAAGATACCATGGTGGATGAAATCTGCTGATAGGACCAGCAGAATCAACAGGTCTAGTATACATGTGGTAGCTCTTGCCTCTTTAAAAACATCCTCAGGATGCCCAAATTAAAAGTATTCATCAACACTGGACAAGCAGGTGCCAAGGCTACATCCACTGGACCTGAATATTCTCTGGTGTCCAGGTTAGAGTGAATATGAGTAATTTTATCTGCAAAGTAGTGAGCAAATTCTTCACAGTGGGCTGTGTATTTTGCTAAGAAAACCCCATTGTAGGTTCACCATGGGGTCCCCATAAGTAGAAAATGACATGAATGCACATGGCAATAATCACACCCACTTTTCATAAAAAGAACTTTTCAAAATTCACAATATTTACATAGTAAACAGGTTTTTTTATTGAATAGATTAAGGATAAGTGAACCAATTTTTTTCCACACTATGTATAGTTAAATTATGCAGTTTTCTAGTAGAAAGAAGTTATGGTCACCAACTTGGATGGCTTTGAAGGCAAATTCATGAAGGCTAAGACTGTCAGAAGCAATTAGTCTTGATATATTATATATAGTATTCCAGGTACTGGGGTACATTAGTGAGAGGGGCCTGTTGTGTTAGCATTGGTAGCTTTGTAACTTTTCAGAGCATTGCAATTATAATTGATTTTTTTCCCATTACAAATTTGAAAATTGCAATGCATTTGGATAAATATGCTTCCTTTTACTGTGTAATTGTAACTTTTATGTTCTTTTACAGTTATAGAGGTGTGGTTTGGGAACATGACTGAAACATTGGTGTGATGACCCCGCCTGTAACTTACTCAATAACCAGGCTTCATGAGTAAACCAGAAAGGATTTATTGAGCAGCTCAGCACAATAGGCAAGCATTTGCCAGAACTGGTTTCAAAAATCTAATCACAAGTCTATAACTCCCTTCACATTTAACCTCCCTTGCTTCTCATTTTCCCTTCTTTTCATTCCTTTCCCAAGAGAGCATCCTTGATGCTTTGATGACATCCCATGCCTCTCTCCTTCCCTCCATCAGCCCCACCTGCCATTCCCAGAAACTAAATCAAAACCATTTCAACAACAACAATAAATTCCCCAACTATAATATCATTATTCACTATAGTTATATACAAATAAAATATAACAAATAACAACCCATGTCAGGAGAACCAGGAATGATAGAAGCTATTTCCAAATTTCTCACAGCACTTATTAAAACATATAATCAGACTATGCCTCTTTCTTCTAGCATACTAACAAATATTTATAGAATTTATAAAATCACATACAAATTTTCTATAGAAAGTCAATAAGTTTAATAATTTTTATCAAATGTACTTTTACTATTAATGCTCCCTTCAATTAAACTAAACAAAGCAAATTACCCCCTCTCACTAACTCTTCCATTTTAATAATAATTTATTATAATATAAAATATCTAGGCTACATACCACTTAATCTTTCATCTTTAAAAACATCCCTTAGCCTCATTATAATTATTCCTTTACTTATCTACTTCTTATCTACTCCTCAAGACACCCCTGTCCTCTGAATTCTTCATAATATCTCTTCTAATTATTTAACCCTCTAATATACATATAAATCAACCTTAATTTCACTTTAAACAATTTCTTAAGTTTCATATAACCAAAACACCTTATTCTATAATAACATCCTTTAAATTAGGCCAACATCAAATATCAAGCAAAAAGATCACATCTTAACTCCAGTAAATCCAATCTTTGGAGATTATCCCACCGTTGAAATAACCCGGTTTACCTCTTTTGAATTAAAGTCTAATTTGGGAGGCAGCCAGGTCCTATCACAGGGATTTTGCCACTGAAGCCACCAGGAGAGACTAGACCAGTTGCAGCCCGGGTCCCCAGAGTACTTTGGCAGCCTTATTTCAAAACAGGGAGCTTTCTGACTTGAAAAAATGGCTGCCAAAGCACGCCAGGGACCCAGGCTGCAGCCAGGCTGGACTTGCCTGGCAGCTTCAGTGGCAAAATCCTTGTGATAGGACCTGGCTGCCTCCCAAATTAGATTTCAATTCGGAAGAAGTAAACTGGGTTATTCAGCGGTGGGATAATCTCCCTTATTTCTTAATTCTCAAACATCATACAACAGAATTTCTTTAGCCATTTATTTTACATTTAACATTAAGTTTTTTGCCAAAAACTTTGCTATTGCACCCAATGAACATTAATTGTCAAAATCAAAGAACGAAACTTCATCTTAATTTAGGGCCTCTGCACACGGGCCCTTTGCAGCGTATTGGAGGCAGGGAAGGGGAGGGGCAGCCACACGCCGCATGCCGGCTGCCCCAACCCCTCCATGAAGACATCCTGACATCACGTGCCCTTACACACGGTGCGTGGCATGAGGACGTCCTCCATGCGTAGTGTCCTCATGCACTACGCCAGAAGGGCCAGAGAAGAGCCATGCGGTGGCTTTTGGGGTGGCCTTTTGCCGCCTCTAATAGGAGCGGCATTTTGCTAGCAGCAGCCCCGATCCTCTGCTTCCCGGGGTGGCCCAGGGCTGTCCATCTGCATCCCCCCTTAGTTAACTTTAGGCTTTTACAGACTACCAGAAATAATGCAGCTTGAGGCAACTTTAACTGTCCTGGCTCAGTGCTAGGAAATCATGGGAATTGTATTTTTTTCTGGGACACTGAGCCTTCTCTGTCAGAGAGCTCTGGTGCCACAATAAACTACAGTTCCAATGATTCTTTAGCACTGAGCCAGGATAGTTAAAGTGGCCTCAAGCTGCATTATTTCTGGCAGTCTGTAAAGGCCCCAAGTCCTCATCTTCTCTCTTTCCAAAGATCTAGCTGGAAACCAAATATCATTATCTTTCAATGAATTTACCATAGGTTTCAGTATTCCACCCCCCCAAAATACTTGCCTGCTCTCAAGAAAGTTGTCCAAATACTCTATTCCTTTTTAATGTTTTTGAAGTATTCAGTGTTATTCCTCTGGTCTCTATTGTTTCCAGTATATCCAGTACTTTCTCTTGATTCCTCCAAAATGATTTCCTAATTGTCAAAATCATCTTGGTCTGGCTGCAAATCACCATTTGTAGTTTTTTCCTTCACACTCAAATATTTTCCATTCAGCCTCCCCCACTGCTTCATTTGATTCTCTATCTTCCATCGTATCAAAGATCACAAATCTAAAGTTCTTGAAATCATTTTTCATCCATTTAAGTTTCTCCCATATCTCTTGACAGATCACTGACTCACACACAGCTTATGAGGGCTGAATCATTGCTGTTCTTCTATTTAACAAAAATTTGGCATATATATAGGATTAACACTTTTGTCTCCACAACTACAGTTCCTCAGACTCCTCAGCTACAATATTGCAATGACACAGCCTGGATGTCTAGCTTCTCAAATGACTTTCAATGGGATAGCTCTCCCAGACAAAACAAATCCACTTTCCCATAACAAACTACTGTAGTCTCTTTCCTTAGTCCATTTTTAACTTGCGAAACATTTACAAGAACAACCAATCTTCTAACATTCAAAGTTCCATACCAATGTTTAATCTTACTATTGTTTGAAGAACTTGTAAAAAAAACCTTTCTCCTTACTGAACTTCATCTTATAAATCTTAAAAATCTTTAAAATTGTCCTTAAAGCCCTTAAAATATCTCATGTTAGTACAGAAAACAGAAACCCACTGAGGTATTGGCATCCCACTGAGTCAAATAACTCATTTAGTTTAGATTCAAACCATTCCAGATGTTTTAATAATAATAATAATAATAATAATAATAATAATAATAATAATAATAATTTTTATTTATATCCCGCCCCTCTGCAGAGCAATCGGGCAGCTTACAACATTACAATTTCCATTAAACAAAACATAAAATCCCGAAGCCCACCCATCCTTTAAGAAGTAAGAGTTCTTCTTATTCTAGGCTGGGTGGTGCTGGGCTTAGTGTCCCTCCCCCAGATGACATTGGATGGTGATGGAGGGAGGGCTCTTCTTATTATTATAGGCCCGATGGTGCTTAGCCTAGTGTCTCTCCCCCAGATGACATTGGATGGTGATGGAGGGAGGGCTCTTTTTTAAAGAAGCAAATGAGAAAGTGAGGTTGCAGACTTAATGGCGTTAGTTTCTATACCACTTATCAGTACACTTAAGCACTCTCTAAGCAGTTTAAAATGTGTAAGGTAATTAACCCCAACAAGCTGGGCACTCATTTTAGTGACTTATGGAAGGATGCAAGGCTGAGTGGACCTTGGAGCCCCTGGAATTGAATTCACAACCTTGTGGCTGCAGTACAAGAATTTAACCACTGTGCCACTTTTTAATGTCCTTTAAAAAGACTCACATGTAGAGGCATGTGCTTGATGGAATTTGTTCCCACACACACACGAAGGGGGGTTGCAGACTGCCAGAAATAGTGCAAATTGAGTCCACTTTTAGGGTTAGGGTTAGGGTTAGGGAATCATGGGAACTGTATTTTATTGTGGCACCAGAGCTCTCTGACAGAGAAGGCTCAATGTCTCAGAAAAAAACCAATTTCCATGATTCCCTAGCACTAACCCTAACCCTAAAAGTGGACTCAATTTGCACTATTTCTGGCAGTCTGCAACCCCCCTTAGTTCACTTTGACTTTTACAGTCCCCACAATCTTAGTTAAGCTTCTGAATTTAGTGAGGCTTCTGGACTCTTCTGGGCAATTTATTTGCTTTCTCCTTCTCCAAGGAGAGATTCACCAGCCAGAACTTTCCTCCACATCAATGATTATCACTGCTGCAGCTATTCCTTTCAAGGAGCTCCATGAAAAAACAACCTCACCCAGAAGTCATGGTTGCTGAAACAATTATAAGGTAGTTGTGACTCAAATCATAGGTTAGCAACTTGTGGCACCCAGATTTTTACAGGAACTACAAAGTAACAATTGTTTTTGGTTTTAAGAAATGGAACCTAAAGTTACTTAACCACAACTATGATCAATTCTTTTTAGACCTCTACTCCTGAAAAGAAATTACTCTTTAAAAGTGATGATGAAGTTTTAAGAGAATATTAGTTTCCTTGGGATCTGAGAAGAGAAATATTAGTTCCCTTGGGGTCCACCTTTCATCAAAGAGATCTGCTGTTGTAACCTGAAGATGAGAGAGACCCTAAAATTTTACTTTTATTTTTATTGGAAGGGGTAGAGGAAACTTCAGTTCCAAAATCTGTCAGACTGTGAACTGGAAAGATTCTTATGACATGCCTATGTGTGTCTGCCTCTGGTGTTTGCTAATATGACAGTTTTGTGCACATTTCTCTTCATATCTTTTACAAATTCATTCTCATATTTGTCAGAAGTATGTGTGTTTGTGTGTGTTTCAACTCATCTACTATTCTTTTTGATCTGAGAGTCATTCCTTCAGCTTTGTTCCTGGTACTTACTTCTATTGTCTCACAGTACAGAAAACACCAGTCTTTCCAATATGTCTGCCTCTCATTTGTAACTTCCTTGGGGCAATCCTACTCCTTGTGCCTAATTCATGCCAGTTGCAAAAAAAAATTGTTTTGTATTAAACACTGAAGGGTGATCTCGAATCACCTAAACACAATTATGTGACATTTGTTTTTGTAACAGTACTGAAGGAAGTGGACTGTCTGGAAGGAATCTGTAATTTGTAAAATGTACCAGATTAATGAACATTACTAACTGATCTGGAAAGTCATATGTGAATTAATTTACCACTGCACCTGGGCTGACAGTGCAAGAGCAGTACTTTCTCATAATCAGATCTTGAGATTTCATGAACTTCTCCTCCAGGGATTAGACCTGGCCAATAACAAAACAGTGTGTCAGCAGAGCATACAACTGATAGCTAGAAAATCAACCTTGTCCCAGAAGTTCGTTAAATCACAATGAAATCTGATCTTATTTCCTGAAGCCATTAGAAGAATAAACTGACTTAAATCCAACACATGGCCTATGTTGGCTGTTGGGTTTGTTGGAATGCCACCCTCTGCATGAGACAGTTTATGTTTCCAACATAACACAATCTGGCAAAAGTTAATTGCAACCGAGCCCTGCTGATTAAATGTGACAAACATTTAACTGTGCCTGTGAGTTCCATTCATTTCAATGGGGTTTAAGGCCAATTCACACTGGCAACAAGAACAGCATCTACAGGCAATAAGCCTTCAGCTCTAGCTTTTCTGTGCCTGAAGATTAACTGAAGATTCATCTCAGTTAAAACAATGAATTCTTCACTTGACTTATTCCATTCTCATAAACAAGAACTAAGGGCCTAAGCAGACGGCTTAATAGGCCATCCTCGGTGCAAGGAAGGGGAGGGGCAGCCGCACGCTCAGCGCCCCTTCCCCCTCCCGAGGTTGTCCTCAGAGGAGCCGGCCCTCCACACAGCCAGCGCTCCGAGGAGGACCTCCTGCCGCAGTGTCCGGACATGCTGCGGTGGAAAAGTTGCCAAAAGTGCACTGCAACCTTTTGCGGCACACTTTTGGCGACATATGAAAGGAGCACTATTTTAGCGCTCCTTTCCAGGGGCGCTGACAGTGCACCGCTGGATCGAGGCATGGGGATGCCTCAGTCCCACGGCGCACCTTCCCAGGGCGGCCCACAGCCGCCCGTCTGCTTAGGCCCTAAGTTTTCAGAACATTTCACCTCAGGCTAAGATTAACAAGATTTTGCACAAAAATTAGAAATGTTTTATATATTTGTGCACATATGCCTCATATAAAATTGCACATAAAATAAGCAAGTTAAGAAATAGTAAATAAACTAGCTAAACATAACTCTTATCTGTATTCATATTATATAGATAAAATTTATATAAATATTTAATGTATGCATTGCCTATAAATATGACATATGTAACTCCCTGATCCCACTACTTGTCTTTTTAGAATAAGGCTATGCAGATATTTACTGAATGAAATGCATTAAGCAATATGAGAAATAAAATCTTCTTTTACATATCCTAAGATTCTGTCCTTCTTTTGCATCACCTTCTGTGGTATTAGCCCGAGGCACTGAAGAGACATCTTCATCCTCAGAGGATGGCAAATGGCAAACCCCTTCTGAAGAAACTTGCCAAGAAGACCCATGAGAGGTTCACTTAGGGTCACCATAAATTGGAAACAACTTGAAGGTTCCTAACAACAAATGTTAAAGTACATATGAAGAAGTCAGAGGACAAGCCATAAGTTGGAAATGACTTGAAAGCACACAACAACAACAACCTGAATCATCCCTGTCAGCCAGAGTACATTAGCTATCTTTAACCCACTATCCAGATGTTTTGGATTAGAATTTCTATAATTCCTCAACAATTAGCTAAACCAATTGGCTGGGGCTGATGCAAACTGAAACCCTAAATATCTGAAGGGCTCCACTGCAATGGATCATGTTAGAATGTCTATCAATAATATTAATAAAGTTGGCATTTTGGCCTCTGCTTGTTCAAATTAAGTGTTTAAAGAATTGTTTTCTCTGGTTTTGGTAAGATCTGTCTAGAGACAAGAATTAATTCAAAACAATGACAATAATAACCTAAAGTCCACCACAGTGAGATCTTTTAATTCTAAAAAAAAAACAAAAACTAATGTACTCTATCATGGTTTGCTTTTTCAAATAAAGAGAAGTAAGGAGCCATCTATGAATGCATACCCCCAACATTCACAGATGAACACTGGAACACATGTGGCCAAGCAACATTAGTGTCATCAAGATGGCAAAAGATTTTGAGGAAGAACATACAAGCTTGTAGAGGCAACAGCAGTTTGCTTTTGCCTGAATTTATCAGGATGGGAAAAATTCTGTCTCCTCTTCTATTCTTCCCACACTGAGTTAATGGAGTGCAAGCTATTTTTGCATTTAGAACACTGTTTAGAGCAAATGATGTAATCTGAAGACAAAGAAGGAAAATGGGAAGAAGGAAGAATACCGGGATATTTTAAAAGTAGCTGAGAAAGTGGGTTGTCAGAGGATTAATCAGAACCATCCCTCCCTAATCAGGTCAATTGCAGGATATGCAGGTGCCAGTCCATTCAGCCATGGTACATGGAATGGAAAGAGGATGCCATCTTCTCCTTCACCTCTGGTAACAAAATATCTCAGGCAATCCTAACAGCCCTCCTTCCTCAATAAGCTGCTGCTTAACCTGATTTACCCCTGCTAATTCAAATACTCTCATTAGGGATATCAACTCCACCCCAGAACAGATGGGCCAAATAACGCAGCTTCTGGCCACTTCAGGGGTGGTGTTTAGACAATGCATGCTCCTGAAGCAGCCAGAAGCTGCTCTGAGACCAGCTAAGGCAGCTCAAAGCCACCAGAAAAAGAAGCGGCAAAAGGCTGCTCTTGCTGACAGTCCATTAAGGACTGCAGCATTGGTGGCCCACTTTGGAAGTGGGCCATCCAGTCACGACAGTCCTTTTGACCTGTCTGCTTTGCCCCTGTATAACATTCATGTAGCATTGCAATAGCTTAGCCCACCAAATAAATATTCACAATTCAAAATATATGTTCTTGTTTTTACAAGAATATCAGATTATCTAAATCTTCACTGTGTCCCCCAGGCCTTTCAGATGAAATGAAGTTCTACTTGTATTTACATATCTCTGAGTGGGAGGCTCAAAACACATCAGTGAATATCCCAGTGTCTCTGTTAAACTTACCCATCAAAATGCATTGATGCTGGCACTATTAGTCAATGCTTCTTTCAGTCAGATTGGTTTAAATCTGTCAACTTCATGAATCTTATGATTTATACTGTACCTTTGGTTCCACAGAGGTTTCCAGTTTTTGCTGCCTTCATCCACCCAGTAGAAACTGAAAGGGAGATGGTTATTTTTTTCTTTGTCACAGATGGAGAACTGAGGCTGAAGAAGATTGATTTTTTTAAAGGATTCTCACTTCTGCTTTCCCCCTCCCACTCCTGGACATCTTCTTTAGTCTGAGTGTGGTTTCTCAAATATTGATGCTGGGATTTAAGTTAAGTAACATCAGTGTTATCAAGATGGCAAATTAATGTGAAAGAACAGAAAAGCTGGAAAGGCTGCAGCAGTTTGCTATTGCATAAGGAAAAGGCAAGATTCCACCCCTTCCTCTCTGCCCACTAATTGAGTGCAAACTACTCTTGCACTTTGAAAGCAGTTTACAGCAATCAAAGCAAATCAAGAAGAGAAAGAGAGAGAGAGAGAGATTTTCAAAGTAGCTGAAAAAGTTGGTTGACAGAGCATTAATCAGGACTAGCCCTGCCAAATTGATCCAGTTGGAGGTTATATTAGTGTAGGGGTCCCCAAACTATGCCCCGCGGGCCAGACCTGGCCTGCCGAGGCCTTCCTACCAGCCCGCGCACCACCCCGCCAGCACCACCGCCATCACTGCTCATGCCGCCATCGCTGCTTGTGCCCACCACCAGACACTATTTTGTCTTCCAAAATGGCGTCTGGAGTCATATGCATGCACGTGCAATGACACATGCATGCACACGACTCTGTGCACCATTTTGGGAGACAAAATGGCTTCTGGAGTCACAAGCGCATGCGCACTACTCGGGCGCCATTTTGGAAGACAAAATAGCACCCGGAGTTACGTGCATGCGCGTGCGCATCCAGCCCCCCCAGAAGATCTGGGGGCCAGCCAACCGGCCCCTGGATCAAAAAGTCCGGGGATCCCTGTATTAGTGTATGGGAATTCAGCTGGCCAAAGCAGACTATAAAGAACCTGGGTTCTCAACCCAGGCCTCATCATAAATGATGAGAGAAAGTACCATATAAGGGTAGCAGGCAGCAAAGGCAGAAAGCTAGGCCAGGGATTGTGGTGTCTCATTTCTAGCACTTTAGGGATCCTAGTCCATCACTGATAAACAGAGAAGCAAATATCAGTCACAGTAATATAAGTCATCAGATTTCAGTACATCGATGACAGTCTCATGGATTACATCCAGGAGGCTGGTTCCTATGATGTTTGCATACCCAAATGGGTGATAATACTTTGATTTACTATTTACTATACTGTGATTGAAATAACAGTAAGCAGACAGAGAAGCTCTAACAGCTAGAGTATGCAATTTTTATTACAAATATAATATAAATAGAAGAAATGTTTTTAGAAGTAGAAGATTATGGGTAGCATTCAGTATTGCAGTTACAGATTTGTAACCTAGAGCTATGGATCTGTATCTGCTCTGTATTCAGTAAGAGTACATATAGTCTGAATGTAAAAGTACATAAATCCCCTATCAACCTTAACAGCTAGCAGCTGGATTGTATGAAAGAGGTCTGTTCAGCTGGTTATTGGGGCACAAGAAGGAGGAGGATGCCAACCTTCTCCCATCAGTGAGCAACGCTGTGACAAGGACTTGCAGCCTCACTAACTGGTGGGAGGAGGGTGAAAATGTCATCCTTCTTGTGCCATGACTGCCAGATGTGCAGACTGCTGATCTGCTGCTGGCTGCTAAGGTGGAATGAGGGGCTTAGGCCACAAGACATTAGTTACTAATACATAAGCAAGTAGTCAATGTCAAATATCAGAGGATATGTGTACCATGTGCCTTGTAAGATTTCATGTCCATAGAGGCCTTGTGCCTAGACTTTGTAATGTCTGTGAAAGATGATGTTCCTATACCAGAAAGGTCTATAAGGTACAATGAATCTCTACAAGGAGTATGTGACTGCATGAGCTTACTGATGTACATGACAAATATATAAAAGATGAACCCACATGGTTATTTTCCTATAATATATATTTCTTGAAAATCCAAAGTTTAAGAGATTCTTAAGAGGAATTTTGATCCTGATCTGTGTTCTAGAAGATACTGTTGTTTATAAATTTCTTAGCTCTTTATTACAAAATAGTAAATGCTGAGGAAGTCTAGCTAGATACAAAATGACAAACATAAGTCAAAGAGCCTTCAATCCCACAACAAAGAGACGAGGGTGTGGGGACCATGTCTGTTTCAGGCTAGGGAAAGCAGAGGAACATATGGCAGGTGGTATCATTCAGCCAGTTCACACTAGCCTGAACTGGTTGTTATAATTTGTCAGGTTAGCTGAACTGCTTGTTGTGGAGACAGAAAAGAAAAAGTTTTGCTGCTCCCTTCCTTCCAACTGGTATACATTTTGATTCATCTCCAGCTACCCTCCCTGGCAACAGCAACAGCAGCAAGAGCAAACCAAAAGCTTTCCTGGCCAGCTCTGACTCTGGTAAGTCACCAGGGGAGCTAAAAGAGGAGAAAAGGCAGTCAATTGCCAAGTCACAGGCAGCCTCCTCTGGGGAAGGAAATACAGGCAGGAAGATGAAAGGAGGGAGGGAGTTTCATAACAATTCATCCAGAGAGAGCCTGGGCTTGATCCCTCCTCTCCCCTCCCCTCTCCCTGCTGTAGGCAAGCATGCATCTATATACATTTCTCCATCTATTCCTCCTCTTCATGCATATTGCATGGACTGTTGTTGTTGTTGTTGTTGTTATAAAATAATTATATATTTTTTTGTTTGCATGCACATATTTGGCAAAACTATAGACAGAGCTAATTATTAATTATTTAAAATAACACCACTGGATATGACTAGGCTAGCCAGAATGACTGTCTGCTTCTGCATAAGGTGGATTCATGTTTGCAAGCACTGATTCAGCAGAACATTCCTTTTTAACTGATCCAAGGAAAGCTTAAGTGTTTTTCTGAAATAAGGCCAATTCAACTGAAGCTTCTAAGTGCCATTTTTCACCCCAAGAAGGCATCTGTTTATGTGATGCCAAAGCCATGGGAAAGACAATTAAGGAAATCCACATTGGGATGTATCCACTAAAAGAGTGAGGTACAGTACCCATATGTCAATTATCTGAGGTCATGTGCAATGGTGTACAAAACTGATGACTCAAGAATATAGCTCTTCCTTGCCACTGACCTTTGCAGTACAAGGTTAGGAATGAAAACAGTGCACCATATGCCCAGATATTAAGGTCCTGAACTATTCACTCAGAGAACATTACACTCACAAGGTCAACTTGGAGTCCAGCCAGACCAACTTCACTGCAACCTATAAATTACCTTGATCTTTCAGGCAATGTAAAAACAAAAGAGAATTGTTCAAAGGGCTATTGCTTTGGTGATGAAGGACGTTTTCATACACACGGCTCTAAAGCCGGCTGGAAGCTGCCTGGAAGCAAAGAAGAGCCATTCCGGCGGTGAAAACAGCAGCCGCCGGAGTGGCTCCTGATTGCTTCCGGCAGCAGCCCCTGTAATTCCTTTTTTAAAAAGGAATTAGAAAAACGGGGCTAAAGCCGGCCAGCGCCGGGGATGGCGCAGGGATGGCCCTGGATAGGGCGGGGCTTGCTGCGATGTCGTATGAACACGTGCAGCAAGACCCCGGAGGGACGCCAGCTAGCACCAGGGATGGTGCTGGATGGGGCGGGGCTTCCTGCGACGTTGTATGAACACGCGCAGCAAGACCCCGGAGGGACGCCGGATAGCGCCAGGGATGGCGCTGGATGGGGCGGGGCTTCCTGCGACGTCGTGTGAAAAATTTGACAGTGGAGCCGGAGTGGGGCCGGAGGGAGGCTGGCTAGCGTCCTCCTAAAACCCCGTGTGAAAACGTCCGAAGATACACAAGCTGCTGTTAATTCTGGCATGTCAGGCTTAACAGAAGATACAAGGCAATATCTTAATAGGGGCTCCACTGCTTCTTTTGAAAGAGGTCTGGTATGACCCAGTGTTCCCCAAAGCTGTAACATTAAAGGAAATGGATCTTTGTTTCTTCTGACTGACAAGTACCAGTTTCCCCAATATGCCCACAAGCACTACAATACAGAAAAGGATAGATTGAAGCCTATAAAGGATAGCACTGCTCACTTGAGCTCTGACTGTATCACAGCATTTCCTTTCCTTCTGATGTATTTATGGCTCTCTATTATCTCTCTGGATAGATCCTCGCCCAAGCTCTATTTCAGTCCAATGTCCATCAGAGCTCATTGTATTTGCTAGTCTTACATATAGCTGTAATGATGACTAAGCAATGTACTTCTGAGGAAGCTCTCTTGATTAGAGCTGTGAACTACACTAAATATTAACCCTTCATAATGTATCAAGACTCCTGGGGCAAATCAAAACAAAACACTTGTTGGCTGGTTTTATATTCTCCAGATGAAATTATGAGTGAAAAGAGGATTTGAATTTAGTTTGTCTCTCATCCTGGCCATGTCAGAAACAGAATGAATCTCCCTCCATTAAGCAATAAAAGAATGACTTCAGGGATGCCCAAGGATTTCATTTTGTCCATATTTTTAAATAAACTGACTCTTAATGGCCCTACACAGAGTTGCATTGGCACAAAGGACATCAAACGCTATTATTTGGGTAAAACATTTGGACACAACTTTATTGTGTACAGGGTCTTAAACTTAACCAATTTTACAACTAAATAACAGTTTTGAAAAACCAGCATATTTCTTTGATGCATGCGCTCGTGTGATTAAGTGCAAGCGCTATTCTTTAATTTGTCTCCTACACATCATGCATCAAGGCTATCAGATTATGAAATTTATAACATCCAAGATTAATCCCTCCCCCAACCGGATGTCATGTCATAATGATCTTAAGCCAACTTAACATATGACATCACCCAAGTTTCAAATGATGTCATACCAATTTGGTTAACCTAATGACATCAAGCTAATTTAGAATTTTTATTAAGCCAATTATTATTTTTCAATTAACCTAATTATACCCCTGAGGGGGGGGTCCCTGCCCACCACAGGAGGGGGCCAGCCTAGCTAGGCATCCCCTCCCCCCCATCGCTCTTTTTATATACGACTCCAAAGAAGTCACGTAGATGTCATTTCCCCAAGGGGAGAGATCAGCCGAGTCAAAGGATGCATATTTAACTGATGTTAGCTGAGGGTCAATTGCATCATTTACTGATTCACCTCTAGGATAGGATAGGTTGTGAATTAATCTATATTCCCCCTGTGCCTTCTTAGGGATGACACCGAGGGGAGACAGTCTCAGCAAAAGGCCACCCTAAGAGCCAGCACCGCGGCTCTTCCTCGCCCTTTTGCCGCAGTGTGTTTAACATTGTGCTGGGAGGGCATTGTGATGCCACGCACCATGTGTAACAGTATGCAGCATCAGGACAGTGTCAGTGTGGGGTTGGGGCAGGCGACGTGTGGCTGTCCCGCCCCAATTCTACCCCCAGTCTGGCCCTTTGGGCCAGTCTGCAGAGGCCCTAACTGAAAGAAAAATGTTGGTAGCATGAGTTTTCATAGACTTGATCCCCTGGAAAAATGTGTCTGAGGAAGTAGGCTACCGTTCTCCAACCTGGGGCTCATAACCAATTATTCTCAGTAATCTTATGAACTTGGTCATCTTTATACTTCTTGTGCTAAGGGATGTATTCACACAACAAGGCTAGGAAATTTACTTTTCAATTTGTTTTTAAAAGGCAGCTTGTTCTGTTACTCATTATGTGTCACACAGTAGTGGGATATATGAGGAAGCTCACTATGGGTTTTTGTGTTGTTGCTTTTTCACTGTTCACTGTTTTTCCATTACTTTCTATTGCTTTCAAGGGCAGGGAAGATTTAGGAATGATAAAATAATGGTATAAAACCTGAACACTTTCTGTAAAAAATGCTTCTTTAAAATCGCTTCAAACGTAACTTTTTAAAACAACTAGAAATTTTACTAGTGATATCAGTAAAATATCTCTATTTTGACATGTTACATTGCCTTTTATTACATTCTTGTTATCCAAAAAATAGCTAGCTGCAGTTATCAGTGTTGTGTGTGTACCTTTAACCCACCTGTTGACTTATGGCAACCCCATAAATTTCATAGGGTTTTCTTAAAGAAGGAACAATCAGAGGTGGTTTGGCCAGTTCTTTCCTCTGTAATATCACCCACAGCACCTAGTATTCATTGATGGTCTCCTATCTAAGTACTAACCAGGGCTGACCGTGCTTAGTTTCTAGGATCCAATGGGATCTGGTGCTTTTAAAGCATTTAGGCTCTTACAACTTATTACTCTATATCTGTGTCACATAGTATTGGGACATATGCTTTCGGGTAAAGTGATCCTCCTCTGAAAATATAAGGTTTTTCCATGTGCAGTGAGAACTCAAGAAAAAGGTTCTTGAGCAAGCAAATCAAATTATGTGTATGGTGAAGACAAGTTCTTCTTCCACTGTTTTTTTTTCAAAATCAGAAACAAAACAATCACTCAGTGAAAGAACCTTATAAAGCCACCCAAGATTTTTGGTTGGTATGTCCAAAAGTTTTGGTTTTATTTCTCCCTAATGAAAACCAATACTCTTACATCTGCCACATCCCTTCTAAAAGTCTCCTCAGTTTCAAAGAGTCTGTGTCAACCCATCCCCCAAATTCCCTGTTCAAGAAATGGTTGGTCAAGAAACAGAAGGCCAAACATGCAGCTAAAAATATTGTACATTGTTACATGGATACAAACTATTATCTGGCTTTCTGAAGGAATATGGAGATGTTAGTCATCATGAAACCTAACGAGAATTAAACTTCGTTTGATAGCAGCAGATCCAGGTGTTTAGATAGGGGTTTTCTGCTTTCACATGTGGCTTTATAACTTCTGATGGTTCAAACCATCTAGCATCCTACTTTCAACATTGGTTGTGGACCTGCCAGATGGCTCTAAAGCCCCAAAGCAGAGCATAGAAACAGTATTCCATTGTCCCCTTTGTAAGCACGCCGATATCCCCATGATGCCTTTAATACTTCTGTATTTTTATATAGCACATCTCGAAGCCAGTAGGTGCTTTTGATGTTGCAATGACCTATTATTTTTATTATTATAATTATCATCATCATCATCATTAATTTCGTTTTTATGCTGCCTTTCTGTATGGCCCCTAAGAGAATTTTTATTTAACAGAAATATGAAAGAGCATGCACACACAAAAAACTCACTCTAACATCCAGCATTCAGAGCTAACTGAAAAGGAAATATGAAAGGTGATAGTGGACACTGAGGGTTGGTTTCAGGATGATATCTACCTGTCTTGAAGACTGGTCCATAGAAAGTAGGAGTGGCTCTGATGGGAGTCTGATGACAACAATGACAGAGCATAGCTGGGGAGTTGATTTCTACTAGGTGGGCTGTATACCAGACAGACATGTGCGAATAGGCTAGTTTTTTCTACCTTAAAATTAGCTCCAGGCTAAAGGTGCTTTTATGAGAAACAAAGACTTAATAGCTTTTCATGAGAATTAAAAAAGGGATTCTGAAATGACATGATTCTGACCTTGTTATTTTTATGATAGATCTTTATACTTGAGAATCTTTAATTATTTAAAAGCATCTCTATGAAGTTGGTCCACACTCCCTCCTAAATATCCCAAAATATAACTTAAGCCAGTTGTACACAGTTTCTCTAAGCTGTGGAAGCCAAATCTGCTTAGCGCTTTCCTTCCTTTTGTGCTTTGTCTTTGTATCATAGTCTTGTGGTTCACATAATCTCTCACACTTTTCACATACACACACACACATCCCAAATGCTGTCATTTAAAATGTTAAAACATCTAGCTGATTTCCCATTCCCCCAATATACATTCTAGCACAAAAACTCTTTGTGGTCATAAAGGGAAGAGTCTACCCTGCCCCTCTCCATCCATTTAGCCTAAGAATTTCAGAGAAGAAAGTGAGAAAAAGACAGCAGCTTCTAAGCTGTTCATAAAACACTTCTGGAGGAAAAAAACATCCTTTACATATAGGAGAGTGATTTGCACTATCTATAGACATGTTAGTTAGCTTCTTCACCTAATTAGATGTTGAAAAGTCACCAGATGGACACAGATTTTAATGATGGCTTCATTTGGCACCTTCGAAGAGTGAGGTGGATGTAAGAGATAATTACCTTGACTTTTAGATGTAAAAGCCTTCTATCTTATTCCACCACCACCCTTTTAGTTCATTTTTAATGAAAGAGAGGAACAGTGAAATTCGAAACATCAAATACAAAAAAGGGGGAAGGTTGACACTCCACCATTTAATCTCTGTTCAGTGACAGCCTGGAGTGACATTTCTGAGAATTGGTTTGATGGGAAGCTTGTTTGTTCATAAATTGTCACAAAATGGCATTCAGGATTTAGCTAGCACCTCTTCCCCTAGAATATATGGAGGAAAATGTAAGGGATCAGATTAAATCTACAGAAAGAAAAATGTGTTTGCCCCAGCAGAGATAGCATTAAGGTTAGGAAATTTCCTCCCTCCTTCCTAGTCTCATTCATACACATATGCATACAACATACTGCAGCCGATATGAATGCTGATCATTATATGCAGACAACATATCCATGTGTACATTGTAATGAAATGGAGTTAATTTTCCATACATTGTTTTTGACATCATATAATGTCTGGTCTATGGTTAACTGAAATAGTGGTAATCTAGGATCCAGACAGGAGAAACCCAGTACAAATGGTCTATTTCAGTGGTTCTCAACTGGTGGGGAAGGACCCCCAGGTGAGGTGCAAGAGCTGCTCGGGGGGGGGGGGGGTGAGACTTGGAGGGTCTGATCCCTCCTCCTCTCTTCCCAAACGTATTATGTGTAAAATTTGCACATGCTTTAAGTTAAATACTGAATTTACTTTAATAAGACCATTCTAATTTGGATGATGTTATTTCCTTATAAAATATTAAAATATGAATATACATGAATGTGTGAATGAAAATACACACACTAAATAAACAAAATATTTTAATTCAATTCTATGTCAAGTGGTGGGGGGTGATGACTGTATCTATATGTAAAGGTGGAGTCCCAAGGATAAAAAAGTTTGAGTACTACTGGCCTATTTCATTTAACTCAGAAATCCAGTATTTGGTATCTATATATAGTTTAGCACTGATGGTGTGAATCTTATTGCTAGTCTTAACTATGAGTCTAGCAGTGGTTGTGAAAGCTGAACAGTGAAGAAAGCTGATAGGAAGAGTATCAATTCATTTGAAATGTGGTGCTGGGGGAGAGTTTTGCAGATACCATGGACTGTAAAAAGAAAGAAAGAGAAAGAGAAGTGAATGGGTCTTAGAGTAAATTAAGCCTGAATTTTCCCCAGAAGCCAAAATGAATAAGCTGAGGCTATCATACTTTAGACACATCATGTAGATGACTCATTAGAACTCAATGATGCTTGGTTAAGAAGGAAAGCAGTAGGAAAAAAGGAAGAGCTCACTGCATGTAGATAGACTCAACCAAGGAAGCCACAGCCTCGAGTCTGCAAGATATGAGTCTGCAGGCTGTCCATAACAGGGAGACTTGGAGGCCTCTTATTCATAGGGCAGCTGTAAGTCAGAATCGAACTGATGGCAATTAACAACAACTCTAACCAGGACTACCCAATTTGATTCAGAACCATAAGTTTGCTTTCTCTAGCATGAGGTGGCTCAGATAAAGCCAAAAATCTAAAATCAGGCACATCAATTTTAAAAAGAGGCAATTTTAAAAGCAAAAACCAAAATCAGCCAAGCACCTTTCTGACTAGATTCCTTTTAAATCTTTTCTCAGGGTCAGTATGAGAAAAGCTGCCTGAGGGATGTCCATGTCAATGGGGCAGTGAATCCAATCCAGGTTTTAGTTTGAACTTTAAGGGCCTTTGCAGACTGCTAGAAATAGTGCAAATTGAGTCCACTTTAACTGCCCTGGCTCAGTGCTAGGGAATCATGGGAATTGTATTTTTTTTTCTGAGGCATTGAGTCTTCTCTGTCAGAGAGCTCTGGTGCCACAATAAACTACAGTTCCCATGATTCCTTAGCACTGAGCCAGGGCAGTTAAAGTGGACTCAATTTGCACTATTTCTGGCAGTCTGCAAAGGCCCTAAATGAGCTATCCAAGGTACTAAATCTATTTTAGAGGTCAGGTTCAGCTCCTTCAGAATCTTGACTAAAACCCAGTGAGAATTTACTGCCCCATTGGTATGGAAGCTGTTACTGTCTCTCACAATGGCAACTATTGCCTTTCTACCTACAAAACCCAGTTGGACTGACAGCTAAAGTTTACTTTAATAGTAGTGGAGGAATAGCATCCTTTACCAGACTTAACAACAGGGGGGGCAGCTGAGCGTGAGCAGACTCTGTCCTCCAAAAGAGAGGGACAGCAAGGATACATTACCACTGCTGTCCTCTCTGCACAACCCAGCCTCTCACACTTGAGGCAACTACCTCACTCTACCTAATGATAGGGCCAGCTCTATTGAATACTAAGTAGGAAAAAGTAACTCCACATACTTCAAGAAGCAAATGCCATGGCACTGAGGCCATTGCATTGAAGGCCCTGCACCTTTTGGCTGATGTTCTTAACCATGCAGTGATACAAATGGAAACATAGCTTGGTTTTCAGGTACCTTTTTATTTGGGGAGTTTTTTCTGCCAACTCACTGGCTACTGAGGAGAGGCCTATAGTGGGAAGATGCTGTGCTGCATACACCCACATGTGTTTTTAAAGTTTTAAAAATGGCTTTTAATCCTGTTGTTGTTTTAACATGTGCATTGTGCACCACTGCACATTGTGAATTCAAATGTGCAGGCAGATTTGATTGCCCATTCAGTTGTGCAACATCACAGTTCATTAACAAGGTGGTATTGGGTAACTGGCACATAATTTAGTGAGGGTAAAGTTATGCCCTGCCTCCTTGATGTAGGATCTCAGCAGTGAATAATAATATCAACTAAGCCCAGTCTTAAATGATATGTGTTGCTCACTTGCACAATCTTCTCCACTGCTTACAAAAATAAATGCAAAGCAGCTATGGAGTGTGAGTAGAGTTGTAGGTCTGCTTAACCTTCTTCTCATTTTGCTACTGCTCTGCCCAAAATTGTCCTTTCCAAACTTTACTTCCTTTTGGGGGGGGGGGATGTTGTGACTCTGTAGAGGACTTCTCTCCTCTACACAGAGAAATAGTAAACAGTAAAACAGGTATAAGCCTTAGCCATGCATGCTGGTGACTGATGTATGCTGATGTTCCTATAGCAAAAGTATTTTTTAAAATTAAGAATGCTTTTTGCTGAACAGCTGATCCTTTCCCATGAGATCAGAACATTAACTGTTTGCTGCTGACTCCAATCAAATTTGAATTTCAAGTGCTATAATTTGTGCTTCCTTTTTAAAAATGGCAATTGTATTTATATGCTGACATAATTTGTTTTCAGCTCATAATCCCCCGGCTTAAAGTGCAATTAGGAAACTAAGGTCATTTTTGCTTCTGTGCTATACACCTTCCAAACAAAGTGAGGAGACAAGGAGGAGGGGTAGCTGGAGTTACTGGGCAGTTTACCCTGCCCAGGTTATTGTGTATTTATAAGGAAAGCAGAAAAGAAAAGGAACATTGAGGAACTACTTCATCAGAAACAAAAAAAATGAGCTAGGTTACAGCAAGGGATGGGAAAATATGTATTTTGCTTTCCTAATTTCACATTTTTCAAATCTCAAGTTATTTCCTTCCTGTATATATAGTTATATAAAATTTTGGGTCTTTTCTCTCTAAAACCGAATCCGAATGAAATTCTCCTTTATTCCTCAAATTTGGCCAGTAGACCTTTTCCCTGCTTGGAGAGGGAAATTTGTACCTACCTCTCATATAAATGTTAAAAATGAGGATTCTCTCAGCACAAAAATAATCAACTTATTTTAGCACTAACATAGTACTGAAGATTCTGAAGGCCATTTACAGTTCAGGACTTATTCTGCACAAAATTTGCATGTGGTACTTTTGTGCATCAAAAGCATTATTTGCATAGCAAACAGCTTTTTCTGCACAGAAAACTTGGTTTCTTAATTTCTGCACAGAATAAATCCTGAACTGCAAACATGCTCAACAGTCCATGTTTCTCCTCCTCAAGATTTCCTAAAACTTGAGAAAAACATTTTTTCACCATTTTCCAAATATTTTCAAGCAGTCTTTCCATTCATGGGGTGAAGCAGACAGCCTGTAGGAGTGGCCTCTGCCACTCTGGCCATGCTCATGCCAGGATCGTGGCCATCACATGGCCCACTTACAAAATAGATGGTCACCATGGTCCCAAGTTGGCGCTGCCAGAACTCAGATAATTTCCACTCCTTAAAGGTCCAGTTTTTACCCCCTTAGCACAGCCTTGGAGTGGCTTCTGCCACTTTGGGGGCATGCGTCATATAAATACCATGCCACTAAAGTGGCCAGAAGTCACTTTATTTGTCCTGTGTGTTTCAGGCCATAGTTGAATATGCACACATTGACACCCCCCACAACTCCATACAGAATTTCAAGAATTGAAAACTCAGGGCCAATGCAAATGGCCCATAAGGGGTGACTCTGTACAGCCCCTGGGAATGGCAAATTGGGGCCGCGGCAACCACATGCCGTGGCCACGATCCTCCTTTTTGCTGCCCCCCAAAGAGTGATCAAATGTCACTCCTTTTTTGGGTAGCAAAAAGCCTCCCTTTGAGCTGCAACCATGGCTCTTTTGTGCCCCTTTTGGTGCAGCGTGTATGCATGCTCTGCCAAGAGGGCGCCCTGACCCATGCACCATGCAGTCGGCATCAGAGCAGAATTGGGGTGGAGTCGGGGCAGCTAGCATGTGGTCACCACACCCCAACTCCACCCCCAGGCCGGTCTAAAGTGCCGGTCTACATCTCCACTCAGTGCCAGGGAATGAATGCGTGAATCTGTCAGATTTGCTTTAGAATGTTAAAAATCTCGAGTTCTTTCCATTCCAAATATGAAAAAAATTGGAAATGCTAAATTTTTAATCATAAACAAACTGAAACAAAATTGCTTTACTATCATTATTCACAATACTAGCTTGCACCTCTCAACCTCAGGATGTTCACAAGTTTTGGTCAAACAGAGCTTGGCTGCAGAATCAGTCTTTGAAGCATGAAGATTCAATCTGGTAAGTACAGATGAGGCAGGATGAAGGAAGCTTTGTTCTGACCACTTTTCCTGAGATGGATCCTTCTGTCAGCCCTGCTCTGTTCTCATGGTTCAGAATCTTTGAAAGCTATATGTTATCTAGGAGAAAAGGAAACTTTGAATTAGATGGACTGAAAGTTTCTGTCACTAATCCTGCCCTTTGACTGGTCCCAATTTGTATTGCTGTCTGTCATTTCCTGTGGTTGTGGTGCAGTAGTATGAGAGGACTGGCAAACATCCAGGAGACAGGACAAAGGGGACCCTATTCTTCCAAATATCAGGCAAGTGAAGAGCTGTGGAGAAGACTTGTGAGTAGCTTGATTATTTAGGTTATGGTTTAACGCACAAAGCAGCCATTTTTCAGCTACATTAAAGGCCACCATTACTGTTATGACAATGGTGTCAGTAATGGAGAAAGCTGGAGCACCTGTTCCACAAATGGTGCAGGCCACTCAACAAGGAAGGCTAAAGCACTGTATTAATTTGGCCTGTGAGAAAAGAAGATGGAGTGTGTCTTGTGATTTGGGCTGAGACAGAATACCACACTGAAATCTTTTTGCCTTCGGCAGAGTCACAGTCTGCTGCAACATGGGTTTTGCAAACAACAAATCTGTGCAGAAACTGCATGGATACTGTTACTGTGTGCAGAGACTGCATGGATAAAAACATGATGGAACAGAACAGAACATCCTAGAACAGATAGAAGAAAGCAAGGCAGATCCATAGTAGTTCTGCCCACCATTTCCTCACACATTCCATCTCAAAGGGATGTTACATTTCATTGATTATGCTCTTAGGACAAAATTTGGGACTACTCTTCCAGTAATGTTATTTTGATAGTAAAATAGGGATGAGGTTATACACTGATCATTGTAAAACCTCCCAGGGCAAATTCTCCATGGAGACCTGAAATCCACTGCTTCCATACACAGCTCCATTCATATTGCTCCTTTGTGATTGGTTTGTTTATTTATTCAACTGGAGCAAAGTTGTCACAGTGATAAACTGAGATAAGGAGAAAGCACATCACTCTCCCTATCTGTAGTAATTTTAATCCATCAGATTGCTGCCCATGTTGTGGGGTGGCTGTGTGATACCCATCTGACACATCATCTTTTAAGGGGTATAATTTTCCATTTGAGATTATGGGCAGGCATTTAGAAAGTGGTCTTAGTCAGTGAGACAAGAAAAAATCAGGTTGCTTTTATGAACTCAGGGGCTAGAGCAATCCATAAAATATGTGTTAAATTAGAGACCAATGGTTTGTGGCAAGACACCAATTAATGAGCTCCATGGGCTTGTATTTAATAGAGCAGAAGATTTACCACCCTTTAAAAGCTTAACACCACTATCCTGTGCTGGTTGAGATCATTTGTCAGAGAAATGGGCTTTTCCAGTCACATAACCTTCTTACAAATGGCAACCACCACAGATGCAGGCTCTGACCAGGGTTTTCTGTGGGTTGTTCAGGCTATGTGGCTGCATTCTAGAAGAATTCATTCCCGACGTTTCACCTGAATCTGTGGCTGGCATCTTCAGAGGTTGTGCAAGTGTGTGGAGTATATATACCTGTGGGACCTTTGTTTGGGAGGAAGTGGTTGACATGTTAATGGTGGAATTAGTTTGTGTGTTGTATTATGTTGAATGGCACAGCCTGGAGTTATGTTGTGGATGGGATAGGGAAGGGTGATTTGTGTCTATTTAATTGGTAATCCATTGCCTGCAGGAAAGCCACTTCAGCCTGGGTGATGTTCATTTGCTTGTGTTGAGTCTTGATTTTGGTGTTTTTCAGGAATGGTAGCCAAACTTTGTTTACTTTCAGCATTTATTTATTCCTATTGAAGTTGTCCAGGTGTTTGTGGATTTCGGTGGTCTCTCTGTGCATTCTGACCTCATAGTTGGCATGGTCCAGAATTTTGGTGTTTTCAAATAGCATTCTGTGCTCAGGATGGTTTATAACATGTTCTGCTATTGCTGATTTTTCTGGCTGGCCCAGTCTGCAGTGTCTCTCATGTTCCTTGTGTTCCATGTTGATTACCCACATATGAACCAGTGGTTTGGATTCCCCACATATGAACCAGTGGTTTTCTATGGCCAGGTAGGGATTTGAACCCTGGTCTCCCAGAGTCCTAGTTCAACACTCAAACCACTATAGCACTTTGGCTCCTGGTAACTATGAGCTGGCCCCAATTAATATCTCATACCACTAACTGGAAAGGTCACAGTCCTGAGACTCAGTAGGACTTGCAGTATCTGAAGGACAAGGGAATGATTAAGATGTCTTAACCCAGGGGCAGTGGATACAGATGCCTTTCTGATGGTTCCTAAGCATCTTCCTGTCATTTCAGCAGGCAGTTCTATTGAATAGAATAAGGCCTTTCAGGTGATTCAGTTGTTTTTCCCACAAAATACAGCCAAACAAGCTTGTTGATTTTCTAGAGACATGAGACATAAAAATGAGTATGACTATAGCCCAAAATGCACAGTGAGATCTAACTGAATATGAGCTAGTATCTATCTGAAGACCTATTCTGCCAAAATGACAGCAATCATTCTTCTTACTACCATTACATCTATGTCATTTTTTCCAAATGAATTCTTCTGGGTGATCAAAGACCTATTATTTCTGGCCCATGAGAGGAAAGCATACTTGTATACAATTTACATTGCACCTTGTGAATGAAATTCCTCAGGTCCATTCAGAAGCTGGGGGTTTGATGCCATCATGCGTAACTCTCTCTTTCTCACTTGTACTAAAATTTGAATGATCTTCTCCAGTTCCAAATTGATATCTGATATTAATAATGACTGTATGGGGAGGAACCAAAAGAAGCTGAATCCAGACAAAATAAAGATGGCAAAGACTAGGCCATCAGTAAAAGACAGTTAGTAAAAAGGCAGATTAAGAAATAAGATTCCACCTACAGGATATTGTGTGAAAAGTCTCAGGTTCACAGTTTGGATATACTCCAAGGTTCAGTCCTGAAACTGGATGCTCAAGTTTTGGCAGTACCCAGGAATGTATTTTTTTATAATCAAGGGTTGTACATCAACTGCACTTTCTGGAAATATAGGCACATACCTTCACTACATCTATGTTGTACATGGGTCTATCTTTGAAAAGCTGGCCAAAAATGCTGTAGCAAGTTGGTTGACCAGGGCTCTCATAGGAGCATGGGACTCCCATGTAAAATTCACAGCTTCACAGGCTACTGTTGTTTTGGGAGCATATTTAAAAGTGCTGGACATAAAGCCCTGCATAACTGCGTTCTCCTTTGCATAGCTGCCCAGGCCTTAAGATATTAAGATATCTCTTTTTCCCAGACTCTAGCATCCCTTGGCAGGGAATTCTGTCTTCAAAGGCATTCTTAGTGGATGTGCATGAGAGAGCTTTCTTGGTGGCTCTCCTAGGCTCTGGAATTCCCTGCCAAGGGATGCTAGTGTAGACACCATACCTACCATCTTCCATTGGAAGACCTTTCTATTATGACAGGACTTTGGGATTTAAACTTTTTTCTTGATGTGGGCATAATTGGGTACTGCTACTTTCATTTATTCTTTAATTATGCTTTCATTTGTTTCTAGTATTCTAATTGGTTTTATTTTTTAATTGTTCCACTGTTAGCCACCTTGAATGTCATTTATTGACAGAAAGGCAAACTTTGTAATAATGAATAAATAATAGTTATGGCAAGTTGCTAAAATTACCTTTCTGTGGTTCCTATGAATTACAGACTTCAGTTTTGTGAACTAAAAAGGAGAAGGAGAAGATATGAACCTTTCCAGAGTTCATTTCAGTATTAAATTGAATATTACATCATGTCTACATTCCTGAACTGATAGGGATAAAAAAGAAATTTCTGATTAACTGATTAATCCAATAAATTACTCCAATTTATATCTGTGAGGCTATTAACAAAAGTGCACGTGTATCTCTCAATTTCCCATCATCAGGAGGAGACCACAAGCATCAGTTTATTATTTCTTTTATTTCTGAATTATAAAGAAGTAAAACAGATAATATGTATATTTGAAAAACATTCACAAACATGCTTCAGTAAATGGGGGAAATGCATAAAAATTCATACACTGAGCAGTTTTTTTTAAATGTCCATTATGAAAAGTGCATATCAAAATGCCCAAAACAAAATAATGAAAGGAGGGGGGG
>CM034703.1:282393839-282406461 GCA_020142125.1 Phrynosoma platyrhinos
AAAAATACAGCATTCTTTAAATCTGTAGTCCATTTTGTCCCATATTTGTTTTGTTCTGAAGCAGGAAAAAAAATATTTTTTGTGTACATTTTTGAAATGAACACATTAAGGGATGAATTAAGAGATGCCTGTCCCCATTCTCAAGTGCAGCAATGTACAGTGTTCTCCAGTCAGGAGGTAAATCCTCATTTGTCTTGTTCTCATGCTTAAGAACTAGAAAAACCTTTTTAACTCCTCTTCTGTATGAAAGCAAGATCCCCCTCCCTGATTTTCTCAAGGATAATTTTTGCATATGTGAGTGATTTTTCTGCAAATTGTGAGAGTGGCACTCATAGAAAGTACAATCAGTGATGCCTTCTTGTGTAGACTTTTAAACATTAGAATCTGGAGGGGGGGGGTTGCCTGTATCTTTTTTATCAGTCACAGGAGAAACTGAAGACATACCTCAAGATGTAAAAAGAAAGTCTCATTTCAGCTTGGGTGTATTCTTAAAGCCTTCCAGATGAGGTTATTGAAAAAGATAAAGATAAAAGGATGACATGTAAATACATAGTATCACATTACATAAAATATTAGTACATTGCCTATGGCCTGTACATTCCTATTTTAACTCAAACATCAGAAATTCTTAGAGCAATAACTTTAAATCATTTACCAGACAAATGAAAGCAGGTGAACAAAGGCTGGTTTTGGGGTTTTAAAATATATCTTGTAAGCAGATGGTGGGAAAAAATATTGATGGCATCTATACACCTATCTGTATCTAGGCTAAAGGGAAAGGGACCATCTGAAAACTTATTTTACTAGAGACAGAGGAGGTATAAATCCTCTAGGGATCAAAAACATTGATTTTAAAATTCAGTCTCTTCACTAGAGCCCTTTTCCTTTTAGCCCCCCCCCCCCAAAAAATCTAAGCATTGCCAAATGTTACCTATTTTTTTTTCCTTTTATCTGCTTACAAGATATAAAAAAAACCTTGAAGCTTTCATTCATATGTTTCACTGTCCAGTAAATTGTCCAATAAATTTTATTGGATGCTCCCCAGTTTCTGCTTTTTTGGTTTTCATCCATCAAACAATTCTGCTGTGCTTGCTGGGCGTACTTCACTTCACAAATGGGAAAAAGCTTAGTATTGTGCAGGGACATTCTTCACAAATGATGAAAACCTTTACCAAAACACAAACAAACACCCTCTTCCTTGTCTTATTCTTGTGCAGGTCACAAAACCTTTGCCTTCAGGAGAAGGGAAGTTTCTCAATTGTCTGTCTTGACATGCTGAAGATCCTTTGTCAAGAACGCAAAATATTGTGAATACTGTTTGCATCGTACTTCTTTTCAAACATGTTATATGTCCACGTCAATCACATCTTTTGTTCTTTCATGAAGCACACTGCATATCTGAAAACATATAAATTTCCAACCACAGTTTGTCCAGGTTTTTGTCCCATCTAGTAGTTATGGATGGGCTATGTGCATTTGAAAAAAACAAAACCCTTAACTAATAAATTTTTTCCATGTAGGCTGATTTAAAATTAATGCATTCTACCTTAAAACCACAAAGAAATCATGATGAAGCCAAAATAACTGAAGAAGCTTATGATTTTTGCATGAATCTGTTGGACAACAGAAAACTTAAACAGAGACTTTCCTCAAGATATACTATACTACATTAATCTGCATACCATAGGTTAATATATTGGGGGATGTTTATGTAGTTGTTTGTCCCATTTTTTTCCTTCAAGCAATCTGCTGACACCTTTATTTCTGTTAGGTATCAAGCAAAGGTTGTCTTGCTTCCCTAGACTTTTGAGCTTAGTTTAGACTTTTGTTTTGTGAGGATTTTTTTAAAGCAAATATCTAATCACTATTTTGGTTTGACACCTAGGATACTAGGCTTGTTTTCATTTGCAAATAATACGTTTATTTGCAGCATTGTACTATATACTCAGTGTTTTGTGGTTCCTTTCCCTTGATGACTTATTATTGCATTAATTTTGTCTTAATGATTTATTACTAGCAACCCTGGGTTTGATTCATGGGGAAAGTGCAGCACATAAATATTTAAATATGTTGTAAACAGATTTTTAACTGCCATATTCTCGTTATGGTGCAACTTTGTCTTGATACCAACAATGGCATGAAGTTTCAGTTTCATTTCAAATACTCATGTCATTTTTCTTCAGTTAAAATGACTTCACCTAGTAAAGAAAGATGAAAGAAGGCAGTTACCCCTAGAGTTGTCATAGGGGGGTTGCAGACTGCCAGACATAGTGCAAACTGAGTCCACTTTTAGGGTTAGGGTTAGGGAATCATGGGAACTGTATTTTATTGTGGCACCAGAGCTCTCTTACAGAGAAGGCTCAATGTCTCAGAAAAAAATCCCATAATTACCTAGCACTAACCCTAACCCTTAAAGTGGACTCAATTTGCACTATTTCTGGCAGTCTGCAACGCCTATTAATTTCCAATATTCTAATTAACTAGCAGTAGGCTTCCCATGGTTTGCAATTACTTGTGCGACACCAATCATTCTACTGCAAAGTCTTTCTTTTCTTCCAGAACAGGTGTCTTCCTGGGATTTATCATATAAGCTAAAGACCAACCAAAGAAGCTGGTTGGCACCAAAGCATATGAACAGAATGGTTGACCAAGCTGACAGTCATCCTTCAGGAAGAGAACACTGAGTGGAGAGATGCCACTGAGAGCCTCTGCTGAAAGGTCTTACAGGGGGATTTATAGCAGAGCTAATGAAATTGCAAGCCTGCTTCCACTGAGAAGAAGCCAAGGGAGCAAAATGGTGCAGCAATATTGGATTGGAGCATCAGGGCTTCTGGAGGTGAAGATAGTTAGAAAGTATTGCTAATAAGTGCAGCCACGTGTATGAGTCAGCTTTGGTCTTTCAGCTGGGATGGAAATCAATCTGGCAAGGACAAGTGAAAGACTTAGAGCCATGGAAGGTTATGAGAACAGCTGCAGAAAGAGATGTGTTTCAGCAAAAATGCCAGAAATAGGACAGGCAAGACATGATGCCTGTTATTGACATAAATGGAACATTGCCATGGAGGGGAGGCACTGTGAGTAATGACCAGAGTACACCCAATTGGAAGGGGAAAAGGCCACAATTTTATTAACACAGCTGCCAGGTAGGGTTGGCCTGGAAATCATGAGGTCTAGATCTGGCATCGACCAATCCCTTTATTGATCAATGAACCAGTTTGCTTGGTCACGGCCAAGCTTCAGGATGACAAAAGGGGTAACCAGTTAATCGCCTGTTCACATCTTAGTTAACCAGTTGATCACATGTGCGTATCTCTACCCCTTGTCACCAGATGGTACTGACATGGCATTGACCCTGTAATGGCAACCCCACAACATTCTCAGCACCCCTGTGTCCTCTATGGACTCCTGATCCAGTGCTCTGTAGCAGAGGAAAACACACCCCACCAGATCCAAGACCTATGCTAATGCCACAGAAGGCTAGGCCTCCCCTATGGCCACCTTCTGTCAAGCCTAGCAATCTGTATCCTGTTCCCAAAATGAGGGTGTCTCAGGAAAGTCCCCAACAAAAATCCATGCCTGGGTAGATGTAGCTCACAAATGCCCCAGATTTTCAGCAGCCCAGTCTTTTTATAGAGTCCAACAGCAATCCACATCCCACTGCAGTGGTAGAAGCCCCAGTGTGAATGAGTGACCCCCAAAGTCCTCCTTTGGCAAGCCCACATGCTGTAAAGCCAATTGAAGCACTGACACCATCTGGAACCATGTCAGTGGGGAGCCATTTGTGTGGGTAAATAAAGGGCCTTCTTTGTGAGGGTGGGATGCCATGTATCTGCACAATGCCCAAACTGGGCAAAGGTGGGCACCGCAGAGCCTTCTCAGCACAATGGAGGATCCCCTGCCATACTGGTCACCCTTTGACATGCAGAGAAATGAACAAACAGTGTTTCCAACCAAAGAAACATCCTCCCTCTGGAATGCATGCTTTGAGCCATTCTTCTTGGAAGAGGGGACAAACTCACCCACCTGCAGTGCCCCAAAGAAGGCAGTGACAAAGGCAGCTCTGAACAGGCTGGCTTCAGCCTTGGAGGTGCAAACCGGGTCAAGCTGCGTGGACATCCTGTGTGGAGACTGCTCTCTTATAGACACTAAGGGTAGCTGGGGCCAGCAAAGACAGGACACCCTATGTCACAGCAGATTTCCAACCTCCCACAGTTCCTCCAGGGAGGATGTGGGCAAGGGGTCTACTTTGGGCACCAATTGTCAGAAGCTGGCCTTCAGAAAATGAGAGAGTCTGCAATGTTATTCTTGAGGCCGGGCACACAACAGGCCTTGGATGTAATGTTCTTGTGGTAACAAAGTGGCAAACCAGGAGTATGGCCCTTTCAGACTTGGAGGTTTGGTGGTTGTGGATCTTGACAACTAATTGGTTGTTGCATCAGAAACACACCACTCTGTTGGCAAAGGCACTGACCCAAATGTGAACCACTACCATGATGGGGAAAAAGCTCCTGGAAAGTGAGGTCTCTGAGGATCCCACCCTAAGCCCAGTGGGTGAGCCAATGCTGAGCACACCAGTGGCCCTGGAAGAAGCCCAGGATCCCTGCAACATCTGAATGTATATGAAGGCCTTGTCTCAAGTCCCAGAGGCACTGCTACAGGGAGACCCCATTGTAATTATGGAGGAATACCTCCCACAAACGAAGGTCCTGTTTGATGACCTTGGTGAGGCAGATGTAGTGGTGTGTTGCCTTTACCTCTGCTGTGATCCTAGCCAGCCAAGCACAAAACACTCTGCCTGGGAAAACCACCCTGCATGCAAAATTAAGGTGACATGAAATAACTGCTCAATTAGACCTAATGAGACCCCTGAGGGTGATAGCTATCAAGGAGTACAATGGCAGATAGTGTAGAAAAAAAATTATATATATATAATAACTTCAAACAACCTTCCAACTTCTTTGTAGGCACCCTGCAAACCTCTGGGAACTCATTGGTGATGATCCTCAATGCTTTGATAGGACTTTGCAGTGAAGCAAGCCTAGCAACATCCCACACAGCAGCCACCTTGAGGCTTGTGTTCTTGCACCACCAACTATCACTTTTGGCTGCTGAACTTCAAAAACTTAGTGACAGTGATTCATTTCAGAGGGACAACTGTCCATATGGGACACCTGGTGGGCAATTTTGTGTACTATTTCTCCACAGCTAGTAACTGCAGGCTTCAGCCAGGCCTAAATTGTGTTGTTGTTATGTTTCCTATCTACACAGCTATTAATTTGCCTGGCATACTACAAGCCTATACAGAGTTATATGATACTCTTAAGGTTTAAAATGTAATACTTCTTGCTTCTTAGCAAACTAGTATAAAAAATATGAATCACAACATGGGCTGAAAACATAGGAAATAATGTTTTACAATGAAAATATATTTGTCCACATCCCTTCAGAGGAGATCAAAAAGTTTGACTCTGATTGTGGAAAAAGGAATCACCTGTCCACCATTCCTCTTGATACTGTTCCTAGTTCATTGTTCATTGCTATCTATATCGTTAAGTTATTGAGTATTTATTTACTTCTCATGGCTATTCTTAAAATCTTTAGGGGAAACCTGTAAGATATCCAAATGTGGCAAACTGAATGTTTTAGATCCTCTAATGCTAACCCTCAAATTGGAAAATAGTGTGGGCAATAGGAAAATAAGTTCCAATTTCTCTTTACAATCCAATGGCATCCCTGAGAGTCATTTTCTATAATGTTAAGGGCTTATGCTCAGCCAAAAAGAGGAGGGAAATCCTAAAACAACCATGACATTGAAATTTCTTATTCCTTCAAGAAACACACTGTAAGGGTTCTGATCCCATCCTCCCCAAAAATTGTTTGGAAACCAATATGTAGTGGGGGGCATGGAAAAAGCCAAAAGGGTAGCCATTCTCCTGGGCAAATCATCTCCTTTCGTGGTAAACAATGAATCTAGAGATGATGTTGGGCACTAATACTGATGGGGAAAATGTTTGGCCAACCCTACCCTTTAGGCACCTTCGATTCACCCAATACAGGTCAACACCAATTTATGCCAGCTTTTTTACATCATCTAAGGGGCTATGCAGATGGCCTCAATCCTCTCTTTTGCCGCCCCTGAAAGGACAGCAAAAGGGCACCCTAAGAGCCAGTGCGTGGCTCTTTAGTACTCCTTCTGGTGGAGTGCATAAAAACGCTGCACCGGAAGGACATCCCGATGCTGCGCACTGTGTGTAATGATGTGTGGCATCAAGACATCACTGGACTGGGGTTGGGGCGCGGCTGCCCCTCCCCATCTCTGCCCCCAGGATTGCCCTTTGGGCTGGTCTGTAGAGGCCCTTAGTGAAGTGGCTGTTCACTACCATGAAAGGACATGATTTCCTTATTGCCCACAATATTTTCAGCTGCTAAGGGGACACCCAACTCAGCAGCTAGAGTCTGGAATGTGGACAGAAGATTGGCACAATGATCACCTCCTGACTCAGCAATGAACAAGAAGTCATCGATATAGTGTGTGACTAAGGAGGAGATGTCCCTTCTCTTGACCTCCCACTCAAGGAGCTGAACGTCTCAAACACTGCACAGCTGATTGAGCAGCCCATAGGCAGCTTGTCAAAATACCACTAACTCTCAAATTTGAAGCCTAGGAGACAAAAATCATCAAGGTGGATAGGTAACAGCTGGAATACCAACTGAATGTCACACATGGCCAATAGAGCCCCCCATCCGCATTATCAGACCAATTGGACCGCATGGTCAAAGGAGGCATAGCGGACCAAGCAAAATTCTGAGGGGCTGGTGTCATTGAACGATGACCAGGGGGAGTGGGACAGATGGTGGATGAGGTGGAATTCACCTGAAGCCTTCTTGGTTACCACACCAAGGGGGGACACCCTGAGATTAGGCATGGGTGGTGAAGTGAAAAGGCCCGCCACCCTGCCGGCTTCACACTTCTTTTTGATCTTGGCTTTGAGAATCTGTGGCATGCCCCAGGCAGATTTCATTTTCTGGGTGTCCAAGGCCAGGTGAGGGCCCACTGCCAGGATTCTGAAACCATGTGTGAAGCCCTCTGCCAGGAAGGTGGCCACCTTTCTGAGGGGTTAGTTATGGAGGATTGGGAGCAAGCTCTAGGGTGCACAGGTGTTGGGGTGAGGGCAAAAGCCAGCCAGGCAGCCTCAGCACACTCACTTCAGACCCCCCCCAACCCTCTGGTTTCAGAGCTGGAGGCTCCATCCTTTTTGCCGGAAGCTGCAAAGGGGCTGCTGAGAGCCTGATAGTTGGGAACGTGCCAGCTTGGCAACAGGTGCATGCAAATCTCACAGCAGTGTTCAAACCTTCATTGGGCCTACACACATTTTCCCAGGTTGAATTCCCAAAACACAAGCCTATGGGGTCCCTCTTACCCACCCACTTGGAGGGGGGTTTCCCTTTGGCCTAGCAGCCAAATGTTGCTGTTGATGAGGTCCCATCACTCTGGGATGCCCACTGGCAAAAAGCAGCATCATATGAAATGGCTGTGGCCTCTAATGGACCAAGCCCTGAGAGCATTGACCATGTGATTAGCAAGGTATCAGCCCCATTCAGGATAGGCCATGAAAACTCCAAAACCCTCCACCCAGTTGACAAAAGAGTGTTCCACAGGCTGGGGCCTGCACTCTCTTTTGCCCTTCTTGCTGGAAGTGATGGCACCCACCTCCTGCCCCTTGGTTTTAACAAAGTGAACACATCTACATAGTATCCCTTGAGGACCTGCTTCCTGAACCTTTTGGACAGGTGAAGGCCTGGGGGGTTCTCGCCATGTGAAAATTTGGGGAAGGCAGTGCCCTGCTGATCCACCCGCACACCCTGCAAACCTTGGGCATCTGGACCTGTACCTTATGGTCCATGAAGGCAACCCAGGGACCAAAGCTCTCCCTAACCAATAGTCATCCTTCTCCAGGGATGAACTGGAGAACTCACCATCTCTGTTTCCCATGTCCCTGGACCTTTTGTTGTGAGCTCTTTTGCCTTTTTTCTTGGCAGTGCACCTCTGCTTCCATCCCTTATGTTTGTTAATGGCAGAAGAGGCCCTGAGAGCCACACTGGCTTTGGAACTGGTGGTGGAGGAGCTGCTACTGGAACTGGAACTGGTGGATGAGCTGCTGGAGCTGGAGCTGCTCAGAGAGGAATCTGAATGTGTTCACACCGGCTTTTTGGGCTAACTATGCTCCCGAGCCTCAGCCATGTGGGGTGCCGGAGTGCCCAGCCCTGGGGCAGATGTTGTATTGACCCTCCCAACCTGCTCTATCAAAACAGAGAGGGTATGGGTCAAACTCGCCAAGGCATCTTCTCCCATGAATGGAGGGGGTGCCAGTGTGAGTGAGGCAGCTGGTGCTGGTGTGGGTGAGGCTGCTGGTCTGGCTGAGGGTCATTGGTGCTTCCCTTGGGCTGGGCAGCCTGGCCCCTTGTGGTAGCCCTTTGCTTTGAGTCCTTTGATGGCATGGTGGAGGTACTGGAGGGGCTAGTGAAGGTAAAAAACCTCCTGGGCTGTGTGGGCACCTAAGCATAATTGAACTGAGCTGCTGGGCTGAGTGGAAACCTGCACCCTATAGGTAGGTTCTGCAGTCCCAACCCAGAGGGCTGTGGCTATGGGCCCCCAACTGACATATCCCCAACTGATATATCACAATAGCTGACACAGGGCCTATCAACAAGGCTGGCGCTGAACCAGTGTAGTGCTGGGTGGTCACAAGGGCTGAAGCCTACAGAGCTTGGTGCTAGCTTGCTGCTCCAGATGTCCTCCCTCTCTGAGAGCAAAAGCTTAAATGGTGCCATCCATCAGCACCATGTGGCCTTTTATAGGCCTATCTACCAATGAAGAGCCTGGAGGCCCAGAAGCCCCACCCCTTCCAGCCTCCCCACCAATCCCCAGTGAGTATTGCCCCAACACCAACCAATGGGACATTACCTCCGCCCCCTGCACATGTCAGGAAATGTAGTCCTAGAACCCAGACCAGAAGCACCACCCTCCCTGGCCCAACCAGCCAATTACACCCCAGCAAACCCAACATAAGGCTTGCTGGAATGCCACTGGGGCCAGACTGGTTAGTCCTGTCCATGGCTTCCCCCCCAGCAACCTCACTGTCCCAGTGAGTTAGGAGGTGGCATTTCTGAATGAAATCAGAATACTTGCTGGGTTCTGTATGAAGACCTTCCAGTTGGTAAGACTGGGTTGTATGGTGAAGACATATTCATACATTTCTGTTTCTTTATCATCAGGATCTTTTAAAACTACTGCCATGAAATCCTGTGATTAAAAACTTTGCTGAGCTTTAACTCACTGAAAAGCAGTATTATATACAGCACTCTGATATGTAATGAGCATAAAGATAGCATCCTGAAGTTGATTCTGACATAACTTATTTATACACTATAAATTATATACAACAGAGAGAATGAAGGAAAGAAAGAATGCTAGAGGAGATTTAATGCACAAGATGTCTTTCTTGCTTTTCTTCTGCTTCTGTTGTTCTTGTATGTCTGGCTGTCATTTGCTCCCTTTCAGTTGAAGCAGTGAGCTGTAAAGATGAGCAGCAGGCAGGCTTCAAAAGGGTCAGAGATTTGGCTTAGTTCAAATGTGGCTTCTGTGAACTGTGTTGGCCTAGAAGAAGCAACACATCATAAGCCAAACTGGCTGGAATTTATATATCCCTAAGAGCTTGACTCTGAGTGATCACAAGCCAAGAACTAGAGCTCCTGTTGAGTGGAGAGGACAACCTATGAAGGAGCCTTGTTGGTGGAAGAATAGCTATTTGGTTAAGATATTCAAACACAGGCTAATATTGTAAACTTTAGTATTATGATTGTCTCTTCCAAAGCATTCTTGAGTAGTTTCAGGCATGATCTCTGACTATAACACTGGCAAGCACTGATTTTCTCTTATATCTCATGATGTTGAGTCTAAGGAGTCAACTGCTGCATTCTGATACAATACCAAACTATGGTTTGCTGAAAACCAGAAGCATAACTGTCTAATTTCCTCTCTTCTCATACAGAGAAGGGGTAAGAGGAGTGGGAGAACATGCCAGCCTATAGCTGGAGGATGCTTACACTTGTAAAACCGAAATGAATGATTTGATGTTTGCAGCAAACTACAAACTGCTTTTATTTCATTCAAATCCAAGAAATGATAGTTTGTGGTTTATACAAACCAGGATCCTAAAATAATATCAAACTTTGTTTGGGATTGTGGTTTGCATAGCCAGAGCTTTCAGATTGAGGAACTGTATGGCCCAAGTGTTCAAAATGCCACATTAGAGTTGGTGTTACATATTGCAAATATCCTTAAAATATAAATATTTTACATATCCATCTTTATCACAAATGAGCAAAGCCATTAATGTTTGCAGGGAATCAGAGCAGGTGTCTAACCTAATACAAGACTGAAAGTGTATTCACTACAACTGACATGTGCCAGATTTTAAAGCATTTTGAACTGAAAGGATAGCTTGTTATAGTTTTTGGTTTTACAGTTGCCCCTATGTTCTCGCGGACTTCATGTCCGTGGTTTTATATATTCACGGAGGGGCGACCTCCATTTAAAACAATGGGGTGTGCTACCAAGGCTGTATGCCTGTTTGCACCCGTGGGGGTGCACCCCATTCAAGCCTATAGGGCTTGAATATTCACACATCTTCATCTTTGCATGGGGGGGAGTCCAGAACAAATCCCCCATGAAAATGGAGGACCAAGTGTATTTTATTTGTTATAATTCTTTTCTATAAAATGCACATTAGTAGTACTACCAGAACTAGTGCCACTAATCTCCAAGTAGCAGAGGCATCAGTAGTAGTTGCATACATTTTGTTAGTACTGACATTGATCCTGATGCTGTAAAAAAAAAAAAACAGTGATTATAAGGTGACTGCCCAGCATTTTATAAACAAGATCAGTTATTCATTCATTTGATTTTTCCTCTACTCCTTTCCCAAAACTGATACCCAAGGAGGCTCAACCTGAGACTAAGGGGCTATGCAGATGGGCAGGAAAAGGTGACCTGAGGTTGCCTTTTCCCTAAACTGCAGCAACTGCACCATCTGCCCTGAGGATGCCCAAATGGGGATGGAGCAACTGGGGGGCAACTTTTCTGAGGCTGCATTGAAGCCCCACCAACCCCACTGCCGGCTCCGAGATTTCCCTAAATGGGAATGGAGCAACGGCACAGGCCAGCAGCAGCTGCTCTAATTTTTTTCCCAGTCTCTCAGATGCATGTGCATGTGTGCAAGAACAACATGACCTTTAGTAGCATATGTACACTGTGAGAAGCACTGAGACCATTGATGCCACAACGACCGAGTGGCCTGCACTAGCACTCAGCCTGCAATGCATGACAACAGGAACCACCGCAATGATGACTGCAGCAGCTGCATACATAGAGGACAACAGTGATGATGGAGAAGACACAGAAGGGACAACTGGTAGAGTGCCTGCCACAACAGGCATTGCACATTGTACTGCCACCGCTGCCGCTCTGATGCCACCCAACATAGTCCTGCACTGCTGGTGGATGTTCCCCAGAAGCACCAACTGGTGGGATGGATTTGTCATATACATCTGATCTGATGAGCAATGGAGGATGTGTTTCCAAATGTCCTGTGCCCTCTTCCACAGGATAGTGGAAATACTGCATCCGGAAATGGAGTGGTCAGACACTATGATGAGGAAAGCCATCCTGGTGGAGAAAAGCATTCCCATAGCCATCTGAGTACTCGCCCACAAAGCCAGCTACAAGGAGATGTCAGAGCAGTTTGGGGTTGGCCCTACAACTGTGAGTGAAATGTTGGTGGAGTTCACCCTCAGCATGGAGGAGCTGCTGCTGACACAGACAGTGTACCTAGGGGACACCACTCAGGTAAGGCATGTCACACACACTTGTCCCTTTCCCCTCCTGTGCAAAAAAAATTCATGAGTTGGCACACAGGATGGCATTTACTGTATAGGATAGGCTGTTAAGTTTGCTATACCTGTGCATATACACAAAAAAACTTCATGAGTTGGCACACCGGATGGTATTTACTTTATAGGATAGGCTGGTAAGGGGAGAAGCAGACAGGCGGCATGGGGATGCCCCGGGAAGCTGTAGATTGGGGCCAAAGCATCCGCATTCCTCGGCCCCGCGGCACAGCATCCCTGCTCCATGGAGGAGCACTAAAATAGCACTCCTTCTTCAAGACGCCGAAGGTGCACCGCAAAAGGCATCCGGCACGCCTTCAGTGCCTCTTCCACTGCAGCGTGTGCAGACGCTGCAGCAGAAGTGCGTAGTTGGAGCGCTGGCCTTGCGGAGAGCCGGCCGCTCCAACGACCTTTTGGGGAAGGGGTGGGGTGCCCAGCGTGAGGCTGCCCCTCCCCTTCCTGGCCTCGAAGACAGATTACAAACTTAAGTGGCTTTGAAAAAGCTGTGAAGATGGATCTCTCCCGGTAGGCCTTTCCTGATTAACTTCTTAATTAGATCCTGGCCTAAAGGAGCAGTGTCTCCTTACCTCTTTCTGCTCTTGCTGCTTTCAGCTTGTATGTGTCTCTTTAATTGTTTTAATTATTTTAAATTTTTTTCTTGAGATTTTATGCT
>CM034703.1:282406561-282424576 GCA_020142125.1 Phrynosoma platyrhinos
TGTTGTTGTTGTTGTTGTTATCAACCAACTGTAATCTCTGGCAATGTATCAATTCCCCAACAGTCAGTCTTCCCAATGGCCCATTCGATTGTAACAATTGGTAGCCCAGAGGGCAACCATTGGGGGCTAGATACAAACTGCTCCTCTGAGGGTCTCCATTGGCTAGGAGCCAGATAAGTCCATCTGCCCTCAGCAACAATTGCCCATAAATGCCCCTGCAGACCTCAGCAGCTGTCCAGGATGATGATGGCGGCCAGGAGAAGAGTGCCCGTCCGGATTGCCTATTAGACAGATGAGGAGGTGGGCATTCTCCTTCATGCCCTCACCCCAGAAGCAGCCAAACCAGGGGTACTTCCATCAGGCCTCCCAGGCCCTTCTGCAGCAGGGCTTCAGGAGGACCCTTCAACAGTGCTGAACCAAGTTCAAGGCACTGAAGAGGGTCTTCTTCAAAGCCCTGGAGGATTACAGGGAGTATCCTCTACTGCAGAAGCGGCCTCCCTTTTATGACCAGCTGCACAACATTTGGGTGAGGGCAGGCCACCCATGGTGGCAAGATTGTCATCCTCCAGGTAAGTATTGGGCCCCTGTCATGGTCCCTGATGCCCATCCCTACCTTCTCATCACCCTTGCCTATTGTTCCCTTCCCTCCTTTCCCACATCCATGGGTCCTAATGGTGTCCCTCCTGTCCCCCAATACAGGCATGCAGTGGAGGCGACTGCAAAGATGGAGGAGGGACCCTGCCAGAGGAGGGACCCTAGAAGAAAAGGTGGCTACCATTAAGGACCAACTGAAGCAGGTCCTCAACACAGTGGCAGCCATCCTAGACTGACTCGCCCCCCCTCCCACTCCCACCTCCCCCTTCCTGAAACACCTTCCCCTCCCCTTCCCCTTGTACATATTTCCCTCCTCCCCCTCCTCTTCCCCATCTTCCCCCCAGTTGTACATACTCCCCCATTTGTAAATAGTCCCCTCCCCTTCCCCATTTGTAAATAGTTCAAACATTGTTGTTTATATTGGGGAAAAATTACTTTTTAAAAAATCATGCCACAATCTGCACACCTACACACGATTGGCACAGGCTGTCATTTTTTATGAATAAACGTTCCATTTTTAAACCTTCTGACATTTTTTGCGCAGGTGTGCATGTTCAACTCAGGATCATTGCAGGGAACCAGTGAGGAGAATGAGTGAGGTGGGCATAGTGGGGGGTAGGTGGTGGTGCCTGCCTTGCTACTTAGTGGTGATCATTGCAACATCCCCTTCCCCCTTTACTTGCTCTCCACCTTTGGGGGCGGCGAGAGGGCTATGGCAGTGCCACTTCGCTACTGAAGAGACTGGCAGACTCGCCTACAGGGCATTGCTCAGGGATCTCTACCTCCATAGTAACCCCCTCCTCCAAGGCTGGGAGGCTGGCCCCCCTTCCTCTGCTCAGCTCCACCTCCCCCTCCTCCAGGGCCAGGGGGGGTGCCTCTTCTTCTTCCACCCTCCTGCACACCATCCCCTCTGCCACCAATGCCCCTGTGGGCCTCCTTTATGACTTCTACTAGCTCAGCCAGGGTGGAATTTAACTGCTCCTGCAGCTAGACAGATCTCTCTAGCAACTGCCTCCACTGCTCTGTCTGCCTCTCCCTGAGCTGATAGGAACATTCTGCAAGCTGATAGTAATGTTCCTCTGTTCCAGGAGTCTCTTTAGTTGGTCTCCACTGCATTCCATGAAGGGATGCAGAGCAGTAGTAGTTGTTGTGGCTGCTGAGCGACGTCTGATCTCAGCCAGATGGGCTGCCAGTGGCATAGCAGCTCTGGGATTAGTTATTTCTCCTTCTGTCTCTCACCCTACTTCTTGCTCTATGAGACATATATGGCACAGGGCACAATTTACACACAAAACATGTCCCATAGAGATCTGAGGGGAGGGAAGAGGTACATGCAAGGGAGGTTTATGTGGACAGACTGGATACATGCAGCTGGTGGTCTTGCAAGGGACATGGTCGACAGGACACACAGACACACGTTCTTCCATGAGCCCCCCCCCCCCAGCATGCCAGGATGCAAAAGTGGTGTACATTTGTGCACCTGCACAGAAGATGTCACAAAAGCCATACAAACTGCTATGTCTTTTGAGTGCAAGTATACATGTAATGGAATGCATTTATTATAATAACTGGGAATGACTTTACCATGTGCAGTCTGGCCATGATGGATCAGCTGGGTGAATTGTCCAGGACCTGCCCTCTCCTTGCCTTCACTGTCATCCTCAGTTGCTGCTGTACTGGTCCATGGGTCACGGTAGCTACTGATTCTGGTAGATGTAGTGCTGCTCTCCATAGCACGAGATGGTGGTCTGTTCAGGGAAGATGTAGAGGCACAGTATGATGCTCTCATGGGGGAGATGTCCACAGCTCTCTGACTGCAGAATGTCTCATCTTAGTCAGGGCGTTCATCTTGGTCATCTAAAGAAAAAAGGGATGGTCATCTCTTCCCTCTGCCCACCCTAGTGCTGTCCTCTGCACCCATTCCCAGGAGTACTGGCACATCTTAACTTGAGAGGGCATCAAAAGGTCCTGGGTGCATTCTGCCTCAGAGATGTCCTCCACAGTTTCCACTCTGGCTGGCTGGTTGACTGGAACCCTTACAACATCATTGCAGGTACATATTCTGCTATGTCGTATGCTACCATCCTTGGAGAGGAAGGCATGAAACTCCTTGTAGAAGGGCATCTTGGAGGGACCCTATCTGCTTTTGGCCTTGTGATCCCTAAACTTCTTGTAATCTCCCCTGAGATTTTTGGTCTTCCGATGACACTCCTCACAAGTGCGTTGGTGGCCCTTAGCCCTCATGCCTTCTGCCACCTTCTTAAATGTTTCAGAATTCAAGAAAGAATTTCTAAATTTCTCCAGAATATGTGGCTGTGACCACAAAGCTTTCAGGTCAGCTGTCTCTGCATGGAACCATGACGTTCCTCTCCCTTTTTTTGAATCACCGCTTGTGGATGGCTCTGCTATTCTGCCCACTGTACAAGACGAGCGCCAAAGGAGCACAGCAATGGAGCTCCACAGCTGCACAGGACCACTGGGAAAATGGCACTCAAATGTGCGTGGGGATCCAGCTTAACAGTGAAACTTTCCCCTTATCACTTTCTCACAGTGAAACATTTGGCAGCAACACTTTCAGCATCCCAATAGTTGCTCAGGCGCATGCATACTGTGAAAATTAGGGTTAGGGTTAGGACTCTTAGACAGGCACACCTGTGGTGGTGCATCTACACCTGGGCCATTAGGACGCTTTAAACTGCACCCTTTTTCATAGGGTGAATGCTCTGAATGGGTGACTCAGAATGTGCCGCATGGGTGCAAGTACATTTACATGGGCATTTTAAATCTCAGGTGCCCTTTTTTTCCACCGCCCCTCTGTCGCTGCATACAAACACACCTCTGAAGATGCACACTTTTCAGGAAGAAGCGGAAAAAAGCAGCTCCTTTTTGGAGCGGCTTTTTTCAGCATGAGACACCTAGAGGGTGCTTTCCTGGAGACTTTTAGGTGTATGTAGTTGAAAGGCCACACCTACAAGTCACCCTCAAAGCACCCTTTTTTCCCCATCTGCATAGCCCCTAAGGTGTTGTAGGAATGAGCTAACTTATATGGCAAAAATAAGCTTTTTGCAGAAGAAGATCTTTAGGATTGGGTCTTATAACAGAGGACATAGCAGAAACTGTTGTATCAGATGCAAGTGATCTACTCACACACATATAAACATCGGTGGACCTTTCTTAGCCAGTCTGGTCAGTGGCAATGAGAGCCAGCATGACGCACCCTGAAATGCTCTGAAACGCATCAGTATTTCAGGGTTATAAAGAAAGGTTCACATCCAAAATATCTGAGCCTTAGAAGTGGAGGGACCAGGGATTGAACCTGAAACCTTCTGAATGCAAAGCACTACTGAGTTACAGTACCTAGAATAGATGCAGATAAATGTATATAATCAACATGCAGCCAGATGGCCCTAATCAGAAAATGCCAGGTTTCTGTAAAAGTTGCTCCCTGCAGCTGCTTTTTACTTCAGAAAAGACCTGCTTACTGAAAATAACAACTTTAGAGCCAATTTTCACAGGGTCCCAATCCAGATTAGAAGCACATTCTCTATTAGGATGCCACAGATACTTTTTCTCCAAAATAAAAGCAGTAATGTTAACCACACTTTTTAAAAGCATACTTCTTGAAACATTTGACTAAGGTCACATGCCGTTTGATCTTTAGCTGGTCTGGAAAGCAGCAAGGAGTCAATTCCAGAGTACATAATGGATGAGTAGAGGCATCTGATCATAGCAGGAGGGAATGAAGGTAGGGTTAGCAGAAGCATTATGAAAATAACTTAAGAATTAATACTGGACAAGAGGTGTGCCTAATGGAGGCTCTGCTGGCTAAGTGGATGCTTGCACTTAGAAAATTATCTCAGATTGTTAGATGGCTACTACATGATCCCTTGCATCTAGCAGACTTCATCTTTCATCTGATACTGATGAAGCATAGATTCTTATGTTTGCTGACCTTCCTTCATTACAGCACATGCACTCAATCAACATCAATGTGCAAGAAAATCAGAAAAGGTCCTCTTTTGCTGACTGCTGCACATATTCCTGACTCGACCTTTATTAAAACACTAGACATCATTCTAATTTACAGACTCCCTTGAGAGCAAGAAATGCAGATGTGGTTGCAGCAGTTCACAGCTGGGGTCTGATTTACTTGCCCATAGCAATGAATCTACTGCAAAAGCTGGAATAAGAGGCAATCATTCATCCTACCTTGGAGAGCACTAATTTGAACAGCTGGCCATTCTGCTGTGGAAAAGAACGGGGAGCACTCAAACATCTTGGGGCGGGAGAGAAGGGCTGGTCCATCCCTCCTCAGTCTGGCAGTTGTGCCAAAAGCAACCTCAGCGCCTTTGATTGTTAATACATCTGCATCTTTCACAGTTGACACTATGGTTTCTTTCCCCCTGAAAAGTTGCTGAGCAAGGGGCGGGGTGCGTGATTCAATATTCCCTTTGAAATCTTGCCTGTGAGGCACAGACTGATCAAACTGATGAAATATTCTTTGTGTATATGTGTGATTGTGCATGAAACATATGCCTAAATTCTAGATCAAAAAGAAGTGTAGGGAAGAATTTGCATCACAAACCTAAACTTATTTATTCAGGATTAAGGCCCGCTGAATCCATTGGGATGCACTCTTGGGTAAGTGTACAGAAGACCTCAGTTTAAATAGTCTTTCCAGTTTATTCCCTCCTTTCCCCACATTCTCTCTCTGTCTATTTCTCTTTCACACACACTTGATATCAGAAATATCCAGAGTTTGAATACTGGAAACTGTGGTGAATTTTGTTTGTGTCATACAATAGGGGCAAACCACAGATTGATGACAGATAACCTGCTTTTGTGAAAAGTCCTGGACATCTTCAGTTTTAAATAGAACAGGTGATGTGGAAGACTTCTCCTAGTGCTTACATGAAATCTGCTCAATCCAGAGGCCTTATCACAGCCAAAGGGTGTTTACCAAGAACCTGCTAGTGCTGCTGAATACCACTTTCACTCAAAGCAGAATTAAAACCTAAGTTCCACCCAGGCATTTAATATTACCAGCAAATGGTAATTGCCTTCTCCTGGCCAAATGCCTACTGTGATGTTTATTCACAAGTAAGCAACATGTGGCAAAGGCTCCCATCTATTTTTTCCAGTCATTTATTATTAACAATAACATGAAAATAATTTGGTAATTATTTTCATTATCTTATTATTACTGTGATCCATGCTTTCATAACATGCAAGTTAGGCTACTATAATGTCTTCTATCCAAGGCTACCCCTGAAAAACATGCAGAAGTATATATTGCAAATACAGGGCTCCGAGGTTGACTCAGCCTTCCATCCTTGATATCACTTCCCCCTAAGCATGTCTCTCTGACTTCTTTTTTTCCTTCTTATGCATGTAGCAGTAGACAGAAGATGTGCAGTTACTCTTCTTTCCAGTATAGCAGCTTGTCACTGAACCATAAAACATTAAGTACAATATGTAGCAACCGTCCCTTATTTCAGTCAAGAATCTTTCAGAGCTACATCTAGAGAGGGGCTTGAACCTAGGAGCTTTTGTATTCCCTTGTGCATCAGGCCTGCACTTGTTAACAAGAGCTTCTAAATGAATGTCCCAACTGAAGTCATGGAAAAAGCAAAACTTTATTTAGCTATGAAGAGGTGCCACATAAGTCTGAAGCCATGAAACCCACTGGGTGAACTTGGGCAAGTCACACACTCTCAGTCTCAGGGGATGGCAATAGCAAACCCCTCTGAAAAAATCTGGCTAAGAAAACCCTATGAAACCCCATGTCTTAGGGTTGCCATAAGTCGGAAATGACTTGAAGGCCCATGACAGCAACAGCAGCAGTCATAATTCTTACATTATACAGGATGTAGAATTTAGAGAAAAACTTCTAGATCTCTTTTAGTTGCTAGGCAACATCATCCCATGTTTGTACCCACCTCTGTTAATTAGCTCTACAACCTAGACGGCCTCTGTTAACACCTGGACTAACTGCAGCAAAACCCTTACGAAGCATGATCTCTTAGATGTACCTTTTCGGGTGCAATCTATTTGCTATTACTGTCCCAACCTGACTGCCATGTAAATCATCCAAAGAACAATGGGGGGGGGATCCCCACGTTTCCTTCTCAACTGCAATCAATAAACACAGGAGTAGAAGGTTGTGCCAGAACACACAAAAGGTGTGCTGCTGTTTTTACAAGCAGACACAAATACTCCATGATACTGGTGTTGTGAATAACCATAGTACAAAATGTCTTCCTCATTCATGAAAAGCCCGCACGTGTGTCTGTGCGCACACACTAAAAAGGCACTTGTTTAATCAAAAGCAGATCCCTCTAATGAAATAAATTTCTAATTTAGATCTTAAAGAGCTTTGCAAGCACATTTGGGACCTGTTTGGCATGATGCTCAGAGCTTCACAGCACAGAACACCAAGCAGATAAGTTTAATTTATTGAGTCTTTTATGGAGAATGGTAAAAAGGAAGCCAACGTACAAATCCAGTTCGTTACTTAGCAGTAACCTTAGGTTGGCAGAAGCAGATATATTTCAAACCAGGCAGCCTGTATTATAGGAAAGCATTTGACAAATTGTCATGGATCCCAGGTTAACATTTCTGTTTGCCTTAGCAGATATTAATTGTTAAACCTCTCCTGGATTCTCCATCCCAGCAACCTTCTTTTAAATGTCCAATATCTATCTTGTAAAAACAGCAAAGGATACTCTTTTCCTAAGGCCAATTTGTGAGCATGTAGCTAATTTAAGTCTCATTTGAACAAAGGTGCTCCCTGGCTTTTCCTAGTAAATCAGAGCAAGGTAGCTTCTGCAATCCCTTGAAGCAGCAGCATTTCCCAGAGCCCTATGGGAAACCTGACAGAATTACGGATCAATATCCTCTCTAGATAACTGATGGCCAATTGAAGGAGTAGGGAGAAAGAAGAAGAGAGGAAACAGAAAAAGGGTCATCAATACACAATCTTGGGAACAGAGATCTGTGGAGAGGCTTCTATCATTGTAGGAAGGATAGTAAAGCTTGAGAAGAAAAATGGAAATGAAAAGAAGAAGAAGATTTTCAGACAAATCTGTTATCAGGAAGATAAGAGAGGTCAACAGGAAGCTGACAAAGATACTGATGTAGAAATTAGGGAGCTTGAAAACAGAGGGCTGTAAACAAGGATCTAAATAGCAATGAACTGAGTCTGGCAAACTATACAGCAGGGGTGGACAACCTATGGCCCATGGGCCGGGTGCGGCCCGCGGAGGGCTTGGGACGGGCCCATGGCCGGTCCCACTGCCACAGCCACCACTACCCCCCATGCACCAGTGCACCGCACGTGAGTGCAGGAGCCATTTTGGAAGGCCCTAGCATGCTTCCTCCAGGCAAATTCGCCTGGTGCACGCATGCTGCAGCCTTGCCAGGGCCCAGGGAAGGCCCCAGTGCACCTGCTCTGGACGAATTCACCCAGTGCACGCACACTGTGGCCTTCCCTGGACCCTGGCAAGGCTGCAGGGCGCGTGCACCAGGCAAATTCACCTGGAGTAGGCACACTGGGGCCTTCCCTGGGCCCTAGCAAGGCCACAGCCCCCGTGCACCAGGTGAATTCGCCTGGAGTAGGTGTGCTGGGGCCTTCCCAAGGCCCAGGGAAGGCCCCACAGTGGCTGCACTGTGCGAATTCGCATGGCACAGCCGCTGTGGGGCCTTCCAAAATGGCGCCCACACTCGCACACCATGGGGCCTTCCAAAATGGTGCCCCCCATGTGCCATTTCCCCCCCTCCCAGCCCCCCGGCAACAAAGGTTGCTGATCCCTGCTGTACAGCAATAGTAAATATTGCTTCAACTGCTAATATAGGGGGGATGCAGATGGGCTGCCCTGGGCCACCCTGGGAAGTGGAGGATTGGAGCCGAGGCTACCCCACATCTCAGCCCAAATCCTCCCTTTTGCCAATTAGGAAAAGAGCAGCAAAATGCTGCTCCTTTCAGAGCCGAAAAAAAGGGTGCCCCAAGAGCCACTGTGCGGCTCTTCTGCACCCCTTCCAGTGCAATGTGTCAAGACGCTGCACCAGGAGGACATTCTGACACCGCGCACCATGTGTAATGGCATGTGGCATCAGAATGTCCGCAGGGAGGGGTTGGGGAGGCTGCAATGAGCCTACTACATCAGCAGACTAGTAATCCACAGCTTGGAGCATTTGGCTTGCCACCCTACATATTATTCTATGGTCGCACAAGCACATGGGTGTGCTGACAGAGATGCACACGTCAGGGAGCTGGGGATGTTTAGCCTGGAGAAGAGAAGGTTGAGAGGTGATATGATAGCCGTGTTTAAATATTTGAAGGGATGTCATATTGAGGAGGGAACAAGCTTGTTTTCTGCTGCTCCAGAGACTAGGACCCGAAACAATGGATGTAAGCTCCAGGAAAAGAGATTCCACCTCAACATTAGGGGTAACTTCCTGACAGTAAGGGCGGTTCGACAGTGGAACACACTCCCTTGGAGAGTAGTGGAGTCTCCTTGGAGGTCTTTAAGCAGAGGCTGGATGGCCATCTGTCGGGGATGCTTTGATTTGGAGTTCCTGCATGGCAGGGGGTTGGACTGGATGGCCTTTGTGGTGTCTTCCAACTCTATGATTCTATGATTCTATAATCACTGCCCATTGAATAATATGGGACACAACTGTTTGTATTTTTCGCCATCTACAGGGGCCACCAGAGCTAAACCACAGTGGGAAAGGTCCACTGTAATTTTATCCCATTCATTCTACTTCGTTTCAGGAGATCATCCTGCCTTTCTCTGCATAGTTTTTATATATTTTTGTATATTCAAACTAAGTGTCACTGACTGATTTCATTGATATATTTGAATTCATTAATTCCTAACAGTTAATGTTTTTTTTCCTCTTCCAAGTCAAAGAAACAAAAGAACTGAAGAAAATTGACCTTTCAATGTGGAGGGAGGATGGATTTGGAATCCACATGTTGATTTAAACTAATGAATCAGATTTTTGGTTATAATTTTGTACTGAAACATGCAATACTTTTAGAGAGCAATGATATTCTTTGCAAAGGATCTTTGTAATTGGTAGATGGCAATAGGGAATTTGGCAAGGAGTTTTTGTCCCAATAAGCTCAGTCTTGACCTCCAAAAATAGAAGATTAGTTTTCATAACAACAACACTTTACCATTTTATTATCCACTCACGTAAAGTTTTCAATGATAACTGTTTTATGTATGTATTTATATGAATTGTGAGTGCATGCACATGCACCCACACAGACACACACAGATCTTCCTTACAGTTGACTTGTTGTGTCTGGCACTAGCAACTAGAAAGAAATGACTTTCTTCCATTACAGGCAAATCTTCATCATGTTGATGATGTACCAACATAGTATCAGTAATCTCTCTCTCAGTCTCTCTTCTCCCCTCTCCCCATAGGGGAAGTTGGAAAAAACTGACACATTTAGACATCTTTGATCAGAAATCACAATACAAGTCACTAAGAGCCAGCATGGTGTAGTGGTATGAGTGTTGGACTATGACTCTGGAGACCAGAGTTTGATTCACTGCTCAGCCATGGAAACCCACTGGGTGCCCTTAGCTAGTCACACACTCTCGGCTCCCAAAAAACCCATGACAGGTTTACCTTGATGTTGCCATAAGTCAGAATCAGCTTGAAGGACCACAACAAGAAGACTGGGAGCCTTTGGTTGTAAAAAGGAAGGAAGATAATCCCAATAATTGCAATAACAACAACAAAGACATTCACAGGCATACATTGGAAGTACAATACACTTGTATATGTCACTAAGAGGATGCCAGCCTCTGTATTAAACTACAGATTATGAAAAATGTTTCACTGAGAGCTACAGGAACATTTTAGATCTGTGAATATCTGGTGATAGGACCTAACAAGGTCAAGAGAATAGCATGAGGAAAAGGGACATGATCTTCTGGGTTCCTGGCATGAATGTCCCCCACAACCTACATGAAAATGTTAGGCAGGGATTGGTAACCTACGGCCCGTGGGCCGGGTGCAGCCTGCGGAGGCCTTGGGACCGGCCCATGGCCACTCCCGCCACTGCCACCACCCCATGCGCACTGGTGCACTGCATGGGAGCCATTTTGGAAGGCCCCAGCGTGCCTGCTCCAGGCAAATTCGCTCTGCGCACATGCACTGGGGCCTTCCCTGGACCCTGGCAAGGCCGCAGCATGCATGCGACGGGCGAATTCTCCCACAGCACACTTGTGCCAGGTGAATTCACCCGGAGCAGGCACGCTGGAGCTTTCCCAAGGCCCAGGGAAGGCCCCACGGCGGCAAAATGATATAACTCCGCTCTTGTGAGCATTTTCAAACTCCTGTTTTCATCTGCTTTCAGCACTATGTATTGGTGTGAGGTAACTGCTGATGTTATAAAAGTACAGGACACTGCACTAAATTCATTCATATGTGCCCACTGAGCAACAATTGTATTTGGGAAAAGGGAGAAAATACAGAAGAAAAGAGAGTGTGACAAAGAGAAAAGCAGGTGTGGGACCCTCCCACCCATAGCTTCTACCCTCACCTAAAATGATATTGCACACTGCTGAAGGAAAAGAAGCAACTGAAGACAGGCACCATCTAATAAGAGATGTGTACCTCAGTCACATGTCTGCAAAATGTGTAGAGGCAACACTAGTTTTTTGACAAGATGTGTTCAGGGGAGGTTTGTTATTGCCTGCTCCTGAGGCTGAGGGAGTGTGACTTACCCAAGGTCACCTAGTGGACTGCATGGCTGAGCAGGAAATTGAATCTATCAGGAAACGTATTTTAAGGATAAACCAGACAATGTAGTACCCGGACAGCTAACATATATTGGAGAAGGGATTCAGGGAACATTTAAACTCTTAATAAACTCTTAAAACACCTCCCCAATTCCCCTCGCTTTGTGAGCACTAAATTCATGCATAGAAGTTTTCAAAAAGAGATGCTTTAAAAGATGCATACAAAATGCACAGTGATAATCTGTTTTTCTCTACAGCTGTCAGCCAGTTGAATCAAGTGGACCACAAGGTTGCCACTTATGGGAACCAGAGGCAAGGAGTCTGCAGGGGATCCACAGTTTGCTCAATGAGAGACCTGCAGGATTCCATAGAGTGAAGCTTGTTTTGAATGTTTTCCCCTTCCTGGTTTGCAGTTGATAAGAACCAGTTTTTGTAGGTCCTTGTATGCACTGTGTGTATCTGTGTATTCAGAATTAACAGGACATGTCTACCATTCTTTTGGTCGGCCCTTAGAAGTGGATGAAAACAATAGAGAGCCTTTAAGATGCCCCTGGGAGTCCATCAAAAGAAGTTTTACCCTGCTGATGCAAACTTCATAACATCGGAGCACAAGCCTGGGCACAGCAGGCATAGGTTGCAGGAGAAGGGTTTAATTATTTTCATTCTTAATTTTCATTTCAGCTTTGTTGGAAATTCATGTTGTTGCTGCTGCTACCATGTTGAGGAAGGCAAAAGATCTTTGCTTTGTGGAATTATTACTTTTTAGCATATACTATAATAAATTGCTTTCTTTAGAAGTCAGTAGTATGTCTATGAAAAAATACTAGCTTGAAAAATGGTGTCCTTTGGGGAAGTCATGATAGTAGGCAGAACACTGTTGACAGCACAAAGCTATCCAAGAATGGCAGGTCTAGGAGAAGAGACCAAATGGAGCCACAAGTCCACTTCTGTTTTTTTTAAAAAACAGTGTGTGTGTGTGTACACGCACGCGCGCGTGCGTGCCCTGCAACCTATTTAAAAAGTGATTTGCTGCTTCTACAGACTGACATAAGAGGCAACTCAGATCTGAGGGAGCAGGAAAAGGGTGGTTGGTGAGTATGAGTGGATTAAGGGCTGCATGCATCCCCAGGGCCTAACTTTACATGCCCTTAAGAGAAATAGTTGAAGCCACAGTGGACAAAACGATGGTCATTACCCCTTGAGTTACAAGACCCTGTCACACTACACAACTATAACACTACAATTCCACTAACTGTGTTGGGTGCCTCCTATGGAATCCTGGAATTTGTAGTTTTTTGAGGCCCTAGAGATCACCAGCAATCCCTAAACTGCCAATCCCACAATTCTATGGGATGTTGCCATGCCAATTAAAGTGGACTCATAATGCTACAATCTTGTAGGGTGAAAGGATCATCTATCAGAACTTGGGAAAGTTACATTTTTCAGCTACACCTCCTCATATCTAAGGGTTCTAGTCCAAAAAATAGCTCCTCAAGCTCTTTTTACTATATCCTGGCTCAGAGATTGGTCCAAGTGTCTCCACATGTTTATCAACCCCAGAACTACCCAGGGATAGCCAATAGAACAGAATAGAACAGCATATATACTAAAATTGGAATGATACAGAGGATAGCCAATAATAATAGACCCAGTGTGGCATAGTGGTTTGAGTGTTGGACTATAACTTTGGAGACCAGGGTTCAATTCCCAGCTCAGCTATGAAACCCACAGGGTGACCTTGGGGGTAAGTCACATGCTCTCAGCCCCAGGGGAAGGCAATGACAAACCTCATCTGAGCAAATCTTGCCAGGAAAACCCTTAGATCTTAGGGTCACCATAAGTCGGAAATGACTTGAAGGCACACAACAACAAAGTGAATTTTAACCCTGGTACATGTATCTGATAACTGTCAGCATTTCTCTGCCCTCTTTCTTTACATCATGGCAGAGACAGAAGCATTTCTGGGTTCCATATCCTGGTCTTTCATTTCTGTGCATTGTATATCATGCATAGCATACTGTGTGTCAAACCTTTATGCAAGTCAACCCAAATTTTTTAACAACCCAGGGGGGCAAATAAAAGACAGCTAAACAAAAGTAAAAATATATATTTGGGAAACAATGCATATTTCATGCATAACCAGGAGAAAAATAAAACAGTATTATAATTAAGACTTAGATTTAGCAGGGATATCAAATATCATACACAAGGGTGCCATTCCCAGAGTTATGAAGTATCATTACCATTCTTAGCACATAAAAATACAGATCTATGTGCACTTAACAGTATGTAAGTTCTACTAGAAACCAGTGGGACTTACTTCCAAGTAAATACAGAGAGAGAGAGAGAATGATTGTAGGGATATGTGTGTGTTTTAGCTTTACAGAAACTGTCAGCTAGTATGACTGGACAGCAAATACACTAAAAGCCTCATGTTACATAACTGTTTTCTTATCTTGAGAAGAATTTTCAGTGAAGTTGGAATAAGGCTATCATCCTTATATGTCAAATGAAAGCTAGAGAAAATGTGAAAACTTTTAATGCATTTTCAGAGAGTGTGTTAGAAGCATAAGTACCCTGCTGAATCAGATTAAAGGCCTACCAAGTTCAATATTCTCTTTTGCACAGTGGCTAAAGCAGATGCCTATAGGAAGCCTAGAAACAGAACATGAAAGTAATAGCACCTTCCTATTCATTTTTCCCACCAACTGGCATCAGGATTTCTGATACTAGAGACAATGAGTAACCATCGATAATTTTATCTCCCTTGAGTTTTGAATTTGTTTATATTCCTTTAAAGCAATCCCAGTTGGTGGCCATCACCAAATCAGGGGCTGTGAATTCCATGAAGAAAGAAGACGTCATATTTGGGAAGGCACAGCTTGTGAATCTATGCAGGTTATCTCTATATTCCAGATAGTTACAAATGTATTATATAACCCCTACCAGTTTACTATTAGTTCTGACAGGACCATTTTGTCCACCACTAATTGTAGTCAGTGGCAGCTCATGGCTTCCATGTCTGTGGGGCATTGAGTCCACTCCAAGTTTTAGTTCCAAACTGTAAATGAGGGCATTTTGATGATAGAGTTCAACTATCCACCTTGGATACTTCCTTTAATGTCTGGACTAAAATCCAAAGCAGATTTACTACCCAAAAGATGTCCAACCCACCAAACACTACTAATTGTAGTAGAGGTGGCAGTGAACTCAAAATCAGCACAGATGCTCCACTTAGTGCTCACTGTGAGAGAAAGAAAAAGAAGTCTAATAGCTCCTGGGCTTCCACTTCCCAATCTCCCCAGATCAACTGAACTCTTTTCTTTTTGGCCTGGCTGCATCTAACCTTACAATGCAACTTTTTTCATGTACAGCTTCCTCCAAAGCCAACATCCATTTCCTGTTTACTCCTTGACATTACTGTTTCCAGTAAGACCACAGAACATGTCTCTGCTGCCTTTCACTGAAGCCAATATTCTCTGCCCGGTCTTGGTTCCCATGTCATCTGATGCTACGCGTTGGGCTACTGCAATCACCACTACTCTTGAATCTCTTTTTGTTGTTTAAGAGAGAAGGACACTACTAGAGGCATGGAGACAATATGACATAGTGATTAGACTGTTAGACCAGGAGTTGAGAAATGAAGTTTCATGGTATGACGTTGGATCAGTCTTCCTCTCTCAGGCCTCCCAGGGCTGTTGTGAGGATAAAATGGGGAGAAAGGGGACTATGTATGCTGTCTTGTGGAAAAGTAGGATATAAATGTATGTTGTTGTTGTTGTTGTTGTGTGCCTCAAAGTCATTCTGACTTATAGCAACCGTAAGGTGAGCCTATCATGGCTTTTTCTTGGCAAGATTTGTTCAGAGGAAGTTTGCTATTGCCATCTCCTGAGGCTGAGAGTGTGTTACTTGCCCAAGGTCACCAAGTGGGTTTCATGGAAAAGATAAATAAAATTTAAAAAGTCCAAGGTGACTGAGGCTTTCAGGGATGGATTTTGTATGTCGAGTGTCTGCTTCCAAATCCCCAAAGAGTGTTCCATGGTGATTAAGCACCCTGAAAACATATGCTTGCATCTGTCCTATGCTGATGTCAATGGAGCTAATTTTTCATAGAGAGAAGAACCCCAGATTATCTATCCCTGAAGGATAAAGGGTTGAGTCTGTCCTGCTAGTGAGATGAAGCGGTGTTTAATATTTCAAATCCAGGTCTGACAGCATTGAGCAATTCCCTCTAGGAAAGGCTGCAGACAAAAATCTGATTGTATATTTTAAAAATATCTGATAGACTGTGTTTTTGCCGCTGATAGAGTCTTACATACATTCATCATTCAGGAAACATGAGCTGATTTAGTGCTTTGTCGTTATTTGCTGATGCTCTGCATCCCCCCCCCCCCCATGCTTCTTTTCATGTTTAATATCTTTTTGAGTAGTGTTGACTACAGAATTTTTCATGGCTTAAAAACTGGGTTTGGAGATCACTGCAAACACACAGTGGACTGATAGAGAAGACAGAATGTGGATCTTTCCAGCAGCAGGGAATGGAGTCCATGAACCACTCACGGTTGTATACCCTAGACAGCTTCTCTGCTTCCTGAGCGGTAAAATCTGGCTCAGCTCTGCAGGAATTTAACAAAATCTGCCACTCAGAAGTACAAACTAATTAGATTTGTTACAGCACAAATAATGTAAAATAAATAAATAAAACTAATGATGCTATAATTGGTTGTACCATTGCCTTGCTGCTTTCTTCTCACTTGGATGTGCTGACAGGATTTCATGCCGAGCAAATTCTAATAATTGAATGCAGAAGAATCTAAAATGCATTTTAGTTTCATAAACACCTAAAGTTATCAACAAAAACAACAAAGTCAGTTGTCCATCTTATCGAAGTCCTTGCCGTGGGACAAAAACATTACTATGAAACAATATTTTTAACACACATGATCAATATTTTTAACACACTTGATGAAATTTGATGTATCACAAGTAGACATGTAAAACTAAAAATATTTTCATGCCTTGATCAAGGAAACAAATTACAGTCCCTGATCAAGGAATCAAATCACAAACTAATGGAGTCATAGGTATGCTCAAAAATCCCTGCAGACATTGAGGGTATCAAATCTCTCTTTGCTCAGCTAAACATATTCAATTCCAGACATATATATGTGAGGATGTCACTTCAAATTACAAATCCTTTGTGTATGGAAATGAAGTGGCAGGTCCAGTCTTAAAAATGGTAGTGCACAAAGACATAGGAAACTGGTCTTTGTGCATGGGACTGAACTAGCAAATTCAGTTTTGTAATGAGACTAGTCTATGCTGAGAGGAATAGATGCAGACTCCAAACCTCAACCTACAGACAGCTTCCAAACCTCAAACAGGTAATCACCTATGGTATGACACACAACACATATGAGGACACAGGTACTAAGCCTTGCCACAAACCAAGAAGCCAACTCTGTCCACACATTGATCCAGGAAATGTCATCACAAGACTTAATGGCATCACCCACAATATTAGGGGGGCCTTCACATGTTCATTCTCCAATGTGATCTATGCTATACTTTCTCAGCAATGCCCTCCAGAGCTCTACATTGGGCAAATAGGGCAGTCCCTCCGCCAGAAGTTAAATGGACATGAATCAGACATTAGGAATAGGAATACACAAAAACAAGTGGCAGAACAGTTCAATCTCCCTGGGTATTCCATCTCAGACCTCAGAACAGTGGACCTTGAACAAAAGAACTACAAAGGTAGATTGGAAAGAGAAACATTAGAATTTGAATTTATCCACAAACTACAGTTCCTCAACAATGGATTGAACAAAGACAATGGGTTTCTTACTCACTACACACACTTCAACACTATCTGACCTATTCTCATAGGGGTGCCCTACATTAATCTATTCCTCTCACCACAGACTAGTCCCATTACAAAACTGGATCTGCCAGTTCAGCCCAGTGCACAAAGACCAGTTTCCTATGTCTTTGTGCACTAATGACTGTTAAGACTGGACTTGCCACTTCATTTCCATACACAAAGGATTTGTAATTTGAATTGACATTCTCATATATATATGTTTGTGTGTGTGTGCCTGGCCTCCACTCCACCAAATGCATCTGAGGAAGTAGACTGAAGTCTACAAAAGATCATGCTGCCAATTTCTTTTTTTTTTTTCAGTTAGTCTCAAAGGTGCTAAAATATCTCTCTATATACCGATTCTACAGACTAACACAGCTATATCTTTATATTCAATTCCCACACCCATTACTCATGGGGCTTGGTCTCTAGCACTTTTACCCTCTGGATTTTCATCTTCTACAAATTGTCCAGCTTGTTAACATCATTTGAAAATGATGATGCCCTGATCTAGGCAAAGTATTGCAGGTGGGGTCTGACCAAAATAGAATAGAGTGGATAGATATTACTTTGTTCAGTTTTCAATACCCCCATCTGAAGCAGCCAAGAATTACATTAGCATTTTTGGCCACTGCATCACACTGTTGACTCACATTTAGCTTGTGGTGTACTAAGATTCCTAGATATTTCCCCCAGGTATGCTTATCCAGCCAGTGAGACCCTTCTTATATTTATTTCATTTCATATCTCTCACTAGTTTTCTGCACAAAATTGCTACTGAAAACATTAGAA
>CM034703.1:282439914-282456114 GCA_020142125.1 Phrynosoma platyrhinos
TCATTCCAGAGCCTGGGGGCAACAGCAGAGAAAGTCCTCTGGGAGATCGCCACAAGCCTCAATTTTTGAAGCTGCAGCAGATTCCTCCCAGAGCACCAGAGAGCACAGGGAGGATTGTATGGGAGGAGGAGGTCTCTGAGATAGTTTGGACCCAAGCCATGTAGGCTTTAAAGGTGATAACCAACACCTTGTACTGGGCCCAGAAACCAACAGACAGCCAGTGGAGGGACCTCAAAACCGAAGTAATGTGGTCCCTCTGAGATGTTCCTGACAAAAGCCTGGCTGCCATATTTTGGACCAGCTGTAGTTTCCGAAACCAAGCACAAGGGTAGTCCCATGTAGAGCGCATTGCAGAAGTCCAGACGTGAGGTTACCAGTGCGTGCACAACAGTTTCGAGATCCTTTACTTCCAGAAAAGGGCGCTGATAACAGGCGCTCCTGACCGTCGCATTTACCTGATTTGTCATCAGGAGCGACAAGTCAAGGAGCACCCCCAGACTGTGAACACAGTCACTGGAGGAGAGTGTGACCCGATCCAGGACTGGAGGTTGCAACCCAATTCTTGGTTTCGGGGCCGTTACCGTGAGCACCTCTGTCTTGTCCGGATTCAGTTTCAATCTGTTTTTCCTCATCCAGCCCATTACCGCCCGAAGACAGTCATTGAGAGAAGAGATGCCATTAGAATTCAAGCCGATGAATGAGACACGGAGAAATAGATTTGGGCGTCATCAGTGTATTGTGAAATCAAGATATGCAAGCTGGCATTGTTCGTCTTTCAGGGATGTGATTCTCCACATTTTTCCTCTATTGGTTTTATTCTGGTTTCTTTTCAATATGATTGCATAATATACAATAAAAGGTAAAGATATTCCTTCTTGACTGCTGCCCCTAGGTTATGGAATGACCTGCCAGAGGAGATCCGTCACATCGCCACCTTAACAGCCTTTAAAAAGGTACTCAAGACAGATCTCTTCTGACAGGCCTTCCCAGAATAGCCTTCCCCCCATGTATTTGCTTTTTATGCAACTTCTATATTATTGTTTTCTTATTGTATTCTTTTATTTTTGTGCTTGTAACCCACCTTGATTCCCTTTGGAAATATGTGGGCTAGAAATAAATTATTATTATTATTATTATTATTATTATTATTATTCCCCATTGACAAGGTTGTCAAGTCGTGTATGACCATTGGGGGCGGTGCTCATCTCAGTTAATTAGCCAAAGAGCCAGCGTTGTCAGAGACTACTCTGTAATCATGTGGCCAGCATGATTGCACAGAATGCTGTTTACAATAATGTACAATATTGTATATTATTATTAGGGTTGAGATGCAATGAGCCCCTTGGTAATCCTTTAGTGTGTTTACTAATATTCACACAGTGCTGGGTTTGTGGTTAATTAGATGACATTTTCCTCAATTCCTTCCCATCCATTTTCTCTCACTTAGCTTCTTTCCACCCCACCCCACCTCATTCTGCTTCCCATACACCCTATAGCCTCCCCAGTCCTCATTTGGCTTCTGCTCCCCTCTTTGTGCTGTTGCTGGAGACCCCCTGTGAGACCTCTTAAAACTACATAATATTCAAAGACATCTGCTAGTAGGCAGAAATTGACTCAATTATTTGTTCTCCCCTGAAGAAGTGAATAATTCAGCAAAAGACATCTCTAGACAGTGACAAGGTTAAGGCTAGTGAAAGTGGAGGTGGGACTGTGTGACATCCTTCATAAGAATCATAGAATCATAGAATCATAGAATCATAGAATCATAGAATCATAGAGTTGGAAGAGACCACAAGGGCCATCCAGTCCAACCCCCTGCCATGCAGGAATTCCCAATCAAAGCATCCCTGACAGATGGCCATCCAGCCTCTGCTTAAACACCTCCAAGGAAGGAGAACATAGTTTGATCTTTTCTTTTTAGTCCCACATTGTTTTTACCAACCAGTTGCTCATGGAAAGCCTACACACAGGCAAAACTGTAACTTTTGTCTTACTTCCCCCAGCAATGGATACTGGAGGGACTCTCATGACTAGCAGTCACTGATAGCTCCATTAATTTGTTCAATCCACTATTTAAACAGTCCAAACTGGCAATCATCCCTAAATCCTGTGGTTACAAATTTTATAATTCAGTATAAACTGTGGAAAGGAGTACTTCATTGTCTCTGTCTTAACTATCCTACCTCATTTCTCCCCCTATGAGGATCAAAATGCAGGCCTCGTAGATTTTCCTTGACACAAGGCTCTTGAGAACAAAGGTTCTACTTCTATTCATTATACAATAGCCACAAACCTTTTAACACTGCCTGGATAAGTTGAATTTTCTGCTTATCCTTCCTGTGACAGTATGCCATGGCAACAGGGGGGATCTATTAGTTTTATGATGCATTTAAAAGCAATATAATTCAGAAGAATGAAAAACAAATAGGAATAATACAATTTGTGATTCCAGCTTCAAATATTTGTTTCTGTTAAAAGGGTTTGGATGCAGTTTAAGAGTTTGGGACAAACACAGGTTTTAAAAAGAAAAATAAATGTATAAATGAGAACAAATACTCAATCTAGACCATAGTCCAGTCTACTGGACCAGCTTCTGACATGGTTGGTTGCATGATTCACCACTAGACTGGATAAAGAAGAATTGATATGAGGAAAGAAGCAAATTTTGTTTTGATGACAGTGCTAATCTATATGACACTATTAGTCCAGCAGTGACAACAAGAAATTGAATTCTCCTTTTCCTTGTGTTCTTTCCTATTTTTCAACAGTCTTCTTGGAAAATCTATAACTGGCATTTTCTCCATAATTTTGAAATTCCAAACATATATCATTTAGTGTTTTATAAAGCCCCAAAAGCAGAGTGTTTCTAACAGTTCCACTTATCCATCTCCATTTTTGAAGACTTAGGGCCTTTGCAGACTGCCAGAAATGGTGCAAATTGAGGCCACTTTAACTGCCCTGACTCAGTGCTAGAGAATCATGGGAACTGTAGTTTATTGTGGCACCAGAGCTCTCTTACAGAGAAGGCTCAATGTCTCAGAGAAACTGCAATTCCCATGATTCCCTAGCACTGAGCCAGGGCAGTTAAAGTGGCCTCAATTTGCACTATTTCTAGCAGTCTGCAAAGACCCTTAGTTTGGAAGTATGATGTCTGATCTCTACTCATAGGTAATTTTTCTGGAACCTAGCTAACTTGCAAAGAAGCAGATGTAAAATGATTCAATTTTGATTTCATCAACTCAGCTCATATAACACTTGTCTTGATCATACTTGATATTCTTTAGGGGAAAAAAACAATAATCAAACACAGACTGACTAGAAAAATACAAGGATTACAATTGAACTCCATGGAATAGCATGCTAGGCCAAAATCAGACATCTCTCACTCTGAGTAGACTTTGCTTCCTCCCCAAATTCCAGAATTTGCAGAAGAGAAATTAGAGATTGTAATGAAGAGCTTGTCACCAGAGAGAGTTGGAAATCCCCAATAAGTGTTTTACATAGACCTCTTCAGAGCCCAGCAGTGAGGGCTGGTTGCTCCCAAGTCACTGGATTGTTGAATCTGTCCCAGGTTTTAGTCTAAGTTTTAAAAAAAGTTAGCCAGGATGGTGAAACCTATCCTTAAAATAGGTTCAGCACCTTGGATAGTTCCTTCACAACTATCTAAAGCAGGGGTAGGCAACCTTTCTCCTTTAAGGGCCGAGGGACTTCAGCTCCCAGAATCCCAGGAGCTATTGGACAACATGGGACTATTGGCCAACATGGCTGAGGCTTCTGGGAGCTGAAGTCCCTCGGCCCTTAAAGGGGAAAGGTTGCCTACACCTGATCTAAAGCTTGGAGCAGACTCACCACCTCATTATCATGGAAACCGGCATCCTCTGTTGGAGCCCAGAACCCTGTCAATATTCACATAAACTTTAACCTCACTTATTTTAATTGGATTGCAATTTCACACATTTTTCGTACATGTGCTTTAATAATCACTGTTATAGTTACATTTCAGTTAAAGAACAATAGCATGCTCCTCATCTTCCACTAACAACCAGCCAACTCCAAGTTACATATTGGTGCAGACAAATGACATGATTTTGCTAGGATGTCAAAATGATGTCAAAATACTATTTCTGCTAAAAGTTTCCAGAGGCTCTATTCTTGCAAATCAAATTTCAAATCTCAATTTGTATCCTGTAAATCAGGAGTATAAAGAATATCTGAAGTGATTCAGAAAGCACATTTCAGTAACTATAGAGCTCTTCACATCTCACCTAGCAGAGTCACAGGCTAAAAACAGTACTTTACAGGCAATAAATATTGGATTATTTATTATGCAAGCTATCACTCATTCCCTTTTTTTAAACTTCTGATGGCAAGGAAACAAGGTCAGGATGAGTGGAAGTATATTATAGATGAATATTAATCTCTTCTCTTCAGAACATGCATGCATTTATTTATATGGCTGATTTGTTGGTTCTGTTTGGATACACACACATTTAACTGCAGCACTTACCCTGAAAAATGCCTTCAAATTAGCTCTTTTCAGAGATGCCAATATTATTGGCAAGGAACACATTCCCTTTCCTTTTTGTAGATGTGTTCTGTGATTCCATGCGTATTCCTTGGGAAGGCGGGGTGGTATAGAGGGGGAAACTACATAGTTCTTCCAAAGGCAAGAAGGGATGCGTGGAGAGATGAGGGGCTGTCGTTCACATGTGTTCTGAGAAACCACAACCATAGCCTTGATCTTTCTATGGCAGATTAGGGAAAGAGATTTTAAAAAATGAAATAAAAGACTCAAATGTCTGTTCCACCAGGTTCAAGGCATTATCTTTCTTTCTCTCTCTCTTTGTTTTAGTTCCGCACTCTGCCTCTTTAATTCCCGCTGGCTCAAATGCCAATTTTCTGCTATGCTGGCACGGCTGCCGAAGTATTGCTTCTGTTAATACGCTGCACAAAATAGCTGAGCAATTAGGCAATTAAACTGTTTTAAATTTAATTTAAAACCCTGGCATTTTGCTACGAGTCGTCTTCTTTTTTTTAAAAAAAATCCTGTTTTGTTGTTGTTGTGATTGTTGTTGCTAGGTGGTGGGTTGGGTTGGTGTGAGAAAGGAAGCACTGGGGCTCCAGAAAGCCTTTTTGTAGGATGATGTGTGCATGTGCATGTGCATGTGCGTGGAATTTGTTTACTTTTTCATTCTAACTTAGCTGAAGGGTTGCTTGCTATGGTAAGCACATTTTCTTGCTCTCATCTTATTAGAGCAAGTCATTTTTCCCAAACATTTAACACGCAAACAAGCTTAATCTGATTTCTGCCAAGGTCCCATATGGGAAGCAGAACCAATAAGCAAATCATTTCAGGGAGCATGGGTGGGTTGCCAGTGGTAATTCAAATTAAAATTGGGGGGGGGGGGGTAATCACAGGACAAGAAAATAACAGAAAATGGTATATTATTCTTTGTGTATCTGTATGTCTCTGTGTTTGTGAATTCTAGGGCTGACCTGAACTTGATGTGCAGGGGAGAGGACTGTGTTTTTATGAATACATTCACCACCAGCACAGTGGGATTAGATACAGAAGTGCCCCTCTCTACATGGAAAAAGGCCTTCCAAGAACTGAAGGGCTTTTAATCTAACTGAGTTTACCACTCAAGGAAAGGGGAAGATTTATACACATGTTAGGAAAGCTACAGTTTAGGTCTTGGATTATCAAGGGTTCTCATTTGAGAGAGGGACCTTTTATATGTATGTATGTATGTGAGATGGAAAGAATATTCCAAAACATTCCAAAAATGGTTGAAAAACAATTTTCTAAAGTTTGGGGAAACCCTTCCAAAGAGAAACCTGAACAACCAACAATCTTTACAGTTCAGCACCTTTTGTGTAGAAAATGGCAGTATTTTCTGCACAGATTTTTTTTCGGTGGAGGAAACTTGTTTTGTACACAGAAATGTTGTTTTCTGAAAAAAAAACTCCTTAATTGTTTATTTGCATGGAATTAGTCCAGAACACTGAAGAATGTTTGAAAAATGGCATGTTTTCCAATGACATTCTTGCAGTGAGAAGAAATGCCTGCAAGTATTACACTGATGAAGATTTACATCCCTGTTGTTATGTATATATTTTAATAATGTTATGGGGATTCTTAAAATCAATGTACAACCTTAAAATCAACAACTCCTATAGTACAATATTCAGCAAGTCCCCCCTTTCTTCCGCAACCACACAGACCACAATCCACATGTTCAAAAGGATTTTCCAGTCCTCTAAAACAGATTTTTGTAGGACACAGGGAGAGAGAAAAATAACTTCCATTACTGGTTGAACCTGCAGAGAGTTGTCATGCTAGCTGACAGACACAGCTTCAGACCCCTTCCCCATCCTTCAATTGACTCAGAGCCTGCCTTTTCTTTTTGTTTCAAGGTATATAAAAGTAGTGTTGTCTTGTCTTGATCCTAGACTGTTTTGGAGCAATTTCATTTCAGTTTTTTTTTTCTGGTAATTTATACATTTTGGGATGACATTTGGGGAGGGAGAATTGTTCAGCTGCTCTTGGAAGGACTGAATCACTGATTAATATGAGCAGAAAAAGAAAGTACTATTTTATCTCAGAAAATCATCAAAATGAATATAAGACTGGTTACAAGGTGCCAGAATGCTGTTTCCACATGAGTGGAATGCTGTTCGTGAGTGTGTTAGATAGAACCATAGAATCATAGCGTTGGAAGAGACCACAAGGGCCATACAGTCCAATCCCATTCTGCCATGCAGGAACTCAAAATCAAAGCATCCCTGACAGATGACCAGATCTCCAAAGAAGGAGTTCTTTTGAGCAAGGGATTCTCAGAGGTGGCTTTATCAGTTCCTTTCTCTGAAATATAGCCTTCAGTGCCTGGTATTCCTTGACAATCTCTCATCCAGGTACTAACTAGAGTTGAGCCTTCTTAGCAGCTGAGATCAGAGAAGCTCTGGTGCCCTTAGGCTGAGGTATATGGTTTCTGCTAAAAAGTCCTAAATAATTTTTACAAATAATATGGGGGAAGCAAATACAAGAACATCCTGTCTTAAATATGTTATTGCTCATTGCAACTGAAAATATCCCAGAATATTTCATAATATTATTTCATATTATTATTAATATTATTTCAATTTTAATATTATTATTATATTATTATATTATTATTATTTCATGAAAATATTCCATATTTTTTTTCAGTTTTTCCAGAAAAAAATGGCTTCAAAAAAAGGGGGAAATAACATTCCCTCCCCCTCCCCCTGATTTTTCACATACACACAAACACATGCACACAACAGGCATTCAAATATCCAGACTTAGGATCTGATCCAAAGTTTCCTACTGATGGGCTTTATTTATTTATTTATTTATTTATTTATTTATTTATTTTAAAACATTTTTCAAAGTGTCTCCAATAGGAAGAGAGCACTTGTAGCCAATACCAAAGCAACTGGCCTAGTGCTCTTACAACCAAGTCCAGAGAGCCATAACCAGAAGGCAATGAAACTAGTAGGGTGGTGTGACAAAACAGGGATCAGTAGCCCAGTAATCTGCAATAAGGCTGCTTTCCTCCTCATCACAAAGGATGCAAAGCTTAACTTATTTCTGAGAGGTTATGACTTGCCCAAGGTCACCCAGTGGGTTTCCATGGCCAAAGGGGAATTCAAACCCTAGTCTCCCAATGTCCTAGTTCAATACTCAAATCACTACACCATGATGGCTCATTTTTCAATTTATATCTTGCCTTTCCCCCCATTTTGGGACTAAAGAAGGATTACAATAGTTAAAATATACATAGTTAAAAATTCATGGCATACAAAAATTAAAAAGCAATTAAACCATCATAAAATTAAAACCAGTTAAAAATAAGCTATAAAACCCAATGACAAGAAATAAAAGTCCAGTTCATGAGCTGTTGTTGTTGTTGCTGTTGTTGTGTGGCTTCAAGTCATTTTTGACTTAAGGCATCCCTAAGGCAAAACTTGTCGAGCATTGAGTACGCAGACAAAGTAATTTGGAAGCTATCTTCACTTTGCAGGGAAGAACACCCGGTGACCTTGGAGCTGGAATGCATCCTCCCAGCCTCTGATGAAACAGACTCAAGTCAGGTTAACTCTAAAGAGGCACATTTCTTCTTCAGTTGCAATATGTACAGAGAAAATTATTTACACTCATCACCGACCAATGACAACCCACACACAACAACAATGTGGTCTCTGTTATTTATAGACACTTGCTATGCGGCCACTAAGTCCAGCCTCTTCCTATGACTTTCTTCCTGTGTCACTTGAAATGTTGTCTCCCCAGACATGAGGACACAATGTTTTTACATTTGGTCTACATGCTGTTAGGCACATCCTGACCTTGGACACTGCTATGTTGTTTCGTATCCCAGCTGCAGACAACTTTCCCAGCTAGCAAGCTGTAAAGTATAAAGTGACCTATAGTACCCTTTGTCACTTTCCCACATCCCACATTGTAACATTTAAACTCAGGTTACAAATCCCAACATTCCCCTCCAAATATACAGAAGTGTGTGTCATGTTATTTACAGATTTTGCACTTTAACTCAACAGTTAGAATTTTGCATTTATGGTGCCATCCCTACTAGACATGATAGTTGTTCATGTTTCTTTATTGGCAATGCCTTTGTGAAAACATCACCTATATTGTCTCTGGTGTCAATGTACTCCAGACGCAAAACCTTGTTCTGGATCATTTCCTTGGCATTTTGATACCTTACACCAGGGGTAGGCAACCTTTCCCCTTTAAGGGCTGAGGGACTTCAGCTCCCAGAATCCCAGGAGCTATTGGCCAACATGGGACTATTGGCCAACATGGCTGAGGCTTCTGGGAGCTGAAGTCCCTCGGCCCTTAAAGAGGAAAGGTTGCCTACCCCTGCCTTACACCTATGTATTTTATTCTACATCTCAAATTCCCAGTCTCTGACATTGCAATGCACAATTGTGAATCTTCATGTACTACAGTATGTTCAGTGCATTTTTCACCTAAGTCTTCAAGCAATTGTCTTATCCACTGTACTTCTCCAGCCAATTCAGACAATGCTGCAAACTCAGCCTCAGTCATGCTCAGAGCTACACAGTTCTGCTTCCTACTACACCAAACTATTGGACTTTCTGCAAACTTTATCACCAGACACTGACTTTCTGTCATGTAACTCTGACGTGGATGACCTATCAACAAAACAATCAAGTTGAACCATGATGCCCTGTATCACCAGTTTTCTACCCTTACTGCTTTTCAGATACCTTAACACATGTTTTACTGGAGTCCAGTCCTCAACTTTTGGATTGCTCACCTTCCTGCTAAGCACTCCAACTGCAAAAGAAATTTCAGGCCTTGTATTGTTTGCAATGAACATCAAGCTACCTACCACACTTTTAAACAATTATGGATTGTCAAACTCCTTTGTTGACTCACCACTGATGTAACCAGGAGTCATTGGACTTTTCATGACTTTAGCACTTTGTAGTCCACACTTCTCAATCAGCCTTTCTATCTTTTTCTGTTGACTCAAAAAATATCTATTATCCTAAGTCTACTGTACATCAATCCCTATGTACGTCTTGAGATTTGCCAAATCTTTAAGCACAAATTTCTTTGCCAATTCTTTCTGTACTGCCTTGATTTCATGCTCTGACTTCACTGCGACACACAAGTCATCAATGTAAATCACCAATGTTACATCTCCCTTGGTGTAAACGCACACATCAGCAATGCTGTGTTTGTACCCTAGTTTCACCAACTCCTCGTGAATTCAATGATTCCAACTTCATGCACTCTGTTTCAAGCCATACAATGCCTTTTTCAACTTTTATGCTTTCCTTTCACTGTCCTGTTCAAAACCTAAAGGTTGTTCCATGAACACTTCTTCATCAAGATTATCATTCAAGTAGGCAGTTTCAAAAACAAAATGCCTTACCACTTGGCCTTTCCTAGCTGCTAATGCCAAAACCAACCTAAGGCTTTCTGGCTTAGCTGTAGGAGAAAACGTTTTGTCAAAGTTCTCAAACCTCTGCTGTGTAAAACCTTTTGCCACCAACCTGGCCTTGTATCTATGAATACCATCCAGCATCTCCTTTCTCTTGGAAACCCATCTACAACCTATCATCTTGTTGTTTCTAGGCCTTTCAACAACCTCAAAAACTCCCTTTTCTACCAAAGACAAGTACTCTTGATCCATAGCAGAAAACCACTTTTCCTTCTCCTACTCAGGATAACTCTGCAGATCCTTCAAATTCTCAGGCTCATCAGCCACCACTGTACAAACCTTTGCACTCTGCATCACAAAACATTCTGGAGGTTTCCTCACTCTCTGAGTCCTCCTAGGTATGATAATCTTTGTTCTGCCTCTTTCATCCTCACTCTCAGAACTAGTTCGAACCTCTGTATCTCTCATTTGCACTGTCTCAAATTTGCTAGTTGTGATTGGCGATTGAAGTGTTGGTTGTGTCTGTGTAGGGTGTGCTGAAGTACTAAGCTCACTCTCTGGCGATGCTTCTTGTTTTATCACCCCTCCATTTCCAGTACTCATGTCCTTTTGTCCCAACCTAAGAAAAACCTCTTTGTTGGAATGTAGCTTTTCCCAGCCCAAGTGCTTTTCAAAGTTGGCACTTCTGAATAGCAAGATCTCACCATGACCAAGATGAAATCTGTAGCTATTCCCAGAATACCCCACAGACATTAACCTGTACCATTTAGGCTCACCCTTCTTTCTGAAACTGGTAGGTACATACACATTTGCATACTTTCCAAACATTCTCAAGTATTTCAAGTTAGGTGGTCTGCCATAAAGAATATGAAATGGGGCTTTCTTTACAGCAGAATTCCAGACATGATTTGCAGTGTGGATTGCTGTCAGAATAGCTTCTCCCCAAAGCTGTTCAGATGCTTCTGCATCTAACATCATGCAGTCTTTCATTTGCTTTAAGACACCTATTCATCTTTCTGCCAAACCATTCTCCTGCAGAACTGCAAGGTTTGTGGTGTTGTGACATATTCCCTTCTGCCTCAACCAATTTTTCAAACTGTTTGATAAAAATTCTCCACCCCTGTCTGTGACCAAAGCTCCCCTCATCTGGACTTGATTAAACAAATCTTGGATGATTTCCAGGTGCTTTTCCGGAGATTGTCCCTGCTGCATTTTGCAAGCATAAAGTCTTCTGCACCTGACCATCCTTGACAACGCTGAGCTTGACTGATGTATGTCCTTAAGAGCCTCCCACATCTTTTGCGGATGTCTTGTCTTGAACATAATTGATTTGCGCTGAGGTGATCAATAAATAGATAGTAGCTTTTGTTTTTCTGTCATTCTCTTGAGTAGCTGCAGTAGCTCCATTCTGAACTATGTCCCACAGCTCCTCCCTAATTAGCAAAGATTCAGCATAGGCACTCCATGCATCATAGTTACTTTCATCCATTTTGGGAAATTTCACTTAGTTACTTTCATCCATTTTGGGAAATTTCCATGATTAATTAACTCAAGAGTCCTGGCAGTTTTCCCAGCTTCCACTGTCTATAGTGATAAGACACAGACCATTGTCCATAAATCTTAGCACTCTTGCTTTCCGGCATCGACAGCAACAAAAATCACAGCAACAGAATTAGTGCCACTCACTCACAGCCTCCTCAGCGAAGCCGAAGCAGCCTGCACCCATAACCTTCATTGAGCATTGAGTGCACAGACAAAGTAATTCGGAAGCTATCTTCATTTTGCAGGGAAGAAAACCCAGCGACCTTGGAGCTGGAATGCATCCTCCCAGCCTCTGATGAAACAGACTGAAGCCAGGTTAACTCTAAAGAGGCACATTTATTCTTCAGTTGCAATATGTACAGAGAAAACTATTTATACTCATCACCAACCAATGACAACCCACACACAACAACAATGTGGTCTCTGTTATTTATAGACGCTTGCCATGCAGCCACTAAGTCCAGCCTCTTCCTGTGACTTTCTTCCTGAGTCACTTGAAATGTTGTCCCCCAAAACATGATGACATAATGTGTTTACACTTGGTCTACATGCTCTTAGGCACATCTTGACCTTGGACACTGCAATGTTGCCTTGTATCCCAGCTGCAGACAACTTTCCCAGCTAGCAAGCTGTAAAGTGTAAAGTGACTTTCCCACATCTGGACATTTAAACTCAGGTTACAAATCCCAACAAAACTATCACTGGATCTATTTTGCAAGATTTGTTCAGAAGGGCCTTTGCCTTCCTCTGAGGCTCAGAGAATGCTTTAGGCCATCTCATGGGTGCCAATGGCTGAATGAGGATCCAACACTCAAACCAATAAAGCATGCTGGCTTTCTCAAAGTGCTGCTGGAATAAAAAGGGGTGTTTTTTTTAACTTGCTTAGTGAGGTATTACAGGGGGTGCCAGTCTAGCCTCTCTGGGAAGGGAGTTCCAGAGACTGGGAGCAGCCACAGAGAAGGCCCTTTCTTGTGTTCCTACCAAATGTACCTGAGGGGGTAGTGGGACAGAAAGAAGTTTCATATAGAAGAATACAGTCCCTCAAATAACCTGGACCTGAGCTCTATAGGGATTAATAGGTCATCACCAGTACATTGAATTGTTCCCAGAAACAGACCAGCAGCCAATGGGCCTGTTGAAACAAGGGATTTTTATGCTCCCTATAGCCATCCCTTCTAAGCATTCTGGCTGCAGCTCTTTGGACTAAGTGAAGTTTCCAAACACTTTCCATATAGAATTTGTTACAGTAATCCCAAATAGGATGTCTCACCCTGGCCAAATCTGACATCTGAAGAAACATGTGCAGCTGGTGCACAAATCTTAACTGTGTAAAGGCACTCCTGGCCAATGCTGAAACCTGATCCCCTGTGAAAATGTAGGGGCAACTGTACTCTAATCCCTTGCCCCAAAAAATAGCATATTGGAAATGGTTGATAATTATCCAATGTGGTGAGATCCAGGGAGTGCTTTACAGTTGTGGTTGTATAACTGCTCCCCACTCAGCCACTCCCCCTCTGGCTTTTTTGAAAATAAGACCTAACACACAAGGCTCTCACCACTCCAATAATAATAATAATAATAATAATAATAATAATAATAATAATAATAATTTATATACCGCCCTTTGGTAATTCCACATCCTCAGGTTGCACAAACTGAAAAGTATAATGTGTCGACTCACTAATTAGCTGTTGATTCAATAAGTCTACTTTAGTTAGAACTAACCAACAGGAATTCCACCCTATATTTTGTACCAAAATTTTCAACCAAAAAAAAAATCCCAAGTTGTGAAAAATCTAGTAGTCATTGGACATTTTCACAAGAGAGTGTGTTGATGTGCTCAGACATCTTTCCTTCTCAAAGGTTAGTAAAATTGTGAGTCCTCATTATATCTCTGCTCCTCTCCCATGCAGAGCCAAGGCAGTAGGAGGCCTTCAGTGGCCTATAGCTATGTTGTCATACATCCAGATCTCATTAGCTCCATATTGTGATGATCATCATGTTCATGATAAGATTCTAAACTCATGAGGACCAAACAGTGAAGAATTTCTTTATAAAGAAAAGGTAACATTTTGAAATGTTCCTGCGGTCATGTTCCTGCATATTTGTTCCTGCATATTTACTGCACACACACATTGAAATGCATAGAAAATATAAAGAAAACACTGTGTTAACCTTTCTGAGTTAACATGTACAATTTTCATATCATAATTACAAATCAGTTGCCTATTACCTTTTCAACAACACACCATAGGGAATATCCTATAGCTAGCTGAGGAAAATACAAAATGGTCTAATCATGCTCATTTGCATGGGTCCACGATTAATCCAAGTTTTGTGTTCTGCATGAGGAAGTCAGTCATTACCTTGAGAAAAGTGGCTGGGTTGAACAGTTGGTTTGAACAATACCACAAAGGAAGTCAGTCTGTCCTAGGAAACATTACATTCCCCTAGGGGCAAATAACATCTCACTGCCAGTGGGGCAATGAACCCACCCCAAGCTTAATTCCAAACTTTAAAGGAACTATCCAAGGTACTAAATCTTATCTCCCAATACCTTGGATAGATCATTTAAAATTCATATTAAAACATGGAACAGATTCATTGCCATGACTGTATCTTGTGGAATCCTGGGGTTTGTAGTTTCGGGAGACACTAGAATTCTCTGGCTGACAATTCTAACATACCCTCCCTAAACTGCAAATCCCAGAATCCCAAAAGACACTACCGTGACAGTTACAATGGAATAATAGCACTAATTGTGTTGTATAAAAGGTTACCAGAAGAAAACAAACAATATATTGATCCTTACAAGAAGGAGGGGCGATATAAGAAAGGACCTATATGACTATGTAAGAGATGGATACATCAGCATAATGACAGCCAGGAAGCCTCTTCGATTTTTATTTTATTTTCATTTTCTATATTTTCCTTTTTTTTTTTTTTTGGTTATCTCTCTCCCTTTTTCTTCTTATGTTGTTAACTGTAAGGTTTTTTTTCCTTTTCCTTTTTCTTTTTTTTTCTTTTTTTTTTTGGTCTGTGCGTGTTCTTTTTCTTGTTTCAGTCATATCGCGTATAATGTGTAAACCTTGTGATGTATCTAAATTTTCTTTGACATGATGTATGTTACTCTTTTAAACTTAGTCTTTTTTAACCTCAATAAAAGCTTTAATAAAAAAGAAAAAAAAACGAAGCGGGGTGGGACTCATATGTCCCTCTGCGTGTCATCAGAATACAACTCCCAGCAGTGTAGGAAAGCTGGGCACTCCAGTGCAGCAATGACTGCAAGGCCAGATAATTCCCACTGCAGCCTTATAAGATTGCTGAACTGATTCCTTACCCTAACACTCAATGTAAGGCAAAGTAGGTAGTTACTTACACTGATGGGTAGGTGTGTAATAAGAATTTAAATTAGTAATCATCTGCTGTTCTAATGAAGAAGCACACTTGTTAAGATAAGGAAGGAGTGAACATTCCCATGACAATTGGTGACAGATCTTTCCCTAGCTAGGCCTGCCCTCTGATCTTGTGCAGCACTGTTCTTTAATATATTAAATGTGCTTATATCTTTTTAAAAAATACTAATGACATGGTAATGAAAATATTAAATTAGCCTGTAGTAAAACACAGTGGAAATCTAGATATCTAGTACCATACTACATGCCAATCAGCATTTTAACAATTAATGGCTATCTAATTATCTTGCTATAACAAGCTTGTTATACACCATTTAAACTGCAAGGCATTTGAATGCATTAATACGAATGTAATTACATAGTTATTGGTGACATAATTTTCACTTCATTAACTACCAACTTATATACTTATTAAACTCAATAAGGACTCCTTTAACATCTCATTGATCATGAATCAGGATACAATGGTTGGCTTGTTAATTCCAAATTAGATGATGATAATTATCAGAAGCATTTTTTTAAAAAGTGTTTCTGGTCTCAAGTGGGGAAAGAGCAAGCAATGAGATATTCAAAGAAAGCAAATAGAAATGAAAATAGGCTGGTAGATAATGGGATAAGCATATGATTTTTGTTTAAAAAGAATCTCTTACTGGTATGGATGTTGAATTTATCACTTCAGAGGTGTCACTATAAGTTATTTAGCCAGAGCACTCTAAAAATAAGCAAAACGAGTTTCCTTCAACTTGAGACATTTGCCCCTTTTTGCTTGAAAAGACTTCACATATTTAAGATGTTCACCTCTTTCCAGAACATAATGGATGCTCTTTCCTAAACATTGTAATGGCATCACTGAATTCCTAACAGAACAAATGCAGCAAAACAAAATACACAGATAGATACTACTGTATTCCTTGTACTGGCACTATTTCCCAGAGACACGCACTGATTTTTTTCACAAGACAAGGGAAAGCACAGCACAGGTAAAGGGGGGCTTTGATCTTTCTTTTTAGAGGTAATAATAATTATAATAATAATAATGATTGAAAGGGCTTTGAGGCAGGTTTTTTGTTTTGTTTTTTGTTTTGTTTTTTGCTCAGAGGAAAAGAGCCAGAGACTTGCCTCCCAAATAAGGTAGCATCCAGGAGCTCTCTGTTAATTGACCCAGTTAACTGAGCTTGCTAACAAAGCTTGGTGAAAAGGCCAAGCCAACAGGGGCCCTTTTTGAGGGAGAGGCCCACAGTCCTGTTTCAGTGCTTGCTTAAGATTTCTCAATATGGACA
>CM034703.1:282503928-282526745 GCA_020142125.1 Phrynosoma platyrhinos
AGGCTGTTTGTCACTTTTCTCCTCCTGTATAATTTTTAGCATCTTTATTAATCATTTCACTTGTATGCCACCTTTCTTCCAAAGTGAGACCTAAGGCAGTTCCTAGAAAGAATCACTAAAAAGCCAGAACAATGTTTGTTTAAAAAAAAATTAAAATCATGACATAACACAATATGAAATCATTTAAAAGACATACAAAGTTTAAAAAGAAAGACACAACATCTGAATATAAAAGCTTCCATACTTATACATTAAAGGCCTGCTTAACCAAAAAGGTCTTTGCCTACTGGTTAAAGGAAAGCAGTGACAGGGCCAGCCTAGCCACATGGAAGGAAGTTCCAGAGGATGGGAGAAGTAGCCTTCTGAAGCATGCCTGTAATAGTGGAAGGACCAAGAGAAAGCTTTTCCTTGTAGATTTTAAAATTGACAGGTTGATATGGGGAGATATGGTCTTTTGGAAATTCTGGACCTAAGACATCCAGACTTCATCTTTGCCTGATGAAGAAGCCAGTGATTTACAAAAGCTAGCATAATGTATTGTATGCCCTTTGGTTGTTCTAATAAAGATCACTGTGATATGTATTTTTAGAATTGTATTTTGCTGCATGCCCAGCATGGCTTCCTCTGAACTGTGTGTGTGTGTGTGTGTGTGTGTGTGTGCACTGTAGTAAGAACTTGACCTGGGGAATATATAATTAGCTCAAAAATGGTAAATAGGATCTAACCCATTGTACACAGGAGGCTAGAGGGAACAGTTCCTGCAGAGACAGCATTTGTCCAAAAGAATGGTACTTTTATTAAGAGAGAAAAATAAATCAGTAACCAACACATACATATACAGAAGATCAAACATACAAAAACGTCCTAACATACATGCACACGCACAAGAACTTAGGAGTTTAGCTTGGATAGGAAACACAAGGCATTCTAATGGTGATAATTACCTGAAAGGAGGCTTCTCCAATGATGAATGGAGAGGTAGACTCAACCATTATGACAGGGAAAGGACAGTGAATAGAGCTGGAGACTCTAGTCAGAGATCACAGTTACACCATGAAATCTACCCAGTCTCCCACTTTCCTGAAATTTTGGGGAGCATTTATAACCTTAAGATTAGGCTGATGCAAAGAGTTGCTATTGTATTATCAGAGGATTCTGATTGCTTTGCTTTGAAGTAGACAATTTCCAAAAGAGGGTAGATTGGATGTTGATTTTTTTCTCACCATCAGCCAGACACATCCTGGCTTGCTCATAAATCTCTTAGGTGTGAATGTCCTGCTTTACAGCTCCTAAGCCTGGCCTTTTTGATCTGCAAATGGTTGTAAATGCAGATGTTTGGAGTGCCTACGTGAAGCTCAGCCTTGAGCTCATGATTTTCAGCATAGGACCATGACAGGGACCCAAAAGAAGTCTTCATATCAAAACCAATCAGAACCACTAATCATAACAGTACATACATGCAGGCATAAGAAATACATGTATTTTATCTCATATGTCAAGGCCTGAAATGTTGCTCTGTAGATTACAGCTCTCAGAATCCCACAGCAGTATGGCCATACCATCTGGGAGAATATGAGAATTATAATCCAAAAGGTACCATTTCCAAGCTTTGCCCCAAGCATGTGAACAGCTAAGGAGTCTCATAAATCTGCCTGTTAATGAGGGGTGCTGATCATTTGCCATCTAACTTCATTAACTTCCTTGCATACTAGGTTCATTTTTTTTCTGACATAAAATGATGGAAGATACTCTATGGTAATAAATTACAGCACTAAAGTGATGGGATTGATGTCTCCTCCTATCGAATGCACATTTCAAGTCCATTTAAAATGTAAATATTTATATCCTTTGATTTCAGCCTCTGAGCCTGCCAGACCTTTGCAGCTGATAAGCCGGTTTCTGTTCAGATCCTGCCAGCTTCCATCAGAGTGTATTATATTTATCAGGTAGAAATCAATGAGCAGCAGGAATGGATAGTGGGAGAACATCAAATGGCTGATAACGATGTGTTAACTCTATGCCCTGGTAGTATAGTCATGTTAAAACTGGCAAACAAATTAGTTGTCTTGACGCCAATCAGAATAAGCTGTCTTGACACCAATCAGAACAGTTTTTTAAAAAAATTCTCTTCCTCATTTTCCTTCATGTGTGAAAGAAAAATCTTTCCTTTAACCTCAAAGGCTCCAACCTTCTGTTCAGCTCAATACAAAGTCTGAGGCCCTATTTGTGATATGTAAACAGAATACTGGTCCTTAAATTTAAGTACGTGTATTGTAAGCATACCTTCCTTTTGATCTGGATGTATCAAGTACAACATGAATCACACCCTCAGCCATTAACTTTTGTAGCTCTTCCTCTCCCAGTGGTGGCTGGTGCTTCCCATGCCAGTGGGATGGTAAATCCATTCGAGGTTACACTCTGAACATTAAGAAAGCTATCTGAAGTTCTGAGCCTTTTCCCACAAATAGGTCCAGTACCTTTGAAGTTCAAACAAGAAACACTAGTGGATTTATCACCCACTGACATAGATGCCACCCCCTGCCCCATGGCCTTTCTGTACATAAGCTTGGAAAAGAATTTTTGCCCAAGGTCAAAGTGACTAGTAATTCCAAGAGACTCCCAGTTCCCCCTGTTATATTAGATTCTCATTTTCTCTTTTTCCTGTTTTTAATTGACATAAATTATTCTTAGAATGAAACACATGAGACATGCAAATGCCACTCTATTACCTTAGAAACATTCATTAATGATGTGGATAAAGAATTGAGGTGAGTGAAAGACTGAACAGAATCAAAGAAAATAGCTCCATAAGACTGATCTTAAGAGTCAGCCATAGGAGGAATCCAGTAGGAATATTTCTGTTCCATTGTTCCCCCCAAAAAATTATGACTTGACACACACACTCCATCACACAGTGCCTGGAGGTGTTGCAAGCATGTACCTACTTATAAGTATATTCCAAATCTAAAAGATGCCCCAAAGGTCATATAAGCTTGAGGAAGTAAGGGAATTTGATGGAGAGAATAAAAACATTGTGGTCACTTGTGCATTCCTCAAAATCACAAAAGAAGATAATTTGCATAAAATTTACATGTGCTAATCTATATGGATAGAAGCAAATTTAGGCATGATTACTATAATTTAAATAGAAATGAGATATATTGATCTCATCCTAGTAGGGAAGACTGACCAGGTGAGCTGTGTGCCTGTTTAATCTGCTACCAGATGCAACTGTTGATGAACATCTTCAAAGCCCCTGATCTCTCAGATGGATTGAACAGACCTTCAAATGCAGAATACCATCAAATAGTTGGTTGTCCACTGACAATCCTTGAAATGAGATGTGTTTTCTACAAGATAGAACATGTGGCCACAATAAATAAAAATAAATCAGGAAAAGCAGATGTAGCAAATAACCTGTATACATTTCAAGAATCTTGATGAACTATTCCTGATAAATCTGCAAATGCATTTCTCCAGTTCATAGATCCCTCATAGATGTTCCAAGAATAGATCAAGGTCTCCCCTACTAGCCCGCCATGTCCTGCAGGTAACACGAAGCATAGCAAAGTTTTGAGTTATAGAGAGATTCTGATTCTTGTTGGAAGAAATCCACAGTAGCAATTCAAGCTTCAGGCCTGGGTTGAGGAAAGGGTGACCCTCCAAACATAATTGAATAACAGCTCCCATCACATGATTAGCTGGGTAGGTTTGATGGGAGTTTAATCCAATATCTGGACAGCCCAAAGCTCCTGGACAATGTGACAATGAACTATATTGTGTTCTAGAGGACTTTGACCACCAGATAGGAGGCCTAAAGTGCAAATTCAGCACAGTTTGAATGTGGAACTAGGGTAAACATTATTGACCCCTTAATGTTTTTATTTCCTGTGCCTTAATAACTGCTGGGCACTCTATTTATGCTGTTCAATTTAAAGAATGTATGTTTTGAAAAGAAATCATTTTATGTTACTTTATTTTATAGGGATTTATATGCCCTTCAAGGCAGGTTAGAAATCTTTCAATGAATAAATATTTAAATTTCTGAATTAGAGGTAGAACTCTTCTGAATCAACAGGATTTTGCCCATTTCTGATTGCTTCTAACTAGGACCCTGTAGTAGTTTCAAAGCATTATTTTTCTGAAGTCTACTGGAAGCAGAATTAAAACAGTAGTTCCTCATCTACTGCATATATTCTCCCTTAAAATTGAGAAATACCCTGCCTCCATGGCAAGGTGCCACTACTGAAATAAATCCCATTCATCAAAAGTCTTGATTTTCCCTGCACCTGTCCCTTTAATTAGCAGCTTCCTCTTTGCTCCCTTCTTTTAAAGTGACTGATTAGTTTCTTCCCCTGCATTTGCTGCAGCCACAGAATTCCTGAATTGCCCTTAATTAGTTCCTGTCTCCAACCAGAGCCATGGGAGGGAGACTTAATTATCTTTTCATAGCCAGAACAATTGCTCACTAATTTTGTTTCTTTCCTCTTTTTTATGATCACAATTGCAAAAGTACAAAATTTTGCCAATAAAATATGAAAGAAAGAAAGAAAGAAAGAAGATCTTTAAAAGAAAAAAAATCTTTTTGGGGAAGACCAGCTATATAACCGAGAGTAAATTAATCAGCTGTAAACTGCTTTGAGATTTCTTTAATGAAAAGCAGTATAAAATATTTTAATTTAAATAGTCACATGGTTGTTTCATTCGTAGTTGTTAAATCCAGACATTAGCCCCAACTAGGGTACAGCGATTTAATGAATGGGAACAGTGTGAAAGGGATCTAGGAGTTCTAGTAGACCACAAGTTGAACATGAGTCAACAGTGTGATGCCACAGCTAAAAAGACCAGTGCAATTTTTGGCTACATTAATAGAAGTATGATATCTAGATCAAGAGAAATAATAGTGCCACTGTATTCTACTTTGGCCAAGTCCCACCTGGAATACTGTGTCAAGTTCTGGGCACCACAGTTCAAAAAGGATGTTGAAAAACTGGAGCGTGTCCAGAGGAGGGAGACTAAAATGGTGAAGGGTCTGGAAACCATGCCCTATGAGGAACGACTTAGGGAATTGGGTATGTTTAGCCTGAAGAAGAGATGGTCAAGAGGTAATATGATATCCCTCTTTAAATATTTGAAGGGATGTCATATTTGAGGAGGGAACAAGCTTGTTTTCTGCTGCTCCAGAGAACAGGACCCGGAACAATGGATGCAAGCTACAGGAAAAAAGATTCCACCTCAACATTAGGAGGAACCTCCTGACAGTGAGGGCTGTTTGAAAATGGAACACACTCTCTCGGAAAGTGGTGGAGTCTCCTTCTTTGGAGGTATTTAAACAGAGACTGGGGCCCTTGTGGGCTCTTCCAACTCTATGATTCTATTCTATGATTCCCCATCTTCTTGTTATCTAAGATGGTGAGATTTTTCTCTTTTTACCCAAGCCATCACCAGTTAGATTAGGTTTTAGTTATTTTATGTATTTATTTATTAAAGCCATTATTGGCTACATCTTTTGTTTGTTTGTTTGTTTGTTTGTTTAGTAAGCCCTTATTCTTTAGGAAGAAAGATTTAAAATAATAGTCTGACCCACGCTTTTTTGTTCTGCTGATGAAAGCTGAATTCTAACAAGTTTAACTTTCATAGCTGCACATTTTTGTTTCCCTTTAAAAGGGTTAACACCCGGGGAAACTCGAATTCCACCCCACATTTATCTTGGAGATGGAACCCAAGTCCAAACATAAAATTCATTCATGTTTCATATACACCTTACTCTCATAGCCTAAAGATAATTTTATACTCAATATTTTAAATAATTTTGTGCATGAAGCAAGGTCTCTGTCTCTGAATTCTCAGAATGCAAAGGTGTCACTATTTCAACCTCCCATGTAGACAATTTTGGATTTTAGATTACTTTGGACTTCAGCATTCCCAATAATAGAGACACAACCAATTAAAGGCTGAAGGCCTATTTAAATAGGAAGGTCCTTGTATCCTTATTAAGCCAGGTGTCCCCTATCTTATATCTATGCATTTCATTTTTTTTTTTTTTTTTTTTTTTTTTTTGCTCTAAGTGCTGTACTTTACACTTCTTTGTGTTGAAATTCATTTTGCTAGCTTTGGCCCAGCTTTCTGATCTATTAAGGCCATTTTGAATTTTCATCCTGTCTTCTGGGGTATTAGCCATTCCTCCTAATTTGGTGTCATCTGCAAATTTGAGAAGCATGCTCCCTATTTCATCATCCAAATAATTGATAAAGATGTTGAATAGCAATGGGCCCAGGACAGAACCCTGTGGCACCCCACTGGTCACTTCTCTCCAGGATGAGAGAAATATATTTGGGTGTATATTTGGGTGTGCCCCTTCAGTATTCCCCCTGACTTCCCCCCATCACCACCTGTTCTTTTGTTGTGGGTTTTCAACTTTCACAGCTAATAATGGATTGGTGGCCTTCCCACACAGTCCTTGTTTGTTGCCCAGTGTAGTTGTTGAAATCTGAATGCTGGATGTGAATTGGGATGTTATTGACACTGGATGCCTCATTGTGACCTCAGAGTGATTTGCTCCTGCAACAGAGGCATTTGGTGGTTCACAGGGACCGCAAATGATGTCAGCTGCCATCATTGCTTCAAAGAGAGTCAAAAACCCATAGTGAAATATCAGTTATTTAAGTGCAGTTTAGGGGGAGGAAGCCCCAAATCAGGTGTGGTTGTCATGAAGACTTGCAGTTGCTGCATACCTTCAAGTCATTTCTGACTTATAGTGGTGTTTTCTTGGCAAGATTTGTTCAGAGGAGGTTTGCCATTGCCTTCCCCTTTAGGCTGAGAAATGTGACTTGGCCAGGGTCATACAGTGGATTTCATGGGTGAACAAGGAATCAAACTCTTACTTCCAGAGTCATCATCCACCACTCAAATCATTATGCAACACTGGCTCTTGTCCACACCCAATTTGGGATTTGGGACCTGGGTCATGCAAACAGGACACAGTGAGCCTGGGGGTAGGGGGATTTGGGGTAAGATGTCCATGTAGACAAACACAATTCTTTGGTCATCTAACAGACTCCTCTTCTGGCTATAGGAAGCACACATCAGGCAGGAAAGTCCAACAATTCATCTCCAACCAAGTTTTTAATCAGCAGAGAAGAATCATTCCTGCTCTTTACGAACCTGAATTTCACTTTTTAGCCCAGTTCTGTGGGAGTCTGTGGGAGAGTGCAAGGGGGGCTGCTTCCCCAAGGTCCTAGATTTATTGTTTTAAATATACACAGACAGATGTGCATCCACCTAGTCTACAAGAGCTTTTGAGATGTCTCATAGACAACCTCTGTTAAAAGTCTGGTTGCCAGAGTTGAACTTGCTGCAGTACTCTGGAGGACAACCTCTCAGCAGGCAACTCATGCTAATAACAGGGATCAAATTATGTCCTTGCATACCCAAGAAAAATGTACAGCTATGTTGTAATGCATTTATTTTTACTGTATTGTTTTATTTTATTTAGCATTTTAATCTTGCTATAGTTTAATATATTTTTAAGGGATGGGTGGGTTAGGGAAGGGGTTGTTTGACTATTTTAACTTGTAATGTTGTTTTAATCTGCTGTATGTTGCCTCGATTGCACTGCAGAGAGGTGGCATAAAAATAAAAATTATTATTAATTATTATTATTAATGCGGCATGGTACATACAGTCAGCTCTCCTTATCCATAGATTTAACTATCCATAGCTTGAAAGTATTTCAAAAATATATAAATTCCAAAAAGCAAACCATTATATTGGTACATTGAGGTACCACTATGTATCTCTGTCCCTCTGTCCTAGAAAATGCCAGTGAACATCTTTGTCCAATTCAGAATAGCTCCAGAACCTCTAAGGTCCAAAACACATGGCAGAAATAATTCAGTTCGAGACTGCTTTAACTGCCCTGGCTCAGTGCTAGGGAATCCTGGGAATTGTAGTGTATTGTGGCCTCAGAGCTCTGACAGAGAAGGCTAAATGTCTCATAAAACTACAGTTCCCAGAATTCCCTAGCATTGAGCCAGGGCACTTAAAGTGGTCCCAAACTGCATTATTTTTGCAATGTGTTTTGGACCGAATTTACTACACATTCAGGGTGTAAAGAATTTGAGGTTTAAAAAATGTAAATGCTAGTGAAAGCAACACTGAACCCATGTTTTGGCAAAGATGAACCAAAACCACTTTTTCTGCAGTTTACACAATCAGAATTTAAGATGTGCTTACCAAAATTATTCTGTTATGCATTTCAGATCCTTTCCAAGTGGCTAGCAATCAAAAGAGTTTGCCAAAAAAATCCAGTCTACTTCTAGGCTAATTGAACAGGACTATAGTGTCCAGCCTGAGGGAAGTAATAGTATCACTGTTTTCTACTTTAGGTTGACCTCACCTGGAGTGTCCAGTGGTAGCATTACAGTTCAAAAAGTATAATAACAAGATGAAATGTGTCCAGAAGAGGGTGTCCAAGATAATAAAAGGTCTGGAAAATAAGCCCTATGAGGAACAACTTAAGATGCTGAATATGTTTAGTGTGGAGAGGAAAAGACTGAGAGATAATCTTTAAATATCTGAAGGGATGTCATATAGAAGATGGAACACATTTTCTGTTGTTTCAAAGAGAAGAGAATGGTCACACTACACAATTATAGTGCTATTATTCCACTTTAACTGCTATGGTTCCATCCAATGGAATTCTAGTTTAGGAAGTTTAGGAAGAATTTAGAATTCTCAGTCAAAAACCTCTGGTGCCTCCCCAAACTACAAACCCTTGGACTCCATGGCATGTTACCATGGCACATAAAGTAGAATCATAGTGCTACAACTGTGTAATGTGAATATGTCCTTGAATCAAAACCACTGGTTTCAAATTATAAGAAAAGAGTTCTCCCTAAACATTAGGAAGAACTTTGTGACAGTGAAAGCTGTCTGACAGTGGAATGGACTGTCTTGTGAGGGGTGAACTCTTCTTCACTGGAAGTCCTTAAACAGAAGTGGGATGGTAATCTCTCAGGAGTGCTTTAGCTGTGTATTCCTGCATGGCAGATGGTTGTACTAGACAGTTCCAACTCTGTAATTCTATGATCTCTGTTTCAAGACAAATGTCCATCCATCAACATTCACTAGAAGATGGTACCCTTTAATCAGAATTTCAGATGAAAACTTCTCTTTCTCTAGTGTTGTCATTTGCATCTGTCTCTTACGGGCAGCATGCAGTCCATTTTTCTATTCCAAATTTGCAATCATTATATTGTCAGTACTCACTGCACCTACACCATTACAAATGTTGACTTCATTTTTATTTATTTTTTCTGTATTTTACCTCCTGTTTTCGACATGGTCTAATTATGGCTTCCTACTGGACATTTCATGCAGAATGCACAAAGATGTTGTTCAAAAAGGCCTCAATTATTTGCTCTTCTTTTTTCTCCCTTCTCTCCAGTGATTCTGAAAGGGAGGCTACACTTTAAAAATAAATAAATAAATATGCACAATCCTCTGCCCGGTCAGAAGAGACAGTTTTATAATTGCATTTTTCATCATCTTTGTATTCTTTTGTATTTTATGCATGTAGGGGGATAAAGTGAACATGGCTGTTGGAATGCAGCCAGGCAGAATTGTCAAGGAAGAAATGAAAGTGTAAAAGGCGAGAAGGGAAAGTGAATTGGGAGAGGAGGAGGTAAAGACTGGAAGTGCAGAGTGGGAGATCTTGGAATAACAGCTGCAAGAAAAAATAATCACAAGAGAAACCATCTAGGACACACTTACCCTTGTATATCTTGTTGAGAAAAGCCAGCCATAATTTCCCTGCCAATCACCCTTTTAAAAAGAGGAGTAAACAGAGAAATCTGAAAGCTTCAGAGGAATCTGTCCCTGTTTTATCTCTCTTGTTGAGAGATAGAGGAGTAAAAAAGGAAGAACAACATGCAAGCCCTGAAGGAACCAACTAGTTTATATGCCTTTGCCATACTTTTGACTTCTCCAAGACAACATTTGTGGCATTTATTCATAATAGTAGAGCAATGATATTGACTAGTACAGTATTATAAGATGTGTTGCTGTACAATAATATGGAATGATGCATTAAAATAATATTAAAGTTCCCAAGCAATGAGCTTGTAACACAAGTTTCTAAGCCCCTTGTAAACTGAAGTGCCTGGAATTGTAATATTGTGACAGGAATTCCTTCTACTTGCCAAAGACAATCCCCTCTCGCAGGTTTAAACAATAAGATAATACATCATAGCAAATCAAATGCATCATATATAATAATAATAATAATAATAATAATAATAATAATAATAATAATAATAATAAATAATTTTTATTTATATTTCCCACCTCTCCCTACAGATCGAGGTGGGATTACACAATAAAATATGCAATAGTGTACAAATACAATCAGTAAAATCAGTACAATCAGAGCATAAATAAAATCAATGAAATAGGACAAATTAAATATAATAAACAAGAATAAACTAAAATAAACTAGCCAGTCATCATCAGTACCCAAAAAGTTGGTTTTAAAGTAGTACTATAGCGATTCACTAGGGCAGGGGTAGGCAACCTTTTTGAGCCGGGGGCCAGGTTGCTGTCCCTCACACAACTGGGGGGCCAAAGCACCAAAAATAATAAATAAATAAATAAAAATAAAAACAATTATTTTTAAAAAAATAAAAATATACACTCTCTCAGCCACAGAAAAGCCATGGCAAAACCCCTGTGGAGATTTTGCCAAGAAAACCCCAAGAACAAGTAATAACAACAATAATCAATATCATCATGGCAGGCGGGGGGACGGCGGCGGCAGCGGCGGCAGGACTAGCCTGGGGCCGGTCCAAAGGCCTCTTGGGGCTGCATCCGGCCCCCGGGCCTTAGGTTGCCTACCCCTGCACTAGGGAGATCAGATGGATAGGCCTACCGGAAGAGGTGCCTTCTTAAAGGTGTCTAAAGTAGTGATAAGATGGATCTTTTCCGATAAGCTGTTTCATAACTTGGGGGCTGTGGCCATGAACGACCTTTGGGAAGTAGAACTCAATCTAATTTTAGAACGATCTAATAAGTTCTTCCCAGATGTTCTGAGAGTGCGGGGCAGATTATGTGGAGAGAGGCTTCAAGTAACTCGGTAATATATATTAATATTAATTAATATTAATTAATATTAATATATAGATGATGATGATGTGCACCCCTGACTGCTCTCTTTCTACTAGCAGGTTGAAGATCTTTTTATTCAGGCAGATCTTTGAGATTTAAATTATACAGTAGTGTAGTAGAGTGTGTGTGAAGTGATGTATTTTATTTTTATATCTTTTATTAGAAATTTTGTTTTAAATGTATTTAAACTGTTTTAATCTTTTTTAAAAATTATAGTGTTATTTAATCCTTTTTTAAAATTTATATAAAATAGATTTTAATTTAGTCTTGTTTTTCAAATTCTTGTAAACCATTTTGGATCCCATCCCAGGGAAAAGGAGAGGTATGTAATAAATGTTTTAAAATAACATTATTAGCATAAACTCAACCAAAACATGAACCTAATAAATCATACCAAATCTCCTACATTTGATGTCAGAGATCTATGGCTAACAGTGCAACCCTTTCTCTCAAAGAAGAGGAGTATCCAACTGGGAGATATAACCCTGCCTGCTAAAGATGCACATCTGGACAATCCAGAATCTCAGGCCAACTGTGCTCCCCTCTACACTATGCCCTCTCTCAGTCAGAAAAGGATCCCGCCCCTTGCATCTCTAATTACTGATGAATAAATAACTGGGACCTCCTTTCACACTCCTGTCTAGCACTTCCAAGAATTCTTCAGTGGGGTTTGCTCTCAGCTAAGTGTGCACAGGGTTCCAGATTTATCACATCAGTTCTTTTCTGAGAATTGTTTGAGGAATGTAAAGCGCCACCACTTGTTCCTTTATGGCAGATTGTGGTCTGCTCTCAGACCACTCAAGGGATTCAATACCTTGGACAGAGCCAGCCCAAGCTCACCATATAATGCCTCAGGCAGCAAATTTTGAATTAAAAAACACTGGTTCTCACTTTTTAACAAACACCTTTTTTCCTTGCATGGAAAGGTATAATTTTTATATCCTGCTGGTGTGTGTGTGTGTGTGTGTGTGTGTGTAGGTAAGTAGGGAAAACATTTCACTGGTAAATCATATGCCTGGAGCTCCCTGCAAGCTTCTTTCTTGTTCCTTCATCACCAGACGGATGCATTTCTGTATTTGAAAGATGAGCCCATACATAGATTAATCTTCAATTGTGAGAAATGGGGGTAATAGGGGTCACTGTGGAAGATGCACATAGTTGTCCTCTGCATGGTGACTATATTAATTTCCACATCAGGCCCATTGTCACTATTCAATGGAATTGTGTGGCTGAGGCCTATCTCTGCTCCTTAAAAAGAGTGCTCTCATCCATTGGGTCAATAGCTTTGTCAGTTTATACTTTGAAAATGGAAGTGCCTAATAGCTCTCCCTCGCCTTTGGAAGACTGAACTGCACTACCTCATTTGGATTATTCACCTTTTCATTCCATGCATCAGTAATGCAAGCATATTTGGGGAGAAGACCCAGTCACTTAGAGTGGGCCATATCCTCTCCAGTGTGGCTATTAAATAGAGGAGTTGGTGGGCTTATTAAAATGCTACTATCAACAAGATGTTTATTTCCAAAGACACCCAAGTATCTCTTCCACTTGCAGGCAGCAAGAGAAATTGTTCCTTAAAGTGCCAAACTCTTAATTAAGAACTGAACAAACTTGCCCAGTCCTGTAGCGTTTTACCTAACCACCTCCATCCTTGTCAACTGTCTAGTACCACAGTGAAGTGTGCAGCAAGGTCTTGACCAAACCACTTGAGCTGAGAGCACACTGGGATTCCTCTGGAAGCTAATTACCGGCTTTGTTTCTCCTTCCTTGCACACCCTTCTCCTGCTAAATGGAAACTCTTGCCATTAGAGGATGAAGTGGATACTTGAAATACCTTTCCTAGTTGGAAGGCCCTTGCATTGCCCTACTTCATCTCCCCCAAAGGAGTCCCTAGTGAGATACTTTGTGCCTTGAGATGGGAGAGCCAGAGTCTTGCCTCTTAAAGAGACTGCTTTTGTTCCAATCGTTTGAGAGGCAGGCACTGAAATTCAAACTCATTCAAAACAGTGTATTATTTTTACCCTACTTCTTTCTATCTTTCCCAGGAAATACCTTGGAATAGGTTCTATTTCAAGATCTGCACCTGACTGTGAGGCAAACCCTTCACTTTGTACTGTGTCTAAATATTCCCTTATTGAGAAAATGAACAATGTCAGCTGGGACTCTTTTCTAAACCTTGATAGCAATACTTTTGAGGACAACTCTGAGACCTCCTAGAATCCTTCAACTACCTTCTCATAACAGAAAGTGCCTCATACACTGAGTAATGTGAAAACTGGTGCATGTGGAACCATTGATTTCTGATATCTGTAATGCATAATATTTGAATCCAAGGGTAGCCATGTCAACCATATAGCCTGACTATGTAGCCAGAGACTATATCCAAACAGCTTTGCTTATAGCTGAAGACAACCGCAGAAACCACATGCTAATGGTCATCTACATCTGCTACTAGAACACCCAAAATTACCAAGGTAAGTCTTCCCCTCAGTTATGAATAACCATGTTATCAGAAATATAAGATTTCAAGCTTGGGTAGTTATGTTAGGCTGTTACAGCAAAACCAGGGTGACCAGATGGTCTCCTTTTCCAGGACATATTTTACATTTCAATCTTCTGTCCAGGAAGAATTTCAAAATGTCTTCTATTCTGAGCATGACTAAGAAGTGTGAATTTACATTTATATTAGTGTCTTTAGCTTTTTAAGTGTAGGATATTTTTGTAATACCCCACATTTTTCTTGATTGTCCTACATTTTCTGGTGCCTTGTCCTCCTTTGTGGTTGTGACATCTGGTCACCTTGAGCAAAACCCACAAAGAGTATTTTGGCACTTTAACCAGTTTTATTGGACATAAGTCTTTATGGACTATCACCTACTTCATCAAATACATCGAGTATCGCCTCAGTTGGTATTCAATGGTAGATATTTATCTACAATTGTTATATATACTTGGGAGGAGGAATGAAAAAGTACTAATGATTGATTTTTGTATCTGTGGACATTGAATACTCATTGAGAAGTAAAAAAAAATCTTCCGAATTGATGAGCAGATTAACATGGGTGGGACAGTGAAAAAGTCAGACAGATTAACATAAGCAAAGCACTGAAGGACCTTACCCAGTCAAAGTCAGTGTTCACAAAAGTAATGAAATGAATACTAACTTGGACTAGGCGAGGTCCTTCAGTGCTTTGCTTATGTTAATCTGTTTGTCAGTCTTGGATGACTTCTTCATCTGTAAATGACTGCTAAATAACCACTATTAAGAAAATCATTTGCTGGTACCTTCTGTATTCCACCTCATTCCCCCCTAACACATCCAACCTCCCCACCTCAGCAAGTGTATAAATGTTTACCAAATGAGGCAATGGCTCATGCATCTGATGAAGTGGGGTGAAGAAAGCTTGTGTCAAATACAACTTGTCAGTCTTAAGGTTCCACAAAACCTTTTGAGAGCTCTAGAGTAAGCAAGCACTTCAGGAAATTCATTGCATATCTGATTAAATGAAATACTTGGGTTGCCAAATAAATTTAAAAAGCCTGGCACTATCAATGAGCAAGAGGTATTATATTACATGGGGTTATTCCATTATCATAGTCTGTTAAGAGGAAGGGCTATATTAATCCATGTTTATACCAGGCTGGTCAAAGTACAAAACATATTATGTTAGATATTAATGTGTCTACTTTTTCTTCATTGGGAATAATGGTTCTAAGATCTATGAAGCATTAATCTGTCTAAAATACCAATGAAACTGCACTAACATCATATAATTACACATTATTTCATAGGCTTTTTGACTAATTTTCCTTCAATGTGTTTTTCTTTCCCACTATTTGCAAGCAGAGAAGAGTTCAACATCTGGAAACCTTTGGGTCAAATCTGCTGCTATGAGGTGGGTCATCTACTGCTGTACCCTGGGATGGGTGCTGTGGTATCTTTGGATGACAGGCAACTTTGATCACTGGCCCGTCAGCTCATTGGCCCACCTGCTCCTTGCCCTCAGAATGGTCCTTAAGCAAAATCAGTTGTTGACCAAGGGCACAGAACAGAGTGGGCAACTTTCTGAGAGCAAGTGGGCACACTGGACCACCTAGAACCCATGGGGTGTGTACCACTACTGATGGGGGTAGAATTCCAAGACATAGACATGTTTGTCTGGAAATCAATATGCAAAGAGATCTGAACACCTTTACCTTTGCATACCGCCACTGACGGTTACATTGGGTGGCAACTGAAGCAACTCTGCATGATGCATCATCTTACAGCACTAGAGACCTTCTCTGGGAAGCAGACAGGAGATAAAGAAGCAGAGACACCAGATGGATCCACCAACAAGGAAGGGGTGAATTCACATTGGCTTTTATCACTCCTCCTTCTAAATCTGCTTCAAGTTGAGGAGGAACTCTGTGAGTACCAAATCTCTGAACAGAAAGAGTCCATCAGCAGCTGAGCTCCTGTTCAACCTGGAGCAATTGCAGGAAGTGTGGTAATGAAATCCAGAATGAATTTTCTGCCTTCTGTAAAGTAGATTGAGAAGAAAAAGAGTTTTACTGAAAGGGGTAGTGTGAGATGATAGATGGAGATGATAGAGAGACAAATAGATATCTAACAAGTAAAAAGATCTGAGCTTTCTAATGTTAGGTTTAAATGGGATATAGAGTCAATGTTAAAATGTTGAAATGTAAAAGATGGGTGTCTGTATTTTTCCTTGCTGAGAAAAAGTTGTTTTTCTGAGGCCAGATTCACAGTTATCAGCCCAGGTGTGTTCTTAGCCAAAACAAGCAGTTAACAAGCTTCAGTTCTATGAGAAAGAGATTTGTTTACATTGAGGATTTTGTCAACATGAAAATTGTTATGGGAATTGTAGTCACATGATTTATTATGGTAATTAAAGGTTGGGCTAAAGCACGTCATATATCCTTAACCAATCAGTCTGTAAAGGCTACACCCAAAAGGGTGGAGAATTGGAGGGTTGAGTCTTGTGAATCAGAAAGTCACTCATTTGCTTTTTAACCTTTGAGCTGTAATGAACTAATTAAAAATATTCTCCTGATGCTACTAACCAGTTTTGAATCATGTAGCACATAGGCTTTATTCCAGCTTAGCCATTTTGGCTAAAGTGAAGATGCTATTATTATTATTATTATTATTATTATTATTATTATTTGTTTTTGCTTTTGCTGGTTTTTTTTTTCAATAAAAGAAGCTTACTGGAAGTTCCAGGTTTTGGAGTTTGGTTTTAAAAGGACTGTTTACAACACTTCATCAACATCAATTTCCAACATCTAAAACTGAGTTTAATCAATGCTGTGATATGGTTTTAGCAGTGGTGCCAATCTGGGTAGTGTAACATAGATGGTAGCAATAGGACAACATTGTGGGGACTGCATGAGGCCACTGAGACATTTGTGGTCTACCTATATATAGGAATCTTTGTGCCATGTGCAATGCTACGGTGGTGGATTTTGTTCATGGGATAACAATAGATAGCTCTATTCTTGGCCTTGTGTCTTAAGTCTGCAGCATGCAGCTTTTAAGATCCTATTTCTTTCTCCCTAGCACATCATATTTTTATCTTCCTGCTCCTGCTCCTACATTGTAATGAGCTCCAGACATTTAAAAAGATGGCTTTGCAATCACTTCAGTTATAATAGGCTGCTCTGTACAACAAAGAAGGTTAAATGAGGATTCAGTATCAAGATTATACAAACACTATTGCCCTTGGAGTGCATCCTTTCCCAGCAGTGCAGAGTTTTAGGAGCCCTTTCTGACTTTCTTTTACAGATGTTTTATTGATGCTTCCTAGCCATATTAACCGCCAGACTCTTCATGTGGAATGATGCAATGTTGCTGAAGTCATTAGGTTTTACTTCATGGACCAAAAATCATTAGTAAAGAGGTATCAACTAAATGATTGCTCGGCTAATTTACCCCAAATGCAGAAACCAGCCTTTGTAGTATGATTGGATGAATGTTTGTGAAGTTAAAAGAGGTATCATGCATTGTTTAACTGGAGTCCCCATGAGCATCTATGCCTTGGTAATAATAGCTGCAACTAATCAAATAGGGCTAAGGTTACCTTTAGTGTTGGAAAAGAATTTCATCAGAACTCAGATTTCCAACAAGTAATGTATATCTCACAAAACATCTTGTGAGACACTGTACTTCAAAATTTGCTCATATAAAAGACATATGGTGCAATTTTGAGAAATAAAACATGCATAAAATCATAGATATGTTTTGGAAAGGAAAATGTCTTAAATATATACCACTGAAAATATGCACAAACACACTTCAGTCATTGGGAAAAATGTGTACAAATATTCATGGAAAAAATTAAAAAATGCATACATAAGGAAAAATATGTATGAAAAGGTATGCGCCAATGTCCATGAAGGAAGACAAAACAAAGACTGGCAATTTATAATGAACAAAGAATGGGACAAGAATGTAGTCCAGATTCAACCATTTCATAAGTAGATGCTACATTTAGCACTTTTTAAAGAAGATGTACTTCCTCAAGTGGTGAAAGTTGTCAGTTTGCCATAGCATGTGGTTGTTCTTAACTGTGTTTTAATTTTAACTCCAAGAGTTGCAGTCCCTATCTGATTAAACTCACTATGGAATGAAGAGAGAAAGCAGAATTACATTTTGGCCTACTCCCTCCCATCACACTGCTATCATGCCTTTGCAGATTGCTAGAAATAGTGCAAATTGAGTCCACTTTAAAATCTGCTGTAGTAGCTTATAAGGTGTACCAAACAGCATGTAGAAACTAAAGTGACTCAGGGTAAGCTGGTAAAACCTTCCATTATCTTCCCTTCTGTCTTGGTATTAGGATTAAAAATGCCAAGGAAAACTCTGGTTGTGCAACTGGCAACCATAAATGGGTCACATATGTCACACCAACATTTTGTTCAGATTCACTTGTTGTCATGAATGAATAGGTAAGTGACTCCAGGAACAGATAGTACCAGACAATCACAGCTTGGAAAAGTTCCTTTTTTGACTACAACTTTCAGAATTCCTCATCTTATTTGATTAAAGATAATTTGTAAACCAACCTTCTTCATCCTGGTAACAGTGACTCCATGAAGTAGCCAATCATATTTGGCTATTTAACAATGCCATAGATGGTTAGCAAAACTAATTCAGGGTGAGGGAGATGGCTATACATAGAGCACTGTCCTTTTTCATTAGTATTATTTCCTCTTGATGGTTGAAGAGCCAAATGTAATTGGTTACACAATGATGTTACTTATCTTAGTATGAAATAAGCTGCTTTTTTCAGCAAAAAAAATGGGTGTATGAAAAAGATAAACTTTGTGGAAAACTTTGCATACTGTCATGAAAACTCTTTTGCATACCAAACATTCACTAAAGAATAGGCATTTCAGCTCTACAAGTTGGTATCATGGGGAGGCAAATTTAGATTCTTACTGCTGCATCACTTCAACCATTTTGGGAAGTGATTCATTCTCATATGCATTTTGTATCCAAATATAAAAAGAGAAAGGGAATAAAGACCATGGTTTGTACTGGAAGGCTTCCCAGTCTACCTTGGCATTTACATAAAAGCCTTTTAATAAAAAGAAAAGAAAAGAAAAGAAAAGAAAAGAAAAGAAAAGAAAAAGCAGCAGGAAAATGGGCATATTCTGTGTCAGAATTAGTGGACTCAGGGAGGAAGCAGACGGCACAAAGGGCTGTTTTGGGGGCAAGGAAAGGGAGGGGCAGCCGCACGGCCAGCGGTCCGACGATGCCTTCCCGCTGCAGCATCCACAAACGCTGCATCGGAAGAGTAGCCGAAGGTGCGGCGCCAGCCTTTTGCGGCGCACCTTTGGCAATATGTGGAAGGAGTGCTATTTTAGCGCTCCTTCCAGGGGCAGCAAAGCTGCGTCGCTGGGCCGAGGTGTGGGGATACCTTGGCCCCACTGCGCAGCTTCCCAGGGCTGCCCAGGGCCGCCCGTCTGCTTCCCCCCTCAGACCTTTGAAACCAAGAGAGCATTGTAATGTAGAAAACTAATGCTTTATTTTAGATTTCCAGACAGAAGTTCACCAGAGACATGGTTGTGTCAAATCTGATTTCCCCCCAAACCCGTCCAGCCTTTAAGGGTTCCCTCCCAGTCCCTCCTTTCCCCAGCCCATAGTCCGTATGCTTTCAACCGGATCAAAGGTCTCTTTAAATTTGCCACTTTTCCTCCGACTTCCCCATCTCCTGTATCAATCCATCTATCACAAGAAAGAAGGTGTTGTCTTACTGGGCATCAAAGTCTTTCCTTAGGAAGTAAACAGACCCATAAACTACCACCCTCTCCAACCATTGCCCATCCGGTTCCCATTTGCATTCAATTCAGATTACTGCCCCCTCCCTTTTTTGATTTCTCTTTATTCCCCCATAGTGCTGTTTCACCATATCATTTATCCCCATTCCCTCATATTAATTTATGGATATGACATTTTGGGATTCAAGTTAAAGACAAATTCAATATTTAAACTGGAAGGGGGGAGAAAGAGGAGGAAATTGGCAAGTCATCTGCTAAGGATGTTGAGCCAAAATGTGAGTTTGCAGAATGAAGGAATAATCATGAAATTTAAGACCACAGACGCAGACTCTCCTCCTGCCCTATCCCCATGAAACAAAAGCAATCTTGGATTTATTCTCTTCAGCTGAATGCAAAGCACTAACAGCCATTGGATGGCATCTGGTAATGGTTGGTTTGCTAGGATGAGGACTCCTGCAATCTTATATTCTCTACAGGGGATCTACTTCTTTGCAGTTATCATAGAAAAGCTTAGTTTGAAATGCACTTTTCAAAATAAAAAACCCTGGAGCAATCTGCTGATATGCATATGAAGATAAGGTCCTTACCTCAACACATCATATGCCAGCTGGTGTGAAAGGACAAGGCTACCAATTGTCTTGGCTGGACCTAAGAAGGTGTTTATAACATGCCTCTATTCTTTGCAATCATTTCATTGAACAACATAGATAGAAACAGAAGATTAAAGGAGCATGCATCCCTAACAGATGGGCTGAGGTTCTTCACTGGAATTGCATGGGATAAATCACTGCATGTGGTGGCTCCTATTGATTGGGCTCTGTAATCCCTGAGATGAATGGCAACATTGCACAACAGGATGTGTAACCAAATCCCCAGCTGAATGCATGACCAAATGCTCAACTCAACACACAATTTAATGTGCAACCAAAGGTGTCTGCTTCAACAAGGTCAAGGAGGCATATACACATGCATAATGGCATGGCATGTGCCACTATGCTTCTGCAACCTTGAGCTGAAAGCAGGTGTTGCACATCTGGAGCTCTTTCACACAATATAGTGTTATTTTTCCACTTTAACTGCCATGATTTCCTCCTGTGGAATCCTGGGGTTTATCATCATCACCATCACCATCATATTTATTTATATCCTACACTCTCCCCTCCATTCCAACTCAAAACAGCTCACAATTTAAAAGAACAATACAACTAAAACATACAAAAATGAGCATTTAAATAGAATTAAACTATTACAGTATTAAAACATATCACACATTAAAAGAATAAAATGCAATTTAAAAAATTAAAAGTGTTTTTAAAAGTAGTAGAATTAAAACAATACAGCACCTTTCTGTTTTAAAAGCCTGTCTGAATAAAAATCTTAGCTGGTCAATAGAAGGACAATAAGGAAGGGGCCTTTTGGCCTCCCTGGGAAGGGAGTTCTAGAATCTAGGGCTCAGCATGAAAAAATGCAATTGGGAAAAAAATCCCATTCTCTCAGAACTATGCCTGCCATTTCCACCACTCCCATCTCACCAATCCCTGCATCCACCACAACTTTATTAGGAAGGAAAGCCTTAGCTCAGGAAAGGGGAAAATATAATAGATAGTCAAAGTACAACACACAGGGGAAACCCCAGCACTTACCCCTCTGACAGACAAAACCCTATAACCAAAATGGATCAAGGAATATACTGCAAAAGTATATATTGTTTACAAAATATACCTAAATATGTGACTGTATAATAATCAAAAACATTAATAGAAACTTCAAACGTATTCCATATTTCAAGTAGTCATGATTAATGGCTAGTGTCATTCCTACTAGCATTCTTGGGTGATAAAATAAATATAATAATATCATTCTAAATATTAATTATATAGCAATACTAAATACTAAAACTACCGTACTTGGATAAATAAGGAACCGAAGTGTAATACAGTTGGCAATCAGTATCTAAAGATTCTTTATCCATGGATTCAACTCTCCACAGCCTGAATATATATATATATATATATATATATATATATATATATATATTCCAAAAGGTAAACCTTGATTTTGCCATGTTATATAAGGGACACCATTTTATTATGCCATTGTATTTAATGGGACATGAGAATCCATGGATTTTGGTATCCACAGGAGGTCCTGGAATTAAACCCCAGAGGATACCAAGAGCCCACTGTACTCACATATTAAGGTCACCAGACGGCAAACCTGTATGAAAGCTCATACTGATACTAGAACCTATGGCTTATGTAATCCTGATACATTGAGGTATGGGATGGAATGTGGAATTAGTTTGGTATTTTTCTTAAACTATGTATGAAAATTAATAATTATATATGGTTAATGTTTGCAGATATCAATGGTGATAAAGAGAATTAGGACAAATAAGTATAATTTCCAGCATACTCGACATTGAATTGGTGCAGTGATCTACAAATATGTAAAGGTTTATTTACTCCTGAGGAATTCTGAACTTGTAAATAAATTTCATTTAGATAGTGTTTAATAGTTCCAATTTAAAATGTGTACAGTTGGCCCTCCACATTTGCTGATTTGACTTTTGAGGATTTGATTAATTGCAGGTTTGATTAATATGTTTTCTCTAGGAATCTCTCAGTCCTCCAGTGCAACTCTGAGAGAAGATAACCATAGAGTTGCACTGGAGGACCTAAAGATTCCTAGAGGTGTTCTCTCAAGTAAAAAGAACTGTATTGTTGTTGTTTTAATTTGTGGTTTTTCCATATTCATGGGGGTCCTTCACCCCAACCCCAACAAATGTGGAGGGGTTACTGCACTCACTAGATTGTGTTTATTAGTTTAGATGTCAGTTACTTATAAACACTGTCCTTGCAAGTGAAAAATAAATACTACCACAACATTAATTGAAGAAAATGAGGTGAAGAAGGTCAATCAGGTCGAAATGTCTACTTTAATATTCCTGGAACAGATGTCTTCATACGGTCATCATCCTGTCTGAGTTGCTTGTATCATTTATGTATTACAGTAGCCCCTTGGTGTCCACTGGGGTTGGATTCCAGGACCCTCTGTGGATACCAAAATCCATGGATATTCAAGTCCCATTATATATAGTTGGCATTATATACAGTTGGCACCTTCTTTATATAAGGAGGTGTTCCTTATATAAAATGGCAAAATCAAGGTTTGTTTTTTGGAATTTATATATTTTTAAAATATTTTCAAACCATGGATACTTGAATCTGTGCACAAATAAATTATTGAATATGGAGGGCTGACTGTATTGTCTTCTGATCTTTTTGTGCATCATATCTGGACTCTGTGTTAGTGACTGTGGAATCAACTGTCCTATGCTTGCAGCTGCATAACCATATTGTGTACTG
>CM034703.1:282526845-282549587 GCA_020142125.1 Phrynosoma platyrhinos
GACGCAAATGAGAGCCCCTCCCGACGCGTCGGGGAGGCTTCCTTCTGAAGTTTCTATAAATGGTTTTGATTATTGTACAGATATATATTTAGATATACTTTATAAACACTATATACATTTACAGTATATTCCTCAGTCCACTCTGAAGGTTATAGTATTTTGAAATGTAATAGATGTTAGAGCACAGAATTCAGTGCATATTTTTCAGCAAAGGATCATGGGACTCAGCTACTGGTTGGAGCAGGAAATAACATGCAGCTTCCTTTATAACCAAGACAGAAGCTTTCAATGCCTCTCCAGCAGTGCCTACTGCTGCCTGTTTGCACCAGAATTTTGTCCTAACCAGGCTTCTTCCTGCCCACCATTGCCTGTAACCATCCTCTTTCCCTAGTGAGAAAAAAGAGCATTGTCTTCTGTAAGGAGGACTGACATGGAAGACTCAAGAGCTTTAGGAAAATGATCCAAGCCCCATGTGGTAGAGTTCAATGAAAGGCAGGCTGATCTAGGATGGGAAATGTTGAGTTGGGGTTTGTATGGCCTGAATATGAGGATGCATAGTATAGCTAAAGGAAAAATAGGGGTGCATCTGCATTGTAGAAATAATGCCATTTGACACACTTTATATGTGTTGTAGCTCCATCCTATGGAATCTTGGAATTGGTAGGTTTTTCAAGGTCTTTAGCCTTCTCTGCCAAAGACTGCTTGCTGGAGCTTCATGAAAGTACAAAGCCCAGGATTCTGTAGGATGGAACCATGACTGTTAACATGGTGTCAAACTGCATTATTCCTACAGTGTAGATGTACCCATAGTCAGCCCAGCACAGTGAGATAGATGGCAAAGTCATCCCTGGTCTTGGAAAGGAGGTCAGATGGACATTTGGGGTGGCTAGGCAGGCGGGTATCTCCTTCCCTACATAATACAATCCATGGATGACTTTAAAGAGGGGGAAGTCTGTGTGAGCAGCAGTCACTTAGATTATGAGCTCCCCACTGTTTGTGAATATTTTCCACATCCCTAAATGTACATAAGCAAACAAGTATGCACGAACAGCCCTGCTGGGGTTGTGTAATGCATTATTAGCAGAACCTGGGAAAATTACAATTTTGGCTCACCATTGCCAGAGCCTGCAACCCACCATGGCTGCTGTCAATGCTGGGTAGGGAATTCTGGGTGTTGTAATACAAAATAGATTTTTTTCCCCCAAATTCTGGTTACAAATGAGTTGATGTCATTTTTTTCATATTAACAAAATGGTGGTGGTGATGATGTTCCTGAGAATCAAGCAGATAAACAAACAAACTTTAATCAGAATTTCCAAATAAGATATATTATCCCTTAACTAAAATTTTATTTCAAACCCTGTCATTCCAGCAACATATAAAAATCACTTTTCTATAAAACAGCTGTCTTGTGTGTCATTCTTCTTGCACTCTAAATAAATTCATCAGCTTTACCATAAAAGCTGTTTCATATACACTATCCTGTATATCCATTCTCTCTTAATTGGAGAGAAGGATTTTTCCAGTTAGAAATTTATATATGGCTCTGAAGACCTGGCTTTGAATCCCTGCGCAGCCATGGAAGCCCAATGGATAACCTTGGGCAAGTCACACTCTCTCAGCCTCATAGAGAGGCCAAGGTTAATAATGCCTCTGAACAAATCTTGCTGAGAAAACCCTGTGATAAATTTGCCTTCAGGTAAGTTGGAAATGACTTGAAGACACATGACAACAACAAGGAAAACCCTATAAAATTCATCGGATCGCTATAAATTGTCAAGCAATTTGAAGGCATATACTTTATTTTAATTTTATTTATGGTTTGACAGATGATTTGAAGGCACACAAACAAGGTCTGCTACCCAGTTCTGGCCCAGGAAGATAGATGGTCCAAAAAAAGAGCACAATAAAAACAATTTCTCTCTTTAATGACTCCCATATCAGACTGCTTACACATCTAAGTAGGGATAGAAATATGTTACAGTCTCTACTTGCTTTCTCCTTGAGTGGAATCATACATTTAACCAAAGCATAGGAAAATGCTTTTTTGGCTGGGCAATTCTGGGAGTTGTAGTCTGACAAACTCTTCCAAGCTCTATACTTAGCAAGTGTGGTTTCTCACTCCAGACAGGTTAATGTACCCATTTTCATCTTTAAAAAAACAAAAAAAGTTTATGGCTTTGCACTTTTTTGGAGATTTAAATGTGAACCAGTTGAGGGGAAAACAGTTCTACTCCATAATCTTTAACTTTCCAGAGAGGCCTAGCTCTGTTAGCATATGGCAGCAAAAAAGGCAGAGAGTGTTGTATTCTGTGGGGAGCTCCAAGAAGAATACTGATTATGTGCTGAAATGATCATGAATTCTATCCTTTCTGCATACATTGGGGGCAATGAACTCTAGTCCATAAAAGTTTATGCCATAGCACATCTGCTTCACAGCATCTTTTTAAAAAAGCCTGACTGTATTAGAATATAGCTTAGTATTAATTGAAATGTATCCAAATCTTAACCAAAAAAATCTAATATGTAACTTGTCAGTTTTGTCATAGATACAGAGTCTGGTATTATATCTCTCCATTCTGAAACAGTAGGATTTCTTATTTGTCAAATTACCTTACAATGATGATGATGATGATGATGATGATGGAGTATTTATATGCAATTCTGGCACCTGACACCATGGGAAAGAATAGTTCTTCTGTACATTGTATACACTATATTTAATATATGTTAAGAAATGTAATAGAGGATCTAGCGGGAGATCATATCCAATCATTTTTTCCACTGCAACTTTTTACTTTATTTCAGTATTAAAATTTATCAATAAATACATCCATGATATGTGTAAAAGTCTCTCTTCTCTTTTTGTGATTTCCAGCATATGGAAAAATAATTCCCATTTATGTTATGGTTCAAATAACATAACCTTTGGATTGCCTATGAAACAATTTTTCTCTTATGCGTATATATGGAAGGGAGAAATATCCTGTTCTCCTGAGATATTTCCATAAGTATATTAACCCAGGAATCTTGGACTCTTTTCATTTATTTTTGCTCATTCTGCAATACATGGAACTTAATTTGAGAGGGGAAAACCTTTCTATGATAAATACTGTGGAAAATTGACACCATTTCTGTATTACTTGTCCTACATGAAAAAATGTGAGTTGTTATTTGTTGCATTCTTTCTGCTAGAAGGGCCCTTGGGCAGGACAAGTGCCAATACTTGGCATTCTGGGGCAGCTTTGGTGGTTCCTATCCTATATGAAGCTTGTGCTTCCTATCCTATAGATCGCTTATATATTTGTTTCTGGTCTGCATTCCAAGCAGTACCAAGCGTTGTTCTGGGGGATTGTGGGAAGTTTAAAGAACAATGAAACCCAGCTGAAACACTCCTACTATGGCTAGTTTTGCAGCTCCACTGAACAGGAGCTGCAAAAAGCAAATGGGGACTCATATGGCCCATAGCCCATATGTCACCCAACCTTGGTTTAGAGAATGTCCCAGTTTCTATTGGCCTGGCCAGCTTAGCTTAACCTACAGTATCATGAAAGCCAAGGAAACTATAGTAGACAAAGAATTAGTGACAAGAGAAACTTTGTGTTCCTAGGATCATCAGATTTCAGATACATATAAATAAGAATGAGACAAGATAAAATAGTTATATTGTTATAATAGAGTCTCTGCGAAGGTTCTCTAGTAGCAGCAGTAAGGAAGTATATTTTTAATGGTTGTTTGTATTGTGTGTATTGTATTGTGTGTACTGTTATATATTGTATTGTATGTTATATGTTTTGTTATGTCATGTCATGTAGTTGTTCTTTTAATAATTCAATAAAAATAAAATTTAAAAAAAAAAAGATTTCAGATACATATCCATGCTGTGATTGGGTATTGCTGATATGTTTCATCAGCCCAAGACATTTTGTTATCTCAAGTAAAGTAGCAAGCAGTACCATTTTGTTATTGTTGCTGTGTGACTTCAAGTCATTTCTGACTGATGGAGACCCTAAGCCAAACCTATCATGCGGTTTTCTGGGACTGAGAGTGTGTGACTCACTCAAGTTTACCCACTGGGCTTCCATAACTGAGCAGGGGATCGAACTCTGGTCTCCAGAGTAGTAGTCCAATACTCAGATCACTACACCATTCTGGCTCTCTAAACAGTACCATTAACCCTCTCTATTTAAGGTACATAGTACTCACTGAAGCAGCTGTCCCCATCTCTAGCAGGAAACACAGACACACACAGAGCAAATTATAACAATGAATAATTTGATGCCTTTTCATGACACCCTAAATTCACTTTAAAAAGTAGTTGTCTCACTTTGCCCAGTGATGGGGCCACTTCTGTTAGTGATGTTAGATATTATGAGCTGGTTGTCAGAATAAAATAGTACAAATACACAATTAAATACCACAGGCACAGTATCATTTCTACTTATCTACAGGGTTGCCTCAAAATATCTGTCTGTCCAACACATGACACCTCTCACCATCTTGCATATGGAATCTGGCCGGAATGGTAGATCGTTTTTGTTTCAACACCAGCAACAGGATAATGACCGTCATTAGACATTATAGGGCAACAGGCTTAGTTAGGGGCTCAGGAGCCATAGGGGAGGCTATCACCACCATCTGGTGCTTGAGGCCACTGCTGTACTTTGCCTAATGGTAGGGCAGCTCCAAGGAACACCCACAACTCATGATCTGCTGAAGAAAGCTGCAAGGCAGGGCATTTTGCAAAGCCCTAAAATCCACAGGTGGCATAGTTAGATAATCTGTAGGAGCAAAGGAAAATGTGCCAAAGGAAGACACTCCCAGTTGGTTGGTTGGTTGTGTTTCCTTTTCTAAATTAGGATAGTTAACAGTGTCATAAGCAGGAGCCAGCTTTCACTCTGTGCCTCTTCAGCAGGCCAGATGTTGAAGCAAAAACAGTTCCATTTCTTTAGCTTTATCTTCAAATGATACAAATTTTTGAGGAACTGGAGGTCATGATGGGGCATAAAATATATTGCTATCTTGCAGTGTTACTGTGATGTTTGCTCCCCAATTTTAAACAGTCTGGAAGATTTCAGAATATCCTGGAAATGTTGGGGGGTGAGCCACATTTTTCCATCCTGCCCTAAATCTTAACTAGCCTGTTCATAATAATCTTCTAGTCTTATTGGCAGTTCTCACACTAGCAATTGTGGGTGTAGGTATCATGTTCTACTTTGGATTAAAGCAAAAAAAATGTTCCAACTAATCCAAGAGATTGGAGGGATCAGAGTAGACCACTTTGGGCCTTTGCAGACTGCTAAAAATAGTGCAAATTGAGTCCACTTTAACTGCCCTGGCTGTATTTTTTTTCTGAGACATTGAGCCTTCTCTGTCAGAGAGCTCTGGTGCCACAATAAACTATAGTTCCCATGATTCATATTGAGGGGTGTCATATTGAGGAGGGAACAAGCTTGTTTTCTGCTGCCCCAGAAACTAGGACCCGGAACAATGGGTACAAGCTCCAGGAAAAGAGATTCCACCTCAACATTAGGAGGAACTTCCTGACAGTAAGGGCTGTTCGACAGTGGAACACACTCCCTCAGAGTGTGGTGGAGTCTCCTTCCTTGGAGGTCTTTAAGCAGAGGCTGGATGGCCATCTCTCGAGGATGCTTTGATTGGGAGTTTCTGCATGGCAGGGGGTTGGACTGGATGGCCCTTGTGGTCTCTTGCAACTCTATGATTCTATGATTTGATGATTCTATGATTTGATGATTCTATGATTCCCTAGCACTGAGCCAGGGCAGTTAAAGTGGACTCAATTTGCACTATTTCTGGCAGTCTGCAAAGGCCCTTTTCTCCTTTCCCATTCAAATGATGAATAATGAATTCTGATCCAAACCACACTGAAACAAAATTCTCACATTCCAGACAAACGGGTCCTTCAACAAAGGCAAGTTGTTGTGGAAATTTCTTCTCAAGGTGTCAGAAAGTTGTGGAATTTCTTCTCAAGGTGTTTATATAGATCAGGCCTGCACAACATATGGCCTAGGGGCCACATGCGGCCCACCAAAGGATTTTGGGCAGCCCATGAGGATGTGGAACAACTTCAGGCTCCTTTGCCCTCTCCTGAGGAGAGGGCCATGCAGAGAAGGAAGAGGAAAGGCAAAAACACGTGCCCCGCAAGGATCCTCCACTGTCTGTCTTTCTCCTGAGAAAGCTAGGCAGAAGAGGAGGAGGAGGAAGGGCAAACAATTGCCCTGCAAGACTCCTTTGCTGCCTTACTTTCTCCCAAAGAAGAGAAAGCTGGGAGAACATTCACCCTGCAAGGCTCCTCCACTGCTTGGCTTTCTCCCAAAGAGATGGCTGGGTGGAAGAGGAGGAGAAGGAAAACAGGCAAATGCACACCCTGCAAGGCTCCTCCTCCAACCAGCTTTCTCCTGAGAAGGCCAGGCGACAGAAAAGGAAGAGGGGCAAATGCTCACCTCTTAAAGCTTCTCTGTCACTTGGTCTTCTCCTGAGCAGAAGTCCAGGCAGAGACGAAGGACAGACAATGATCCTGTGCCATTCAGCTTTCTCCTGAGAAGAGGGCCAGGCAGAGGGGGAGGAGGACAAAAGTAATATGTATTAATTCTATTTATATTATTAATTAATTAATATTTGATTTAAGCTTATGTACGCCTGAAGAAGTTTAGTCTATTTTAATTTTGGCCCCTACCTACTGTCAAGTTGTGCAGGTCTGAGAGAGAGAGAGAGATAGATAGATAGATAGATAGATAGATAGATAGATAGATAGATAGATAGATAGATATGACCAGTGCCTCTAGATGTGAGGGGGAGTCTCTGAAAGCCCTAGGTTTTGTTCCTGTACAAAGTGATTTTATTTTGGAAATCCATATGATGTTTTCCTCCTTCCAAAGTATTTCCTGGGAGCTCCTGACATTACCAAAGACTTTTCATTCTTAGTACCCAGTCATTTTAAATTTGTTCAGTAGTTTCCAAATTGAAATTTATCTGTACTTACTTATATGTTTCTATTGTCTCGGAAGCTGCCTCTAAGTAAATACAGCTATTTTTTCCAGGACATAGATTTAACAGAGATCAAGTGGGGGCAAGAGGAATGTTAGCACTAAAGCAAAATAATCTCAATGGTATAATTTTGCTAAAGTGCTTTAACGCTCTGACTATAACACCTGATTATCATTAATATCAGTGGAAATTGGTGGAAACAAATTTCTAAAATGTTGCATGAGATTGGATGTGATGCATAATCCATGGGAGGGGAAATAGGAGATATGGAAGGGAGAGAAATCCAGCATATTTCAAGGCAGAGGACTAGTTGCTGTTTTTCCAGATTATTTTCAAGCAATGCCTGGTACCAACTGCAATTTTATTCCAACCCCCAAGTGGGTTTCTTTTTGATTCTGAGACAGAAGCCTTATCTTTTCCTCCTTTCTTTTCATTTTTTCTTAGAGTTTCTTAGAATTACAGTGCATCAGTGAGATGGTACTTTTGCACTATAGCATTGTAACTCTAAGGGCTCTTTCTATACTTGAAAAGTATACTATACTTGAAAAGTGTTTAGAAGCTGTAGCTAGTGAAAAATGCAGCAGGCAAACTGGTGCTGGATATGCATTTTAGAGACCATATAACACTGGTCTTACAAATTTTAAATGAATATTGTAGACTGGGAGGTGATACAAAAATATCTTAAAAAACTAACTAAAAAAAGTTTACAGTTATGGCACTATGATTTATCTTTTATTATCCTGGCAACATCTTGTGGAATCCTGGGATATGAAGTCTATAGGGAGACATTTTGAATTCTCTTCCAGAGGGCTCTAGTGCCTCAGACCAAACTACAAACTGCAGGATTCTATAGGATGCATCCATGACATTAAAGTGAAATCATATTGTCCCTCCGGATTCACAGGGGTTAGGGATGAAAGACCCTCACGAATCTGAAAAATTCATGAATAACTCTGCCCCCTCCCTGTTGCCCCATAGCTGGCTCCATTGAGCTGGCTATGGGGCAGGAGGAAAGAGTTGAAGACATGCGCACCAGCACTTGCCTCAAACTCTTCCCTCCTGCCTTGTAGCTGGCCCCATTTTGCTGGCTATGGGGTGAGAGAGAAGAGTTTAAGGCAAGTGCCCTGGCACTCACCTCAATCTCTTCCCTCTTGCCTCATAACTGGCCAAATTGAGTTGACTGTGGGGCGGCAGGGAAGAGTGGCAGCCTTGGCCTCACAAATGATCGAAACTGTTAGTACAGGGAAAACTGAGTCCATATGCAGAAGACAGCCAGCCAGGAAACAAATGCCACTGGAGACTCTGGAAGTAGTTGAAGAGAAAAAAACTCCTGCTGAACAGAGTTTTACTCATGACTGCTGAGGTTCTCCCAAAGAGGTTTTTTAATCTTAGTTGCAGCAAATATTTACAAGAACTATACAGCAATATTTACACCATCTGACATAATGGTCCACCACCACCTGACATCCACTTAACCACAATGTATTGGAACATTTTTCTTTATATACATAAAATTTGGCTAGGAGTCTGACTCAACTCTCTGCAAGTGTTTCATCATTTTCCTGTCACTTGTCCACAGTGATTATGCAGTTTTGAACTGTTACCACACAACTTCCTGCTGAAGTTTCATCAGCTTCCTCTAAGTCAGCTTTTCTCCTTTTTGCACACTGCATGCACCTGGGACATTTTACATCCTGGGGCAAAGCCTCACTGACAAAAACCACAAGTGCCAAACCTGCAAATTGGGAGGGATGACTGTAATTCTGTAGTGTGAAACTTCTAATGGGCCAGATTCCAGCAGAGAGCTTCTAATGGGCCAGATTCCACCTTTCCATGGGCCATATTATTCTACCTACCCTGTTAAATTCATAATAAATGTCTATAAGTTTCCACAAGATTATCAGGTTTTGCTGGAGTAGATTCCCACAGCTAAGCATTTGGCAATTCTTGATAATCTTAGGGGGCATTCACACTAAGGAAATAACCTGGTGTGAAACTGGGTTATTTCCTTGCTGTTCACATTTATCCCAAATGCACTCAGTGCACTTTGCTGGGGGGGGGGGGCTATCCAAAAACCTACTTAACCCGAGATATTCAATACCAGGTTTATCCCCATGTCTTTTTGAAAGAATCTCATCGATCTGCATCTTTGGCAGTGTGAATACGCTACCAAATTGGTTTGGATCGCTCTGTATCATTCAAGGGAAGGGAGGTGGCTCCATTTTATCCTGAAATTATTGCATGTGTGAATTACAATAGGTAAAATGACTCTTTGAGAGATTTGGGAACACAAAACGTAATGGGAACAATCCTGATATGCATTGACACGGCAATTCACATCTCCTCGGGACAAAGACCTACTGTGAAATTTCTTTAGGACTCAATCACCACCTTGCATTAAATAGGATACAGTGAGGGTGAGTGAGCTTGTGCATCCAGATGTTACTGGACTGCAATTCCAATGTACCTAATGGCAAGAAATGCTGAGATTCATAGTCCTACAAAATCTTGAGTGCCACATGATTTCCATCCCTGGGATGCACAGTTGTATTCAGGGCATTATTGAAGGACACAAGGACACATTACTGAAGGACACAAGAACACGTTAACAGGATACTTGTGATTTTGTTGAATATAGTCATAGAACACTTATAAGCAAATTCTGAAAAGTATAGATTCCATCAAAATATGCACATGAGGTAGAGAGAATTGTTATGTTTATGGGAATAATGTTTCCTCTCCTCACGTTAGGTGAAGTGGAGAGACATTCTTTCCTTTTGCTTCCTCAAGTAAGGAAGTCCAACTGGAGCTGCTTCCCATGGTGAAAACGCCAAGTCAAAGCTAATCCTAGCCACCCAAAAAGTGACTAAGGGCCAGTACAGACCAGCCAAAAGGGACAGCCTGGGGGGTGGAGTTGTGGCATGGAGACCACACACCAGCCACCCTGACTCCAACCCCACGTCATCCTCACACTGCCCGCACAAACAGATCAGGGCAGTGTCAGGGCACTCCCTTGGTGCAGCATTTAGACACACTACACCAAAGAAGTGCAGAAGAGCCACCACTGCTGTGGCATGGTAGCTTTTTGCCATTCCAAAAAGGAACAACATTTGCCAGCTCTTTCTGGAGTGGCAAAGTGCCAGATCGGGGCTTCGCCCCTAATCTCGTGCTCCCAGGGCTATCTGTACAACCCCTAAGCAACCTACCCACTTACCCTAATGAGTTACAGAATGGGAGGTCATTGCTGGTCAGTGGGAGCATTTTTGTGTATAACTGGTAAATGAAGAGGAACCTTGCTCACCTACTTCATGCTTGTTTTTGGGTTATGGTTCCAAGAGTCTGCCAGCCAGTGTGGCCAGTGGTGGTGCTGACTGGGGATATGGGGAAATGTAGTCCAAAAGAATAGATTTTCCAAAATCTGACTTTGGCTGCTTGGCTTTTATCTCATCCCTGGCACAAAGGGTGGATACTATGCAGGCTAAGAGGGAATGAAGTATTGGTTATGCTAGTGAGCATCCTGAGGCACATACAACTTGCCAGTGCAAGGAGAAGTGAAATAGTAGCTACCTTTGATTTCTGGAAGGTGTATTTCAATTAGGCACCATACACTCATGGTATCTTATGACTTGAAAATCCATCTCAATGCATCTTATTTGTGTGCTCACAAGGATAGGCCCAGATTTTTGTGTTAGAAACGATAGTCACCCTCTAGAAATGGGCAGTGGAAGCATTGGCTTCTCAGCTTTCATCTAAAGGCCAGGGCCTGTTTGGAAAGCCTATGGCCAACTTGGGCTTTCCTTTTTACGTGATAGGTAAAGCTTGTGCCTATTTAACCCAGTGCAAGTCTCTTGCCTTTATTCCAGTTCATGCAGTACACTGTAAATTATGTGTGCATTTTATTGTCCTCTATTAGTGCAATAAGAATTTTGGAACTACACACTCTCAAATAGAACTTCTTCACCCCTGTATTTGGTGTTTCACAATGTACAAGGAGATTAGCTTAAGCCCTAACATTCTACAGTATCCAACGTGCAGACACATTTAAAAATGTATCACTATAGTCATCTAACCAGCATGGTTGGGGAGGGATTCTATAAGTTGTAGCCTCTAAGGGAACTTTTCCAAGCTCTGTATCTAGCCCATGGACAGGTGCAGGTAGATATCCTGCCATTCTACCCTTCACAACTCTTTAGGTCAGAAAACAATAGTCTTCAATTTCTAGTTTCTATGTATGGTTGTGAAAGCTCAACATTGAAGAAAGGTGACATGAAGAAATCATCTCATTTGAAATATGGTTCTGGAGGAATGTTCTGTGGATGTCATGGACTGACAAAAAGACAAATAAATGGGCCTTAGAGCAAATCAATCCTGAACTACAACTAAAAGCAAAGATGACTAAGGGCCTCTACAGACTGGCGGCCGTGGGCCGCCCCAAGAAGCTGAGGATTGGGGACAAAGCTGCCCCACAGCTTGGCCCCAATCCACCCTTTGGGTGGCCTTAGAAGGAGCACTAAAATAGTGCTCCTTCCAGACTGGGCAGAAGGGGTGCCCGAAGAAACGCTGCACGTCTCTTCTGCATCCCTTCCAGCCCAGCGTGTCCAGATGCTGAGCTGGAAGGACATTATAGGAGCACTCACCATGTGCAATGGCGGGCGCTCTGATGACGTCCTTGGAAAAGGGTTGGGGCAGCCAGCAGCCAGCTGCCCCTCCCCTTCCCTGGCTCCAAGATGGCACTTTGCGCCGTCTGCAGAGCCCCTAAATTGAGGCTGTCATACTTTGGACATATCACATGACTTGATGAAAAAGATGATAGTGCCTGATAAGAAAGAGACCACAATACAGGTGTATTGAGTCAATTGAGGAAGCCACAACCTTGAGTTTGCAAGACCTGAGCAGAGCAACTAAAGACTAACCATCTTGGAGGTCTCCCATTCAGAGGGTTACCATAAGATGAAGTCAATTTGATAAGAAATAAAAATAACAAAGAATAGTATTTTATGTAAAACTTTCTACTTTAGATTTACATAGGTAAAGGTAAAGGTATTCCCACTGACAAGCTTGTCAAGTCATGTCTGACCATAGGGGGCAGTGTTCATCTCTGTTACTAAGCTGAAGAGCTAGCATTGTCAGAGACTACTCTGTGATCATGTGGCCAACATGATTGCACAAAACACTGTTTACATATTTGTCTAAAAATATAAATGTATAAATAAATTTATATTATTTATATAAATTTATTATTATTATTATTATTATTATTATTATTATTATTATTATTATTATTTATAAATTCTATTATTTATATAATACATTTATATAAAAATATAAAAAAGTAAAGGTTTACATATTTATCTAAAAAGAGAAATGAAGTTCAGATTCATAGAGGAATAAAATGCATCTGAAGTCTCTGAATAGACACATGAGAATCAATGGGTCAAGAAATATGGAGAAAATTTTTCTGAGGTCAAATATAACAACTACCCCTCTTGGCACTAGAGAAGTCATAAGTAACATCTAGAATAGACTTTTTCACATTTTTGTCATGTAGTAGTGTCTTCTTGCATACTACATCTCCATTAAGAAAGTGTAGATATGCTTTAAAATTCCTTTTCTCCAGGTTTCCTTAAACCTCAGGGTGTCAGAATTTGCAAAATGATTTCTGATAATATCCTGTTGATCTTAAAAAATATAATCAGAATAAACATATATCTTTGAAATTTGACTTCCAGAATTAAATAAGAATAGCTTTTCAATGTCAGATGTAGAAAGTTTATTACAATCCCCTTGTAATCATTTCTTCCCAATGAGGAATCTGCCTTGGTGAAGACCTCTCCTACACTCAAAACAGGCTGTGGCCTTGCCACTGATCTTCCTTCAGAAATGCTGACTTACAGAAATGAAGCAATGCAGAAATTGCAATGTTGAAAATGATCAAACAAGCCTTACGTCATTTCAAATCCTGCTGCTCTGAGATTTCTCTCATGTCTGTTGTGCTGATTGCACTGCCCTTAATGTTAGTTTTTTTCAAAAAAAAATCTCTATCTAAGCTTGAAACTAATCTCTCGGGACAGATGATAAGCTCTTTGAAGCTGGACGACCCTTCGTTTCTTGCCTCCCATGAGTACATGGTAGAGATGTGCTTACAATGTTATTGGTTCCCCCCTTCCCAGTTGAACTGCCTCTTCCTCACCTTCAGTTTTACTTCTTTTCAGGCTGATCAATACCCTTATTCATGTTCTGAAATCAATTATATTAATAAAGCCAGGAGGGAGTTGAAGGGTTACTCTTCAGAATTCACCTTTAATTATCTGAGCTGTTTGGTTTCCCTATTGGTTGAACTGTCAAACATTATGAGGGACCCAGGGTGAAACCCCAGGACCCAGCACTCTTATCAGCTTTAAAGATGTGTGACAATAATGATCAATTCTTGTTTCTTAAAGTTGTACAGCACACAACTCTAGGAGCTGACTTCCTGTCTCAATAGACTAGCTAAGAGACTACCCCCAGCCTTCCTGGACAGGACAAATCTAGAGTGTAATATACCACAGGAGTAATATAATCATTCTAGATGTATATTCAGTTACAACACTGCCCAAGGCCATATAGCTGTAAATATGTAGTAAGCCATCCTCTGTGACCTGGAGCACTGTTGCCATAGAGTGTATTATCCAACAGAAACCAGCAACAAATCAGTTTACAGCATATTATGATACATGAGCCAGGTGTGGGAATTCTATCTCTTTGATCAAATCACTTTTTTTGCTACCAAGTACGATGGAGCAGAGCTGTTATTAACAATAATAACGGTTGCTATATAGATGTATTCCCTACAGTGCAGGGTCAAGAGCAGGGTACCTTGCAAGCCATCAATGGGAGGCTCCTGCCCACTAAATCCACAGCTGATAATCTCTACAAATTGTCCCCCATTTTTACAGGAAAATAAAACAGATGGATGTTTCCTTCCTGGATTTAGCCAGAAGGGATGGATGAGTAATATAAAAGAATAAATGACAGGAAGCTCATTCCAAAACAAATAAGCCTACCAACCAATACTGCTGCTCATTTCATGTGTTCTTTTTGCACCAACTGTATGAGATGCCAGAGAAAAGTGAATATAAAGGACTTACTTCTGATATAACCCCAAAACATAGGAAACTGACTTCTACAGAACCAGGCCATTGGCCTTTGAAGCATAGGATGGGGAATATGTGACCCTGCAGATATTGCTGGACCATGATGCCCATCAGTCTTGTAGCCAACAATTACACAATCATGGTTGCTGGAGTCTACAATATATGGAAAGTATCTACACATTTCCTACCCTGGCCTACAATGACTTGCAGCAGCTACCTAAGATTTCAAAAAAAAATTTTCCTAAGTTCTACCAGAGGATGGTGGGACCTGAAACTGTAGCCTTCTGCACACAAAGGATGTGCTCTCTTTCTAGGGAACTTCAGCTATAACCAAGGATGTGTCTGCACAGAAGAAAATCAATGTTCCCATCCCGTTCCCACACTGACCTGTTTAGATATTGGATGGGGCCAAAATGGGCAAACCATGGGTCCAATCCACACTCCAGGGTGATTCTCTGGAGTAAAAAGAGTTCCTGTTTGCCCTAAATCAAGCTGGAAACTCCAGAGAAACCCCTGAACATGTAGACTGTATGCCAGTGAGGAATGGCAGGGGAAGCATTGGCATGCAGGTGAAACCTCAGGAGGAGATGCCTTGGGCCGGGTGGGCCACCAACCTCTTCCCACCCTACAATTGCAACTCCTGCCACATACTGCATTTAGTATCACTAGTTTGCATGGTTCCTCTGACACAGACTGCATTTAATGGGGACTGGAGATGGGATGGGAGGGGGGAGATCTAGACAGTGCTACCAATATCGACCCACGATGGGTGCTAGTTCTTCAGACAGCTCATCCTTCCTGTGGATCCAGAAACCCTGATGATAAGCTGGGTTTTCCCATGAGTATAGACACCACCCAAGTCTGAAGAGATCATGAAGAAGGAAGGCTGTGGAAATCCTCAAGGAGGAAAATTGGGATATTAAGAACAGCCATATTATTTAAGAATTCCATTTTCTAAAAGATATCCTTTTTGATTTTACAGAGCTCTGCTATTTCATAGGTGGTATGTGGCCACCAATGTATAATACTCACATCTTCTGGGAGACAAATCTATCCCAAATAAACAGTCAAATTGATTCAGTGGGGCTGACTGTCTAGAGCAGGGGTAGGCAACCTTTTTGAGCTTGGGGCCGGGTTGCTGTCCCTCAGACAATTGGGGGGCCGAAATACCAAAAATAAATAAATATTTTTTAAAAAATTAAAAAAATATTTTTTTAAAAAAATATATGCATGCACACTCTCTCAGCCCCAGAAAATCCATGGCAAAACCCCTGTGGAGATTTTGCCAAGAAAACCCCAAGAACAAGTAATAATAACAATAATCAATAATATCATGGCAGGAGGCGGCAGGACTGGCCTGGGGCCGGTCCAAAGGCCTCGGGGGGCCGCATCCGGCCCCCGAGCCTTAGGTTGCCTACCCCTGGTCTAGAGAGCATGGTATATATAGCATTGTTGCCCTCAGAATAGCAGTGGGGAAAATGCAACAGAGGCTGTTGGACTGTATTCCCATCTGCCAATGGGATGATGGAAATTGCTTCCCAAAAACATCTGGAGAGCCACCTGTTTCCTTTCTCTATCTAGGAAAATAATATTCTTGTAGTACAATATTAATCCAAATAGAAAAAAACTGCAGAAGGGAGGGAAGCTTGAATTCTAATTTTAAACAATTCTGGCATTGCCACAAAATAAAGAAAAAGAAAGGCTTGCTGTTTTTGAGTTAACTAGTTTATTAAAGAAGATTGTGCTGTTAACTAGTTGTCAAACTGGATAATGAGAAGGATCTATTTGGAAGAACTTATCACTTCATTATAAACCAAGCGTTCTGCAGATGCCTTTGTTTGACACAACTCATTTCACATTATCAAGATTTCTTGTCTATTGTTTTTGATTTAACATTTGTTAAGAATGTCTCACTCTAATATTTAAAATCAGTGTAGTCCAATCAAGCAAATTGTCTGTAATTTAAAAAGTTCCTGGGGGATTCATAATACGATGGGGCTTTTGGGGTATGGTTTTCCCCCTTCTTCCTTTCTTCTCCTTCCTCCCCCACTTTTTTAAAAAGATACATCCTGCAGTAATGATTTTCCTCATCCTTGTGCTGAACTTTGCTGCCAATATGCTCATCTTAGCTGAGCTCCAGATATGTCAGAGCTCCAGTGCAAAGTGATATGAAAGCAGCACAACCAAAAAGGAGGGGGAAAGCTGGGGGGGGGAGAGAAAAGAGACACGATTGAAGTTGCAAGTGAGTGAGAGAAATATGCAAGCCTATTCGAATCTGAATTAATTAAAGGTTTTATTAATATTTGAAAGTGCCTGTGGGAAAAATGCATTAGTTTAAAAAATTAAAAGAAACCACAAAATTGTAGAATGTATAGGTCACAAGAAGAAAGTCTTACAATGAGCAAGGCCAAAGCCACTGATTCATGTATAGTGCTATGTATATGACTGGCAGTAAGGGATGAGGATCTGAGGTATTTATATATTACTTCTGCATAGGGTCCCAAAAGAATGGCTCATGGAAGGTGTAACTCCAACTAGCACAGAGTATGTAGACATGTGCAAGCCTCTCAGTAATCTACTGGATACACTAGGTCTAGTGTTCTCAGGACTAAAGAAGGATTTAGGCCATAGTGTTTAGATTTCCCATGAACATGCACTGAGAATCCAAAATGGCTATAGGCTGTCTGCCTTTCTTTTTCTTTCTCTCTCACGCTCTCTCTCTTTCTTTATTTTTACACACTACCATGTTTGGTAAGCACTTCAGAGAAGATAGCAGTCAGGTAGCTCCAAGGGGTGTTGTGTTAAACTGAAAATTTGCTTTTAAAATATAAAATGAGTTTTAGCACAATTGACTTTTGAATTCAAGATTTGTCAGAGAAAGTTGTACAACCACAACACTAAGAAATTATCTTGATTGTATGCCATTGTTAGTAAATAGAGATGCTAATTAGCAGTCTTAGCTTAAGCATTTGGAGATCCTTGTCCAAATATCTAGTAGTTGGTCCTCAGAATGACTGAATATGGCCATTGATAGAGGCAGAAAACTCTCACCAAACTACACAAAATTTAGGCTGCATCCACACTGCAAAAATAATCCAGTTTGACACCACTTTAACTGCCACAGGGCTCAATGCTATCGAATTCTGGGAATGTAGTTTTGTGAGCTACGGTATTTAGCCTTCTCTGTCAGAGAGCTCTGGTGCCACAACAAACTACAAATCCCAGGTTTCCATAGCATTGAGCCATCGCAGTTATAGTGGTGTCAAACTGAATTATTTCTGCAGTGTAGATACAGCTCATGTAAAGTTTTTTGGAATGAACTGGTATACATGTCTGATCAGAATCAATATAGTACAACTGGAGTGGCCAGATTCATAGTACAGGCAGTGAAGAAGTACACAAACCATGTGAAATTTAAATAACTTATGTATCTCAAGTTTAATATGCTTTCTTTCCCTGTGTATCAGATTGTAGGTTCTTAATTTTACATTCTGTTTTATAGCTTGTTTTTATAGCTGCCTGGAAACTGAGAGGCTATGGCTTCTGAAGGAGTCTTGCTAAAGTGCACTAAAGTACAAAAGAAGAAACAGAGCACCTGAGACAGACAAAGCAGTTGCTCCCTGATATTTTCCCTTTTTCTTTTTTAATCCAGCTCTCAGAAAGTTGAAGAACCAGGTGCCAGAAATTGCCTTTTGAAACCTGCAGCAGCCATGCCGTGAGGTTTGCAACCACCCCTGGAACTTGACAGGCCTAAACTGAAAACTGAAAAAACTGGGTTAAGCTGGATTAAAGGTTGGGCTTCCATTGCATTGCCTGTTCCATCAACTATCTGAATGCTAGGTGGCTAAGGTGATGGATGGGTAACAAATGCAAAAGAGCAGATAATTATACCAAAGAATTGATGATTAGGATAGATAATTATTATTATTTTTCACCCCTTTCAATCTATATTCTTTTGCCAACCCTCCCCTTCCTTCTTTTCTTTTCTTTTTCGCAAACAGGGAACTCTTGCACATACATAAATCATCGAACTCCTGGATGGGAGCAAAGACGGGTTTCCATGGAAACAAGATCTATGCTCTAAAAAGGAGCTGCCCTTTGTTATATATCTTTGTGATATTTCTCTCCAGACATGTCACTGGCAATTACCCACAGAAGTAGAGCTCAAATTGTAGGATAGCCCAGCAGATCCGCCTCACATTATTTTCTGTAATTAATGAGATTATTGAATTTCCATGCTAATAAACCATGGCAAGGAGTCTGGAAACAACTCTCCTTCTCCTTCGTTTCTCTTTTTCTTCCCCCCCCCTCCAACAACGTGATGTGCCATCTTCCTGTTCCCTTCTTGCCACCTTTCCTGCTTCCCCAAATCACCACATTGCATTAAAGACTTGTCAAAGAGAAATTCAAGGGGGGGAGCTCTTCTGTGTTTTTACAAGTCAGCTTGATATGAGAGTATCGACTTTTTTTGCATTGCCAGGAGGTGAAGCCCCACATAAATGTTCATAAAAGCAGTTCCCAAGCTATTCATCTTTCATAACATTGTTTCTTTGTGAACGCAAGAGCTTCACTCAGAGGCTGATGGATCATTTTTTGACAGATCTCCATCTATTCTTGTTCCGCCTGCACACTTCCTGTACAGGGAAAATGAAGCTTGCCGGAGACAGTTCCTCCTCTGGAACTGTTTCCAATGAAGTTTCCCTTTTAAATGAAGCATCCAACCTTGGCAGGGTAGAAACAGATCGAACGCTGTTGTGGCGAGATGAGGCCTTGGTGACACAGGATGCCAACACTTAGTGAAATGCAGGAGATGGCCTTCCACCATCCAAATAATTCTTAAGTGTGCATGTGCTCCTGAGTTATTAAAAAGACATGTGGCGTGTCTCTTTCTGAAAAGAGGCTTCCTTATTTTTATTTCATTTATTTGATTTTTATCCCACCTATATCCCAAAATGGGAGTCACGGTGGCTTACAATAATTTTTAAAAGATACAACTTAACTTAAACAAGAGAAAGTTTGAGGGGATTAGGTGTCTGGAGCATGATATTTTGTTCTGCCCCAACCTCTAGAATCTATTCCAGGAAGTAGCTAGGGACATCTATCAATATTACACAGTTATAACAAACTGATACCACCTCAATTGTGATGGCTCTGTCCACCAGAATCATGGGATTTGTCGTTTGGTGGTGAGATATTTAGAACTCTCCCCTAGATGGCCCTTTGTTCATTTCCCAGAACAAGAGTTCATGAAGATTCTAACTTCCTCACCAAATTAGAGATCCCAAGATTCCATAGACTGAAGCTGTTGTGGTTAAAGTGGGATGAAACCTCTATAACTGTGCAGCGTAGGCAACTACTTGTATGGTGTCATCCAACAAGGTTCCATCTTATACCTCATGCTTTTTTCCATGAAGTGGAAGGACACTCAGCACTCCTTTTCAGTGCCATCTCAGTTAAATGAGGCTGTGCATTTACTCTGTTGTGTGGATCTGTTAATGTGCAGTGCTAACTTCCATGTCAGTAGGGATATGAACATTAAAAGATCTATCCAAGGTGCTAACCTGTTTGGGGGATAGGATTAGGCACCATGGACAGCTTTAAAGTTCAGATAACAACCCAAAGTGTTCTTGTTTTCACTATTACAGCCACCATACCAGGAATGGTCACTTCACATGGTTCTTGTCTTGCTATTAATTGCCACAACAACTCCAAAGGTAAAGGGTAGCTAGATAGTGGATGAATAGATAGATAGATAGATCAGAGATGGAAGATCTATCATTTAGTTTACAACACTGTTACATATTACATGCATGTGTACAGAGAAGTTAGTGGCATCCATTCATATCCAGCCCCCTGGCTTTCATTGCAACATCCAAAAGACTCCATGTAATATGCAGCTACATAATAAGTAGCCACATGGAGCCACATTATGGAGAGTATTGCACTTGTTTTTTTGCCCAATCCAGGCATGGGCTGGGATCGGGCTTGAATAGGTGAAAATGTGTGTTATCGCACACAAAAATGCCACTGAGACTGCTGGCCTACCACCACCCATCCTCGAGCCTCACTTATCCTGCCAATTTTGCAAGGATGGAAGCTCCCTGTCCTTGAAAACTGGTGAGCTAAATGCAGCTTGGGGATGGGTGGTGGTCGGCTGGCAGTCTCAGTGGCTTTTTTGTGTGCGATAGCACCCATTTTCACCCCTTCATGCCAGATTGCAGCCGTGCCTGGATTGGGTGAAAAAGCAAGTGCAATAATCTCCTATAAGACTTGTTAAGAATATGGGTGTTAACATCTATAAATTCTGCTTCCACTGATTCCCTCTGTCTTCCACATCCACTTCAATCCCTGTCAGGTTCAGTTGTGTTCAGAGGTGGGGAATCCTTTTTTTTTTTTTTAATGGTGCAAGATATTTCTGTGTGTATTTTTAAATATGCATATGTACATACTGAGCACATTTTAAAAATTGTTTACAATGCTGAAATGCATACCCCCTCCCATCAGTTTAAACACACATTAGTAATGTTTTCATATTTTAAATGTGTGTTCTTTTCTGTGCATACTTTTGAAATGTATTGTTTTTTTCCCAGGCAACTAAAAAGCCTGTATCTCTTGTATATGAGCCTAAGGTTTGAGATCTTCAAAGGATGCCATTCTCTTGGGACTCATCATCCTCATAAGATGCTTCATGCAAACACAAGTAAAGGTGGCTATTCTCAGTCTGTGAAATTCCCTTCTATAGGAGACTAGGTTAGTCACTTCCTCACTGTCCTTCCACCCATAGGCAAAATACATTCTTCGGACAGGCTTTATGCTTTTGGCCCCCAAATGACCTCTAAAAGTTGGTGAGGCATTGTCACTATTTTTGAAGTAGGGGCATTTTAGATCCAGTCTCTTCTTTAAACCCAGAAGGAAATCTTGCTGGGCCAAGGAGGACAAATGCATGGTGAAAATGCCCCATACTCTCCCTAGAGGGCATTTGGAGACAAAATTTTGAATGTTTTGCAGAAGGGTAAAACTCTGCAAGGTATCCAGATAATCTGACTCCTCACACTTCAAATTTGTAATTAAGTCCTTTCTAGCTTGTCTGTCCAGATCTATTTAGATTCTTGCCCTTTTCTGACAAGGACAAAAGATGAAGCTGATGATACTAAATGCCTAATAAATATAGATATATGATCATGCCGTCAAATAAATACCCAAGAGCAGAGGCATTGATATTGGCACTGAGGATACTTAAAATGAGCCAGATACTGGAAAATTGTTCTGTAATGAGAAATCCTGTGATTGCCAATAAGATAGAATAGATGGTCTAATATGCCTCTTTTATCTCTGATGCCTGTAATTATAGTACACAAGCTGGATGCAGATGTCAAATGTAGCTCCTCTGTCTTACCACATGAATATGTCCCATTGTAATTACTGTGCAAGTAATGGAGATAAAAAGTCTGCCCTGGAATATGCATGTTCAATTCCCTTGGAAAGTAAGGATGACTTCATACACAAACATGAAAGCAAGCTCCTTCATGTATTATCCAGCTATACTGCTTCTTTCTGCTATAACACCCCTTCATGCTAATTATCTTCTTTTTTCTGGCAGATACATCATGAAATATTAACCAAAGTTGGCTGATGCAGCTGGCTCAATAGTTAAACTAGCAAAAATCAGATGAAGTCATTGGAATGTTTTTGTTGTTGTTTATTTATTTGTTTGCTTTCTTGCTTCAGCCAAAGCACATATATATTATTGGGTACTGAGTAGCTTTCTGGACATATTTTGTGATACTGTCTCATGCTTATAGCTTGGTTGTGTAAATACTGTTCCATTTAGTAAAGGGAAGCAGTGTAAAACTATCAGTAAAGCTCTGTCTTCCAGATAGATAAGGATGAGATGGAAATGGGTGAGCAGGAGTTGTAAATGTACAGCAGGGCTTATGAAAACCCCTCAAGCACTGCTGCTGGTTTTCAAAAAGAGCCTCTGATACACTTTGAGAGCTAAAATCACTCTTTAAAACATGCACAAATAAGAAGTTTGCATGATGAAGTGCTTCTTTGCAGACCTAATGGTTTCTTCAACTTCTGGGCATTAAGACAGCTCATGCTGTCTTGGTGGCCAATTCACTGCATATTTGTGCATATGATGAAGTGGTTAGTTGTTCTCAATTTGGATTCAAAAGGGCCTTGCCATGATCAGCCCATTCAAGATGGCCAGTTTCTGCCAAACACAGGCTGAGTTTGAATGCAAGGCCTTTCTATACCAACTCAAGTGAGTAGAAATAAACCTGCACCTACTGTTTGCACCAAATGGGTGCAAATTAGGGATAGAAAAATATTTTTAAATAATAATAAATGTTTTTAAAAATGTGTTCCTTGAGTGTCAGGTAACCCTGATGAGGAAAATTCTGATAAGAATCTTCACAGTTTAAGACAGAAGTGTAATAGGTTAAATTGCAATTGATGAGATAATAGTTGCCCCACAATTTTAACTGCTGAATTTTTTTGCAAAACACTGCCTTTTTAATAAAACAAGAACTAAATACTGTCCATTTAAGTAGACCGGCTGCATTGCCGAGGGACTCTGAGACCCAGAAGCGGCTTGGG
>CM034703.1:282549687-282560370 GCA_020142125.1 Phrynosoma platyrhinos
TCCGCTCTTCTGGGAGGAAACTTTTAGAGCCAAAAAGAGCTAGATTATTGGCAACCTCTCAGAGAGCCTTTTCTGGTTTTGCCCCCAGATTCTGGAACGACCTGCCGGATGAGATCCGTCAGCTAACATCCTTGGATAGCTTTAAAAAGGCTGTCAAGACTGATCTCTTCCGGCAGGCCTTTCCAGATTAGATGGTCCAGCCTCGGGTTAATAGTATCCAGGACATCTTGTGGCACCGGCTCCCTCACTATGTATGTAAAACCCTAATATCCCGTGGGGTTATTGAAATTGTAAGTATTTGATTTTAATATAATAGTGATTGTTTTAATTTGTAATGGTTTAATACTGTTTTAAGGGTGGGAGGGAATATTTTGTATGGTATTTTATGCTGTTAACCGCCCGGATTGGGAAACCATTGGGCGGTATACAAATAAATTATTATTATTATTATTATTATTATTATTATTATTATTATGAGGTGTCAGAAATGAAGAATCCAAAGCTAACCATGGTATCTTATTCACTTTAAGTGGATATGTTAAAAAAAATTAACACAAGCTAACAAAAGGCAGTATGCCTGCTGGTATATAAGAAGATCTAAAAGGCCTCCCTCTTTGATTGGAATTTGCATCCTTTTCATTGAAATTCCAGGAGGAGATGAGCCTGCCAAAATTCTCCTAAAGAACTCATTTAGTTTTTGAAAATACTTGCAAATGTTGAGGAATTCTACATATAACATAAACAATTCTAAGTATAATACTCATTTTAATCATAATTACCTTACCCCACAGACTTAGCTTTAAGCCCACCCATATCTCTAAATCTTGTGCAATATCTTTTAACAGTTTACTACATTAAGATTAATCATCTGAGATAAGCCCCTAGGGATAGTTATACCCAAATAAGTAATAGAATAGAATTTGCTGCCTTGAGTCCCTGTATTGGGAGAAAGGCAGGAAATAATAATAATAATAATAATAATAATAATAATAATAATAATAATAATAATAATAATAATACTGCCATGCTTTAAATACACTAGAGTCCATCTTGTCTCCCACTGGCAGTATTTAGTTAGTTAATTTATATACCACCTCTCTCCTAATATGAGAACTTGCACTATAAGTTAAAACAAAATAGCTAAAGTAATAAACAATACAGATTACCCAAGATATTTGCCTCCTAGCAAAAAAGAGAGCGGAGAGGAAATCAACTGTGCCTCCCTTGGAATGGACCTCCATAATAAAGAACATGATCACATGAGTTTTGTTCTCATCCGCATTATGTTAGTAAAAGAAAATGGATGCACACTGGTTTGGGAGCTTTCCTTATCACACATCCCTTCAATAGTGTGACTAGGGTTGTTTCTACCATCAATGGTCCCTCATGTTCTCCCAAAAAGGGATACTGGAACTAAGCATGGGGAGAAAAAGTAGCACTACACAGCTAATGTCTAGCCATCACATTTTCCTGCCTGAGGCAAAGCAGCAACCCCCTTACCATCAAAATCCAGGTTGCTTAAAGTTAGGCAAATTATTTTGACACATGAAGCAGGAATCCCATAAACACTTACCCAGAAGCAAATAAGGAATAACAACAAATGAAATAAGTAATGTGGAGTCGTAGGCTTTCATGGCCGGCATCCATAGTTTTTTGTGGGTATTTCAGGCTGTGTGGCCATGTTCTAGAAGAGTTTCTTTCTGACGTTTCACCAGCATCTGTGGCTGGCATCTTCAGAGGTCAGAAAGAAACTCTTCTAGAACATGACCACACAGCCCGAAAAACCCACAAAAAAACTATAGAAATAAGTAATGATTGCTGCTTTTTCATGACACTGCACTCCCCCCTTATATGCCTCACTCTTGCTTTGTTTTTTTGTTTGTTTTTCTCTGTCTCTTTTTTTAATTCTTTATTATTATTACAACCAACATACAATAATATTTAAAAAAACTTTTACATAATATTCCACATATACATGGTATCTCACATTAATTATTCATTCTTTACTACTTTATCTAAATCTGATTCATATTAAACCATTTAATATTAATTAAACCCATAAATTAAAAAACCACATAAAATTGTTGTTAATATCTTCATTCTTCTTACTAATTCCAAAAAGGTATAATACTGTTAGTTAATCAATAATTCATTTTCTCCCTTTTCTTTTCTTTTCTTTTCTTTTCTTTTCTTTTCTTTTCTTTTCTACCTCTCTCTTTCTTTTCTTTCTTTTTTCCCCTTCCCCAAGTGCTCCCCATCACCAGAGCTTAGTATCTTCATATTACTCTCCCCTCCAAAATTGTAACTCTTCCTGTGGGCGTAAAACACCTCCCGCCTTTTGTACAAATATTTTCCATATTTCTTCAAAATCATTTCTCTTTATTATTCCTTTTTTTACCTTAATTCCACAAGTTAACTAATCATTAATTGCTATTTGCCATATCTCTTTATACCAATCTTGTATTTGGAGATCTTCCTGATCTTTCCACTTTTTTACTATAATTAGTCTCACTGCTGTTAATAAATTTGTAATTAAGTCCTTTCTAGCTTGAGTACTATTGATCTTATTATATATAGATAATAATGCTATCTTTGGACAAAATTCTAGATAAATTTCTGTTATTTCTTTTATCTCTTTAAATACTAGTTGCTAAAATTTCTTTACAGAAATTTACAACTCTACAACCCCACCACATATGAATATATGCACCAGTTTCTTAGCATCCCCTCCAACATAGCCTTGAATATTTTTTATTTATATTGTTTAACCTTACTGGCATTAAATACCATCTCTATATTACTTTATAGTAATTCTCCTTTTTCTGTATGGATAATTTTTTAAAATGGCATTGATTCAAATTTTTCCCCATTCTTGAACATTTATAATTTGTGCTAAATCCTCCTCCCATATTGTCCTAAAATATTCTTCTTTCTCATTATATTTTAATAATAGTTTTTATATTTCACTTGTAATTCTTTTCAAAGTTTCATTTACCTCCATACTATCTCTTTGCCTAATCTTTTGCTCAAATTTCGTATATTATCTAAATTCTATAATTTTCCTATTTCATTTTTTATCCATTGTTCCAGTTGAATATAACTAAACCAGGTTAATTTTAAACTTTGTAATTTCTCTTTTATCTTTCCTTTATCCTTCATTATCTTTATCCATTCTTTTATCCTATATATATTTCTTTTCCTTAACTCTCCCCCTAATTCTTCCTTTAAATTTAGTGAAAAACTTTTTTATCATTGTAATTGGTGTTAATGGTGAGATAGCTGGCATTAACTTTTCTTTATATTTTTTTCCAGATCTCTAGTATGTTCTTTAGAAAGGGGTTTTCTATTTCTGCTGTTTCCATCTCCAGCCAATCTAACTCCCCTTTCTCTGTAATTCCATCTATAATGTATCTTAATTGATTTGAGTTATAATACCATTTTAAATTTGGGAGACCCAAGCCTCCATTTTTGGGGGGTTTATACCAGTATATTTTATTAATCCTCACTTTTTTATTCCCATTACAAAAATTATTTACTAATATTTGCCAGTTTTTTATTTCCACATTTGATATTTTTATTGGTAACATCCTAAACAAAAAAATTATCTTAGGTAAAATTTTCATTTTTACTAATGCTATTCTTTCAAACCATAATAATTTAATATTTTTATATTCTTCTAATTTCCTTTTGATTTCTATCCTTAATTTATTATAATTTTGTTCCTCTAATTTCTGTAATTTTTTTGTAATATTTATTCCTAAATATTTAATTGTATCTTTTAATTTAATGTTCATCATTTTATCCTGTAGGAAATCTTGTTCTTCTGTTTTTGTATATTTAAACAGCATTGACTCTGATTTATTCCAATTTACTCATAGGCCTGACATTTCCTCAAACTCCTTTAAATGTTGTTTTACTTTGTCCATTTTTCAAAGTGGATCTTTAATTGTTAATAAGGTATCATTTGCAATTAGGCTTATCTTATTTAATTTTCTAATCCCAATTCCTTCCAAATTTTCATCTTTCCTAACAGCATTTGCTGAAATTTCAATAATTATTGCAAATAAAATCGGGGGGAGAGGGCAGTGTTGCCTTGTTCCTCTAGAAATTGGAATTAGATCTGTTAGTCCATCATTTACTGTTACTACTGCCATGTTGTTTGAATACAATTGATTTATTAATCCTCTAAACTTTTTCCCCTTACCTAATTTCTTTAATGTTATATTCAATGCTGGCCATTCCACACAATCAAAAGCTTTATATATATCTAGTGCTATTATTCCTGCCTTTTGTTTACTCTTCCCTATTATATTTATTTTATTCAGTACTCTACCTATTAAATTTGACATTTGTCTTCCTTGCACAAATCCACATTGGTCGTTTTGAAGATATTTATATATAAACTTATTCATTCTTTTTGCCATTATTGTTGTTAATATTTTAGTGTCTTGGTTTATAAGGGATATAGGTCTGTATGATCCTGGATCTGTTAAATCTTTATCTAGTTTCAGAATCAATATTATCAGTGAATGATCCCATGATGGTGGGATCCTTTCTCCATTCAAAATGTTATTATATAATACCACTAATTTAGGTATTAATATCTTTTTAAAAGTTTTATAATATTCTGGTCCCAACCTACCAATTCTTCGTGAATTCCTTCCTTTTAATTTATCTATCACTTCTTCTATTTCTTTATTCAAAACTGGTTGCTCCATTATTTCTTTCTCCTCTTCCTCTATTTTTATTTTCAAATGTTTTTCAATATATTCCTCAATTTTTCCATTGATTTATTCTCTGCTGAATATAATTATTTATAATATTCTTCAACTATCTTTATCTTTTCTTTCATTATCATCCACATTTTCCCTGTTTTATCCTTTATAGCACCAATCATATTTTTCTCTTTCTTTTTTTGTGTTGATCTTGCCAACATTTTTGAATTTTTATTGCTGTATTTAAAAAACTCCCTCCATAAATATATTATTTTTTTCTGGGCCTGTCCTATCTCTAATTTCTCCAGTTCCATTTTTTCCCCGCTTGTAATTCTATATATATGCTTTTACTCCTATCCTTTATATAATCATTATCTATTTTTTTAATCTCCATTCTAATTTTGTTTTCCTCTCTTCCTGTTGTCTCTTTAAATTACATGTTTCCCTAATGCAAGTTCCTCTTGTAACCACTTTCATAGTATCCCATAATAGGGCTTGAGAAATCTCTCTATTATTAATATCCCAAATATTTTGTCACTCTTTTCCAATTTTACCCACTATATATTTATTATTAAGTATTCTGGTGTCTAACCTCCATATTTTTGCTTCTCTATAATTCTTTTTAACTATAAAATCCATATTTACTATTGCATGGTCTGTAACCTTTATCCCTTCTATTTCTGTATTTAATACCTTTGAAACCATATTCTTAGATACAAAAATAAAGTCTATTCTATAATTGTTATGAACTGCTGAGTAGTAACTATGGGCCTCGGCAGACGACTAATAGAGTCGTCTTCGAGGCCCGGAAGAGGAGGGGCAGCTGCATGAGCGGCGCCCCTTCCTCTTCCTGAGGTCGCCCTCGGAGTCGCCAGCCCTCCGCATGGCCGGTGCTCCAGGGATGACCTCACGCCACAGCGACCGCATGCGCTGTGGCAGAAGAGTCAGGGAAAGTGTGCCCGCCGCTTTTAGGGCGCACTTTCCCTGACATCTAAAAGGAGCGCCAATTTGGAGCTCCTTTTAGGGACGCCACAGGAGTGCCGTGGTGCGGAGGCTCCGATTCGCCGACGCTCCATCCGGCGGCGTCCCAGAAGCAGTCGTCTGCTTCCCCCCTTCAATTCTTTTCATCCCCTTTAATCAATCTCCTTACATCTTTTAATTCTTTTCTATTCATTATCTTATTCAGGGGTGTAATATTACTTAATCTATCCTTTATTGTTGGATCTTATTTATCTTAGCATTTATCCATAACCATATTAAAGTCTCCTGCCATAATTATGCAGTCTCACTGCATATCTTCCATTTCCTTAAACACTTTTTCATAAAATTCTTTTTGAGTTTCATTTGGAGCATACACATTAACCAACAGATACTTTTCTCCACCCATAATTCCTAGCATAAGAACAAATCTTCCTTTTTCATCTATCTTCACTTTTAACACAACAAAACCACATTTCTTAGATATTATGGTTGCTACCCCTTTTGCTTTTGAAGTACCATATGCTTTTTCATAAGTGGCAACCCAGTTCATCTTAAATTCTTTTGGTCCAGGTTTTGCTTGATGCATTTCCTGAAGAAAAAATATCTCCTTTCTCTTTCTTCAACAATAATTCTATTCTTTTCCTTTTAATTACAGAACCCAGTCCTTTCACATTTAATGTTGCTATCCTTATTTTATTAACCATGTTACTTTTCTAAGGGGGGGGTTGCAGACTGCCAGAAATAGTGCAAATTGAGTCCACTTTTAGGGTTAGGGTTAGGGTTAGTGAATCATGGGAACTGTATTTCATAATGGCACCAGAGCTCTCTGACGGAGAAGGCTCAATGTCTCAGAAAAAAAATAATTCCCATGATTGCCTAGCACTAACCCTAATCCTAAAAGTGGGCTCAATTTGCACTATTTCTGGCAGTCTGCAACCCCCCACAGTCTTCTTCAATGTGCTACCCCTACACCAACTTTCCATCCCCCTCCCTCCCTCCCTGTTCCTCCCACCCCTCCCTTCCATCCCCCCCTACCCACATATACATTTTTACACACACACCCTCCTTCCCCAAGGTACCAAACCTTGCCCATGGCTTTTACTAGCCCTCCCAGAGAGGGGGAAAGAAGAAGCCATCCCTCCCAATGTATGATCAAATTTCTCCTCCTGATTGTTTATTAATTGCCTCTCCTGTTATGTCTTATTTTTTTTAAAAAAATACATCTTTGTCCTTATTTTCTATGGTTCTTTGGCTCCTCTAGTTGCACCCTTGTCGCTATCTTCTTCTTGCTGGTTCAGATCCATCTGCTTCAACAAATCCAGTCCTTGTTCCAGTGAATAAATCTTGTGTTGCTGCCCTTTCCATTGAAATTTCAGAAAAATTGAGTAATCCCAGCTGTATCTGCATTGGGATGGTGCTTGTGGTCCTTTTCAACTCTATGATCCCTTGTTGTGTATTTAGCATGTCATGGAAATCTGGCAACAGCCATTGCTCTGGTTTGTTTCTCTCCCAAAGCCAGAAAAAGAAACAATCCAGACCCCTAGTTGTTTTTTGGTTTACTTGACACACCAAAGAAGCTATGGACCAAAGGTCCATTGAAGTGATCAGGAAATGCATTTCCCAGGCTGGACTTGTTTGAAGTAAGCAAAGGTTACCACACCTATTAACTACAAACCAGGACATGTAGCTTGGATTTATTGTGCCAATATCATTTCATCTGAACCAGGACTTTATGTTTTCTTCAGCATGTAGGAACAACAGAAAGCAAGTTCGACTATCAAGGTGTTTTGTCTGTCTCTGTGCCTTTCCATAGAATGTGAAAAGATGTAATCATGAGAGTAACAAGCTTCTACAAGAAAGATCTTCTAATGAAAGCAATGAGGAAACTCTCAGGATCACTGAAATATGGAGACAACACAATTGAAATCCCCAATGATTTTTGTGCAGAGACTATCAAATGCAGAAGAGGAATTAAATACCCTGCATTGCAGTTTTGCAAAAGAAAGGAATAAGATACAGCTGGGATTACTCAATTTTTCTGCAATTTCAATGGAAAGGGCAGCAACACAAGATTTATTCACTGGAACAAGGACTGGACCCCATGCACCCCATGTCATCTTCCTGCACACCACACCAGTTCACATGATGAGATGGGATGACACCAAAACAACTTCCATGTGCAGGAAGATGACATGGGGATTTGAATCCTGATCTACCAGAATCCTTGTCCAAGAAGTTTATTACACTGCTAAATAAACCTTCTTACTTCTCCCAACTTCAATCTTAATTTGGGTGGCATCTGGATACTATCACAGGGATTTTGCCGCTGAATCCACTGCCCACATCCAGCCCAGGTCCCAGGAGTGCTCTAGCAGCCATTTTCTTAAGTCAGAAAACTCCTAGTTTTGAAAAAACATGCTGAGCACCCATGGGACCCAGGCTTGACCCAGGGTGGAAGTTGGCGGTGGATTCAGCAACAAAATCCCTGTGATAGTATCTGGATGCTGCTCGAATTAAGATTGAAGTTGAGAGAGGTAAGAAGGTTTATTTTTAGCAGTGCGATAAGCTCCCAACACTCATACTACTATACCATATTCACTATCTATTTAAAGGCTCCATTAATCTTTACATCCCAGCAAACAACACTTGGTTTAAACTAGTATCTTTCTATCTTCTTTTACTAATTCCACAATTTTAGTTTTAGAAAGCAGACAGATAGGCAGGCTGGCTGGCTGGCTGCAGGCACAATGGCAGATGCAACTGGCTGGATGTTTCATTTTCTTTTAATACCCCTTGGTTTGGTTTGGTTGAAAATTTTTAGAGAACTATCAAGGTCATTGTAGCTTATTTTTAAAGTAATTTGTCAAATCTTTGCCCAAGAAAGCAGCTGATCATGTGCACCTTCTTCACCCCACTGGAAACCACAACAAAGTTTTCAGTGATGGCTTAGAGCAATATTGAGGTTACCTGGAGCAATACTATATGACCAAGGCCTCCAGAATTTTTTTTAAGGTGGGGGGGGCTCACCATTATCAGGCAAGTTGTTATTAATTTTTCCTATTTGCAGATATTTGCAAAGGGAAGTCAAATTACTTTACCCATCTGTTATCATTCAAAATACAAAGATTCTTACAAGCATAATATGTACTCAGAAGTTCCCCCTGGCATGTATTCAGTATAGCTTACTTCCAAGTAAGCGTGCATGAGATAGATTTCAGGCAGCTTTTTTAATCCTGAGAAGGCTTAACAACAATCCCTGTCTTAATATTACTTAAAGCTCAATAATTAATTATAGTACACCTCTGGCACAATGACTTCTTGACACAAACCAGGAGGTGAGGGAAAAGAGGACCCAAAAACAGCTGCTACTTCTGTAGGGTTTTGGAGAAAAGATGTGCATAGGACAAAACTCCAAGAGTGGTTTTAGCATTTTCACACCTTACTTCCAAGAAGTAGACTATACTTTCTGACTTTATACATACCCAGATCTTTTAGATATTGGGGTCAAGGCGGAGAATGCATATTTTATTAGAGTATTTATGGTATCATGAAGGAAGAAAGAGAACAGTGAGCAAGCAAGCAAGAGTAAGAAGAGGTTCCCCTCATGATGGAGATGCAGGAGGCTCATGTTTCTGTTCATCACTAGACTTTATTTTGGTTGGGATTTTTTGTTTGTTTGTTTGTTTCATTCCAGCATGGCAAAAGAGCTGAATGTTGCCTTGGGTGAACTGTGCTGCAACAAGAGGAGATGGTTCACTCCCTGTTTACCATTCCCAGTGCCAAGCAGCCATTAATACAAAACAATTAGAAATGACTCTGTATGGGGCCTTTACAGACTGCCAGAAATAGTACAAATTGAGGGCACTTTAACTGTCCTAGTTCAATGCTAGGGAATCATAGGAATTGTAGTTTTTTCTGAGACATTGAGCCTTCTCTGTCAGAGAGCTCTGGTGCCACAATAAAATACAGTTCCTATGATTCAAATCCCCTGCACATGGAAGCCAGGACAGTTAACGTGGACTCAAGCTGCATTATTTCTGGCAGTCTGTAAAGGCCCTATGGTCTCGTATCAAAGGAGGTCAATAGGGGTGAAACCATGGCATTATTGCATTGGGTGACGCCAACCCTAGTAATGCCTCTGTCCCAACCCATGACATGCAAGAGTATATATCTAACATACTACTAAGAAATGGCAATCCAAACTCTATTTAATAACTCAAATAATGAAGAGTCCACCACCCTCTGAGTTAGTCCATTCCTCTGTTGGTTCCTAGCAGCAGCGGAGGAAGCCCAGCAGCAGAGGCAGCTCCCAAGGGACCTGTTGGCTTCTGGAACTATAAAACACCCTCTCAGCCCTTCCCCAGAGTTCCTGGCAGAAGCAGAGGAAGCCCAACAGCAACAACAGCAGGACAATAGCAGAGGCAGCTCCCAAGGCACCTGTTGGCTTCTGGAGCTATAAAATGCCCTCTCAGCCCTTCCCCAGAGTTCCTGGAAGCAGCAGAGGAAGCCCACCAGCAACAACAGCAGGGCAGCAGCAGAGGCAGCTCCCAAGGCACCTGTGGGCTTCTGGGGCTATAAAACACCCTCTCAGCCCTTCCCCAGAGTCCCTGGTGGCAGCAGAGGAAGCCCAGCAGCAGCAGCAGCAGCAGCAACAACAACAACAACAGCTCAGCAGCAGAGGGAGCTCCCAAGGCATCTGTGGGCTTCTGGGGCTATAAAACACCCTCTCAGCCCTTCCCCAGAGTCCCTGGCAGCAGTAGAAGAGGTGCAACAGCAGTGGCGCAGGAGGTAGCATGGTTAATGTCCTTTTAACCATAAGGCCTCTTTATCAGCCCCTGTTCAACAATAGTGGCTGCATAGCATGGGTGGTGGCCAGTAAAGCCTCCAGCCTCTCTTCTCAGCTTCGGTCCAACATTTATTTTTTCTTCACTGCCTCTTCAGTCTATAGGCGAGGCATCCAACAACTCCGCCGATGTAATTTTACTGG
>CM034703.1:282560470-282573940 GCA_020142125.1 Phrynosoma platyrhinos
CCCGTACAATCCTCCCCACGCTCTTCGGTCCTCCGGGAGGAAATTGCTGCAGCCTAAGAAATCGAGGCTTGCGGCTACCTCCCGGAGGGCTTTCTCAGTTGTCGCCCCCAAACTCTGGAACGACCTGCCGGATGAGATCCGTCTTTTAACATCTTTGGACAGCTTTAAAAAGGCTGTTAAGATGGATCTCTTCTGGCAAGCCTTTCTGGACCAATGAATCCCCACCTTGGATACAAACAGCTCTACAATGGCAATCCTCTCGTGGCCCCATCTACCTGATGGTGAGGATTGTCTGAGGCTTTTTAAAAATGTATTTGTATTGGGTTTTTAAATAGTGTTGTTTTAATTATTATTGATTTAATATTATTTTAAGGGAGGAGGGGGGTATATTGTATATATTGTTATTGGGATTTTATGTTGTATCTGACTGTTTTAATCTGTAAGCCGCCCGGATTGGACTACCATTGGGCGGGGTATAAATAAATTTTATTATTATTATTATTATTATTCAGGAGAGGCACCATATCAGCGAGCAGTCTGAGTAGAGGACACTCAACCCATCTACTACTACTACTACTGGTTGAGTGGCATGGTTGGCCCTTTAACTGCAGACCCTTTCCCAGATCTGGACTAGCCCTAGCTGAGCAACGTGGGTAGAGACACATAGAATACTAGCCATCCCCATTATCCCTGGGACTCCAATTCCTTTTCTCACTGCCTCTTCCTTTATGAAAGCTAATTTGTGGTTCATTAATCTTTCAGTATAGAGGTATTAGGAATTATTTACTGGAATTTGCATTCTTTAGATTGTGTCCCAAATTTGTCAACCAAATTCAAGTTGGTTGAAGTTAAGTTATAGCCTTTTGGAGGAGGAGAGTGTGGGACGAGCCCACAGCCACACACACCCAATTATTTTCACCGGCAGCGGCAGCTGAGAGCCACAGCAAGGCCTTAAAACCTCACCACCAGCACCAGCAGCCTCAGCAGCAGCATGGAGGAGGAGAGTGTGGGTTGATTTACGGTACTGTTTTTAGTTGTTTTTATGGTGATAACATTGGAGGAGTGTTGTCTTAGAGGGATAAAATTGATGCCTTCCAACCAGGTTTTTAGATGCCAGTTACCCTTGGTTGTTAATTTTACAACCTGATATTGTTAATCTTTGAGTAGAAACAGAGAGGTCAATTTTAGTTATTAAATCCTACCAATAGAGGAGTTAAGTGGGGACTGGATGGAAGTTACTCATGTTTAGTACAGAGAGGAAGAGCAGTACCAAATTGTAGTCAAATACTTGGTCTGCTCATTTGATTGTGCTTACTGCTGTGAAATATAGGTCTAGATTTTAAAATGAGAGATATAGTGTTTACCAGAAACGACTATAAGACCAGGGGAATTACACCTGCTATTAAAGATTTATTTCCAAGTAAACACAAGAAGCAAGTAAAGATTACCCAATATCTTGATTTTAAAAAATGGATGTTTCTCCAACTGAAGAGATTTCAAACCTCTCAAGCTCCACACCTGACTTGATACTAACCTACAGGAGTGAAGCCCTGATATCAACGGACATGCCCTCATGTGGACATTCCACAATAATAACGAGGAAAGCTGACTGAGCACCTTGCACAAGAACAACACAGACCATTGCTAATAAATCTCAATTAAATGATGCAGTTGACAGGCAACTACAAGAATTCATCCAAGACAAGAGGAAAGCAGACCAAAATATACTTACTATACAGACTGAAAATCTTAGTGGAGAAAAACTGCCAATTGAAGGCTGGATATATCTACAGACGAAGGAGATCAAAAATATAAAATCCTTCTTACTCGCAAGCAAAACCTTTTAACAGTATTAAAGAATTAGATCAGCTTTGGCTCCCCAAGTAACAAATTATTAAATCAACCCAGAAAGCTCAGCAAAAGAGAGGCTAGAGCCAAACTATTAAGAAATTTTAAGAGGGAGGCTAACATCATGAAGGCAAAAAGAACCAAAAACCTAAAGATAATGCAGCATAATAAAAATAAACTACCAAGAAAAGAGACCAGGAAAGGAAAGGAAAACGGACAAAATCACATAGAGACCATCAAGATGAAAGTACGGTAACATATAAGAAACAAACCAGAAAAGAGTATGCATCTATATTGGCAAGTATACCTCCAGATCAGATAAGAACAACAAAAATCCATGAAGAGCAGCTCATTATACAAGATCCTTGGGATGTCCTCTCTTCAAATAGAAAAATTTCTTCTGAAAAGACCATCAGTACTGCTAACAAGGGGAAATGGAACTTAATACTAAACCGCCAGAAACTGGTGATGAACAACTATTCCAAACCTAAGGGATTGCTAACAGTATGAACGTAAACAGCATCTATTAACTATACTGAACACAGTAATCCCCTACAAGTTCTCCATAACAGATATAATACAGGTTGAATGCATTTTTACATCTCTATCCATGCACATGCAGTGATTACTTTCACTGAGCATGATACAGTCAACAATCCTAGCCTGTAAGAACACTTTAATAAAATATGGAATCCCAGTTCTAAGTTTCTTTGAAAATGTAGCTCCTCCACAAGAACTAGTTATTGGTTGCAAATCAAACCAGAAAAGCAAAATACCCAATGATAATGTCCAGCCAAAAAATTTAATTGAGCTTGAAACATCTAGACATATTCATCCTGATGAAACAAAGGACTCCAAAGTAAGCAAGCCATATACAATTGAGAAAACTCCATTCGACAAGGAAGAAAAAATGTTAATAAGTTCCTTCTGTGCTCTGTCTACCGATGCACAAGATGAAATAATTCAAAGATTAGACCTTCTAAAATCTCATTTAATAAATCTTCTCTCTGATAAAAATAAGATTCCAACAAATCCAAAGTAACATGATATCATAAATATTTCTACACTTTCTGAATATGTGGAAGACCCAAAATGGGAAGAATATTAATGTGACATAAATGTATCAGTTAATGCAGACTTTATCTCTCCATTGAAAGGGATTCAGATTAAAAGCACTGAAACCAATTTAGAATCAATAGATGATTTAAGAGAAAAGACACCCCTTATGTGGCTTGGAATGAGATTTCTAGAGGAAAATGAACTGGTATCTCCAGTGTGACAACCATCTCTGCCTACCAGCCAACTAAACCAAACTAAAAAGGTAATTTCAAATGTTAGTACAGTAGAAAAAAATTCAATCTTGAAGTCATTAAGTACATAGAAGACACAGCAGAAATTTTTGAAAAGCCCCCTCCAGTACACCTCAATGATCAGATTACCTTAAAACAGATAAAAAAATATAAAAGGGCAATCTTCCCAAACAGCAGAACACATAATGCAAAATAAAATCCAACAAACTGAGATAGTGATACAACATCCTCAAGATCTATGGGTGAGTCTGCAAGACCCATTCAAACATGACAAGAAAAGGCCTGTAAAAAATTACATCAAGAAAACAACCTTGACACTCCTGTCATGGAATGTAGCTGGCTAGTGCTGCAAAGCAGAAGACCCTAATCTTCTGGACTTTATATCTAGCCAGGACATTATATTATTACAGGAGACCTGGTCAAGAGAAAATTTGGCTTGAAATGGGTTCTCTGCACACTCTCTAAATGCAGAACCCAGCCTCTGCAGAGATCACCCAAAAAGGAGGCCTAACCATTCTAATTTCAACCAGTATTAGGGCCAACATTGTTAAACCAATCTCTTTACTTTGTTTAGCAACAGCCCTGGTTATCAGCTTCAGATTACTCAGCCTGCTGATAATAAATATATATCTTCCCCCATCAAGGCATCAACAATTGATCAAAATCAACTGGAAAAGTTAGAAGAATATCTCTCTGATCTAACAGCACTATCCCCAAAAGCTTATATTCTTATAGCAGGAGACCTTAATGCCAGAATATGCCAAACAAATCAAACACTGTACTCTCGCTTCCAAAAAAAGTGTTCCAGAACAAGACACTGCCCACTCTATACCAATTAGACAGTCAAAAGATAAGAGATGTAACCATGCTGACCTGTTTTTGATGCAATTGGTAAACAAGCTCGATTTAGGGCCTTTGCAGGCTGCCAGAAATAGTGCAAATTGAGTTCACTTTAATTGTCCTGGCTCAGTGCTAGGGAATCATGAGAACTGTAGTTTATTGTGGCACCAGAGCTCTCTGACAGAGAAGGCTCAATGTTGCAATATATTCCCATTATTCCCTAGCACTGTGCCAGGACAGTTAAAGTGAACTCAATTTGCACTATTTCTAGCAGCCTGCAAAGGCCCCCAGTTATCTTAAATGGGAGTGTTGAAGGCGACAGATCTGGTGAATATACTTTCTTATCTGGAATGGGGGCCTCTACAATAGATTATTTTTGATACAATAGACCACGGCATCCTCTTGAGCCGCCTGAGGGGGTTAGGTATTGGAGGCACTGCTCTGCAGTGGCTCCAGTCCTTCCTCTCGGGCAGGTCCCAGAGGATGCTTCTCGGGGACTGTAGTTCCAATAAGAGGGAGCTCACTTGTGGGGTCCCTCAGGGAGCTATTTTGTCCCCGATGTTATTCAACATCTATATGAAGCCGCTGGGTGAGATTATATGGAGTTATGGTGCTGGGTGTTATCAGTACGCTGATGACACCCAAATCTATTTCTCCATGTCTCGTTTGTCGGCCTCGAATTCCAATGGCATCTCCTCTCTCAATGAATGTCTTCGAGCGGTAATGGGCTGGATGAGGAAAAACAGATTGAAACTGAATCCAGACAAGATGGAGGTGCTCACGGTAGTGGCCCTGAAACCAAGAATTGGGTTGCAACCTCCAGTCCTGGATGGGGTCACACTCTCCTCCAGTGACTGTGTTCACAGTCTGGGGATGCTCCTTGACTTGTCGCTCCTGATGACGAATCAGGTTAATTACGACAGTCAGGAGCGTCTGTTATCAGCTTCGGCTGATACGCCAGCTGCGCCCTTTTCTGGAAGTAAAGGATCTCAAGACCATTGTGCACGCACTGGTAACTTCCCGCCTTGACTTCTGTAATGCGCTCTACATGGGGCTACCCTTGTGCCTGGTTTGGAAACTACAGTTAGTTCAAAACATGGCAGCCAGACTGGTTTCAGGTACATCTAGGCTGGGCGACATCACTCCGGTTTTGAGGTCCCTCCACTGGCTGCCTATTGGTTTCTGGGCCCAGTACAAGGTGTTGGTTATTAACTTTAAAGCCCTAAATGGCTTGGGTCCAAGTTATATCAGAGACCACCTCCTCCCGTATAATCCTCCCTGCGCGCTACGGTCCTCTGGGAGGAATTTTTTAGAGCCCCAAAGATTGTGGCTATCTGTTACCTCCCAGAGGCCCTTCTCTGTTGTTGCCCCCAGGGTCTGGAATGACCTGCCGGATGAGATCCATCAATTAACATCTTTGGACAGTTTTAAAAAGGCTGTCAAGACAGATCTCTTCCAGCAGGCCTTTCCGGACTAAATTGTCCTGGCCCTGGACTGCCCCCTCTTCCCTCAGCAACATTATTTTGAACCTTGGTTCCCTTGGAAGCGTAAGAATGGGGTATTGTGGAATGTTTTAATCATTTAATTATTATGATTCTATTCTGTTTTAATTGTTAATGGATTTAACCATGTTATTTGTTTAATAATGTTTTAAGGGAGGGGATTGTTCTTTATTGTAATTGTGTTTTATGTTGTAAACTGCCCTGATTGGGCAACCATTGGGCGGTATATAAATTATTATTATTATTATTATTATTATTATTATTATTATTATTATTATTATTATTAATTTATAGCCTCATACAGCTTACTAAATATTATATCCAGCTGCCATGTGAGCAAACACTTAGAGAGTGACCATCTACCTCTAGTACTAAAACTCAATATTCCTACTCAGAACATCTTTACAGAGTGTACGTAGATGTTAAACCTAGACACCAGAAAAAGATTTACAAAAATAAAATGGTCAAACAAATTAAACCAAAAAACATCAGCATTACTACATTCTGCAAGCAGTCTTCACCAACGGGAAGAACTGATAACCGCTGCTTCACTTGCATCAGTTTTTACCCTATTTCAAGAATTAATTTCAAATTTGCAAGACTGCTTGAAACCTACAGGTACATTAAAAGCTCACATCAAAAGATCTAAGTGTTGGTTTGACCATGAATGTGTTGCCATGAAAAAATTCCTAATAAACCAGTATCAACAATACAGAGAACAAAACCTGCTCACATTACCCCTTGAATGGTTCACGTTAAAAAAGAACTATAAAAATCTAATCAAAACTAAAAAGAATCAGGATATAAGAGCTACATGGCAAATCTTAATATATGCATCAAGGAAGAAAGACTAACTTTTTGGCAAGTGGTTTCAAATGCCTGGCCAAAAACCACTCCAAATATAGATTATTTCATCTCCCCCATCAGCTGGGAAACATATTTTAATAACATCTTTGCCACAGGCAAGAGCTACCAACCAGTATCCAAGCTTGATATAAATAATCTACTAAAGTGGCACCAGTTTCCGCAAAAAAAAAAGTCTTCTAATTTCTAAACTAAAACCAGATAAAGCCCCTGTCTGTGACAACATCCCATCTGAACTATTGAAAGCAATTATAGATTCATGGGCCCCCATACTTGCAAGTTTGTTCACATGGATAGATCACACAGTACACATCCCTGAGGATTGGGGGCTAGCTATCATCATTCCAATCTATAAAAAGGTGATAGATCTGACCCGACTAATTATAGGCCAATCAGTCTGCTGAGCATAATCAGCAAATTATATGCTACATATCTGCATGAAAAATTCTTAGATTGGTTAGAACAAGAGAATATTCTTGCAGATGAGCAAGCCAGGTTCAAAACGGGTCGAAGCACAGTTGACCAAGGACTTATTCTGCAACATCTTTCTGAAAAGTATCCACCAATAAATGAAGGCCTCCATGTAGCATTTGTTGACTTTAAGCAAGCTTTCTATTCAATCTCCCAGGAAAAGCTGTGGGGAAAATTTGAATCCACTAACATTGACAAGAGATTGGTAATGGTCATGAAGAAGCTATATAAAAATACTTTTCTGAAAGTCTGCTGTAGTCCTGCAATACCAACCAATGTAGGAGTAAAGGCCTAAGCAGACTGCCAGAAATAGTGCACATTAAATTGAGGCACTGCCCTGGCTCAATGCTAGGGAATCATGGGAACTGTAATTTTTTCTGAGACACTGAGCCTTCTCTGTCAGAGAGCTCTGGTGCCACAATACATTACAGTTCCCATGATTCCCTAGCACTGAGCCAGGGCAGTGCCCTCTGTTCAACTTCTACATTCTTCTACACCAGGGGTAGGCAACCTTTCCCCTTTAAGGGCCAAGGGACTTCAGCTCCCAGAAGCCTCAGCTATGTTGGCCAATAGTCCCATGTTGGCCAATAGCTCCTGGGGTTCTGGGAGATGAAGTCCCTTGGCCCTTAAAGGGGAAAGGTTGCCTACCCCTGTTCTACACTCTTGGAACCTATAAACTCTTGACTAGCAAACTGACCAATGCCTGTGCTCCTGCATGCAGATGACCTAGTGCTCCTATCGCAGTCAAGAATAGGTCTGAGATGCCTTCTAAGTGCTCTAGCCTCTTACTGCAAAGATGAACTGCTGACGATAAATTGCACCAAAACAAAGGTCTTGATATTCAATAAAAAAAGATCAAGCACAAATGGCAGATAGATGGACATCAAATAGAACAAGTTGCCTCCAATAAATATTTAGGTATAATTTTTCAGTCAACAGGTTCATGGAATTTGCAAAGCATGTCATTGCACATGCCCAGAAAAGTACTAAAGCACTCCGCTCTTTCTTTTACACTAAAGAAGGACAATACATTCCCGCAGCCATCCAAGTTTTTATTAGCAAAGTAATTTCTCAGATGTTGTATGGCTGTCAGATATGTACAATTGATAACTAATCACCTTTCGATATTGCACAGACAAAATGCTTAAGAGCAATTACAGGAATTCCTTCCTGTGTCACAAATGTGATATTACGGTTGGAGACTGGGCAAATTTGTTTGGATGCACGAATTTTTATGCTTACAGTGAACTTTTGGCTAAAGTTGACTTTTCTCCCTGTCGGACTCACATCACTAATTTTGACAGATACTTTTCAATCTAAATGGAAAAAATCATTGACAACAAAATTACAAAATTTGGGACTTCCCGCTGATGCCCTCCAGTCCATGGGGTTCACCAAAGCCAAAAGAGGTATAATACAGAATATAAAAGATACAGAATACCAAAATCATTGAAGTTGGTCTGCAAGTTATCCCAACTATTGGGGTTGTGCAGAACCATTTAATATGCTAAATTACATGACAAATCTGTCCATCCCCAAATACAGAAAAGCTTTCATGCTAATAAGATTAAATGTTTTACCATCAGCACTACTGGAGGGCAGACACAGTAAAACCACAGTTCATGATCGATTATGTCTTTGCAACACAGGAGATGTAGAAACTGATAATCATGTATTGTTCCACTGTCCCTTTTACTGTGATTTTCGTAAAGACTTGATCACTTCAATTCTTTTAAACAAACCAGGGAGATCTCAAGCCTATTTGTTGTCTGACAGGAATTCTTATATATCTTATAAAGTAGCACAATTCTGTGCATCTTGTCAGGATATTGATGGGATATATAGGGCCTAAGCAGACTGCCAGAAATAGTGCACATTAAATTAAGGCACTGCCCTGGCTCAGTGCTAGGGAATCATGGGAACTGTAATTTATTGTGGCACCAGAGCTCTCTCACAGAGAAGGCTCAATGTCCCAGAAAAAAAATAAAGTTCCCATGATTCCCTAACACTGGGGGGAAGCAGACGAGAGCTTCCCAGACGCCCTGGGCCGGTGCGCCGCGGGGCCGCAGCCTCCGCACCTCGGCGCACTGGCGGCGACCCTGGAAGGAGCGCTAAATCAGCACTCCTTCCTCAAGACAGCGAAAGTGCGCACTAACAGCGGCGGGCGCACTTTCGCTGTCTTTTCCGCCGCGGCGCGTTCGGCTGCCGCGGCGTGAGGTCTTCCCCGGAGCGCTGGCCGTGCGGAGGGCCGGCGACTCCGAGGGCGACCTCAGGGAGAGGAAGGGGCGCCGAACGTGCGGCTGCCCCTCCTCTTCCAAGCCTCCAAGACGACCCTATTAGTCGTCTGCCGAGGCCCACTGAGCCAGGGCAGTGCCTCAATTTAATGTGCACTATTTCTGGCAGTCTGCTTAGGCCTTCAGTCAATGATGAAATGTAAAGATGTGTGTGTCTGTATTTTTCCATGATGTGAAAATGCTTTTGGGCCAAACACAACAACTCAGTCCAGGTGTCCAAAGAGACAAAACAAAAGGAAACCACAAGTTGGAATAGATGGGAAAGTGTTCTTGTTTATACAGTGAAGACAATAATAAAAGTTGTTATGGGAAAGTAGATCACATGGTAAAAGATGAACAACAAGAAGTTTGGTTAACATACATCATGTACAGATCAACCAATTAACCTGAGGTTAACACCCAAGAGGTAGAATCATAGAATCATAGAATTGGAAGAGACCACAAGGGCCATCCAGTCCAACCCCCTGCTATGCAGGAACTCCCAATATAGAATCATAGAATCATAGAGTTGGAAGAGACCACAAGGGAAGGTGGAGAAAGGTTGGGCTGAGAAATTGTGTATCAGACATAGAAGTCAATCTGTTCTTGAACTTTCTATAGTATGGATTAAGTTTCTTTATTTTTGCTGAAGCTGTAGCATGACTAATTTTTTTCACAATGTAGCATTAAGGATTTTGTAGTTTTGTTCCTGTTAGCCATGTCTAACTTTATAGTTTTTTACTTTGCATATGTTTTTCTATAATAACGCCTTCTGCTAGAAGCTTGGAGTTTTTGCCCTGCGTGGTGATGTCTTCTTTGCTACAAGTTACTCTGCTGAATGGATTTATCCACACATACACAAACCTGCTCCTCCAACATTCATGACACATCTGCTATCACTTGCAGGAAAAACATGACAAACCAAAGATAGCAGAACTTATTGAGATATTCCTGAAAACATGTGGTTACCTTTGTTTTTATTCATTTTAATGCAATTGTCCCTTTATTATTATTATATTACCCTATTTGAATTTATTTTTTATCACAGTAGAAATGCATTTTTTTATTTTCTTAGTTGGTACGTTTTTATCCTCCTGTTATTTAAAACCGAAACAGTTTACTGTATGGTTATTTTATTTTTTATGCTTGTGTACTATTTTATTATTGACTGCTGGTCTTCGACCTTAATAAAGTTATTCATTCATTCCTCTGTCAAACAGTTCTTACCACCAGAAAGTTCTTCTTAAAGTTTAGATAGAACTTTAAAAAAAATCAGTTGGAGTCCATTGAATTCAATGGCTCGCCATTGCCTTTTCTTGAGGCTGAGAGCATGTGGCTTCCCCAAGATCACCCAGTGGGTTTCATGGCCAAGCTGGGAATTGAACTCTGGTCTCCAGAGTTGTAATCCAACACTCAAACCACTATGCCATGTTGGCCCTATGTGCCCCTTTTAAATCTCAGCCCTCTGAAAATTCTTTATACACCCATCTTGTTTTCTTTAAACACCTCCCACTTTTTTCTCATTGGAATTGTTTGCAATTGTATCTTCCTATCTTTCCTTTAAGAAACTCCCATCTATCATGGACTTTCCCTTTGAGCATTTTTGACCATGAGTTCTCACTCAGGAAACTTACTGAAATTAACTTTCCTAATGTTCAAAGTGCATGTCTGACAATATTTGGCTTCCCCTTTCTTCTATATGTACCAAAGTCTATGGGCCTCTACAGATGGGCCCTTTGGGCCATCCTGGAGGCAGGGATGGGGAGGAGCAGCCACACGCCAGCTGCCTCAACCCCTCTCCAAAGATGTTCTGATGCCACGCGCCAGGACATCCTTCCAGTGCAGCCTTTTGATGCACTGCGCCGGAAGGGGTGCCAAAGAGCTGTGCAGTGGCTCTTAGAGCAGCCTTTTGCCATCTCTAAAAGGAGCAGCATTTTGCCACTCCTTTCCAGGCTGGCAAAAAGGAGGATCAAGATCGCACTGTCCGCAGCCTCAGCCTCAATCCTCAGTTTCCCAGGGTGGCCCAGGGCCACCCATCTCCATCCCCCCTATGATTTATTTAGCCACTCCCATCATAAGCCAGAGCAATTGGAAAGGGTGGTTCAGAACACTAGCTCATCTACTGTCAAATCTCATAGAATCCTGGCTTACTGTGCCCAACAAGTCACAGTTTATCTATGCAAACATTCACTAGATGCGGTTCAGTGGTGGCTTTACATTATGGGAAGAAACAGAATGCAGGCATAATTCTCATTCTTAGCCCACTGAACCATGGTTTATTGGACCAAGTTCATTATGTCTGATTTATTCTTTCTCCATATTTTCAGTAGAAACTGAGTCCCACTGACTATTCTCAACAAATATTCTTACCTTTTCACCAAAGATCTACTATCTCTGTTTCTCTTTCATACTCACTTTCAGGACACTGGGCTTCTAAAATGTGTGAATCATTCTGCTGTAGTTTGGATATGAAGTCTTCTGTTCTCAGCTTTCTTTTGAGGACTCCTTGGACTGTACCACACAAAGGACAGGGGGAAGGTGAAACTAATCTGAGGCTAGCTGGCCATCTGTTGGGGGTGCTTTGATTTTGTGTTCCTGGATGGCAGTGGATTGGACTGAACTCTATGATTCTATGATTCAGTGATCAGGAGAGTAGCAGCTTTCTCCATACCACTCTGCATGATGTTGTAACACTTCTCTTCTCTTCCTAGGGGGAGACAGTTGTCAAAGTATGCCTTTGCTGAACAGGAAGAATACAGGAAGAATCTGATTAGCAAAAGGCACACTTTGATGACTTTCTCCCCTCAGGAAAAGAACAGAAGTGCTGTAAGGGCATGCAGAGCAGCATGGTGAAAGCTGCTACTCTTCTGATGAGTTTCGCCTTTTTTCTCTATCATGAAGTAAAGTTCCTTGCTATAAAAGAGAATGTACAACTAGCATGATGCTTTTACACAACCCACTCCAGTGTTTTCCCAGGGAAATAAAATTCAACCTTTTTGCATCTTTGAATCTGCTTGTTAACTTTTGCCAGATGTGTCATACCGAGTCAGACCATTTGTCCAACTGGTCCTATTAGCAACTTTGGCTGACTCGACTTTGGCTCTCCAGTGTTACAGGCATGATTCCTTTCTAGCCCTACCTGGAGATCTCTGTATTCCCTGGTTGTCTAAGTAGTGACCAGGCCAAGGACCAGTTAGCTTCCAAAATCATATGAGATCAAAGTGTTCACAGTGTTTACTGTCCCTTATACCCTTGATGTCAACTGTACTGAATATCCATTTACAACATGTACTCTGGCTTAAGATGCTTCAAGAATCAGGATGAACACCAACTACTTCTGAAGCTACTATTTTGTGGTTATTGAGGGCTGGTGTAATGTAGCAGCTATCATTGTGAGCAGTCTATTCACTCAGTGGTCATGCAGGACAGCCATCTCAGGCAACAGATACTGAAGACAGTGGGCAGCAGAGATGTGCTACAATCCTACTGCTGCAAAAAAACTGAACCACTATTCGGGCTTGCCTGAAATGTGCATGAAATGAGGGAGATGCCATTTTTTTCTTCACCTCAGGCAGGAAAATTTCTTAGGCCAGCTTGACCACTAGGCAAGCTACTGGATGTTTTACCTTCCCAGCTGCAACATGGGGATAAAAATAATGGCTTGGCCAACAGGGTGTTAAAAGGGAAACAGTTCATTTAATCAAAAGTGATTGTGATATCCTCCTCCTCCTCCTCCTCCTCTTCCTCTTCCATCTCCTCCATCACCACCATTTTCATTATTCCTCCCAAACCTGCCATCATTTGCTGCTATAAAACCATGAAAGCCAAGGCTTCACATATGACTGTTAACTTATTTATTATTCATTGGCTTTCTATTTATTGAATCCCTGTTCTTTTATGTTTATGTCCCCATATGGAGATTTTGTTATGCAGCACCTGCTTTTTGTTTGCAGTTTTTCCTGAAATAGCAATAAAGATGGTGTGTTGTTTTAGAAGCTAATCTCAATCAAAGGAGCCGAGGAAGATCCAAAGCCACTTGGCATTGGCTCTCTTCCACTAAAAGCCACATGTGTAGATTGATTTGTTTTCTTCTTCAGCGCTTCCCTTTGTTAGTTGGACTGGAAGCCCTTTGAAGTTTGCACTACCAACACAGTCTCATTGATCATTTCAACAAATGTGTTCTGCTGTTTCTTGAACATTAAATACACAAGATGCAGCAACTCTGCACAAGAGAAGTCTGGGTGATCATCACAGATCAGTCACGTCCCCTTCCCATCATGGGTTACAGTTCAAATTCAGCACAAATAAGTTACCTGATAATAATAATAATAATAATAAATTTTATTTATAGCCCGCCCCTCT
>CM034703.1:282606678-282631254 GCA_020142125.1 Phrynosoma platyrhinos
CCATGTGTATTTGCTTTTCAGATTAAAGTAAATGCGCAATTACTGTAAGTTCACAAATGCATTTCCTCTAAACTCCCGAAGTTAAAAAGATCTCGGATAATACCACTTTCTGTCCACTTTTTGTGTGACGTCATGTCAAATTGTCAGGCGCAAGTGTGGTTTTGGGGGGGGTTGTGTGGGATAACTTACAGATCCCCCCCCCCCCCGTGTGATAATGTCCTAGGACATGGTGGGCTGTTTTTGCATTTCTCATCCTGCCCAGCCTCCCCATACTGCCATTTTTCGGACCAGTAAGAGGTGGTAAATTGCCTTTCTTGGAAGCCTCCAGAAGCAGCAGCTCACCTTTTAAATAGGCTCCCCAGGCCACCACCACTATTTTGCTTTAAAAAAAAAAAAGTGGACTTCAGTTATTGTGATTGGCATTTATGTCAGTTCATACAGCCCTCAGACACAGGGCTGGAAAACTGGCCCCCAGCCCATTGTGGCTGCTCCTCTGTGCAGTCAGACATGGGAACTACTAGGAGGTTGTGCCAAAGGCCTCTGAAAATGCATTTCTGTGCATTTGGAAAGAGAACTGGAGAAGTAAAAAGGGTCACTCATAAGTGTTTTAAGAGACAACTTTGAGCATAAAGAGTTTAATTTGACTTCTGGCTCAGCTCCAGAAGTACCAGTGCTGATCCCAAATTACTTATAAGTCAAACCACTTGTGGGGATAAATAATTAGGGTCTTGCTATGAGCCCCTTTATTCCAGCCTTCAACTTGCTTTCACTCTCTTTCAGTCTTTCCCCCTGCTTCTGTCTGTCCCCAGCCTCCTTCATGTATTCCTTCCCACAAAAATTAAATAGATGAGTGGAGGTGGGTCTCTGGGTTTACATTCTGCTGGGTTTACATGACTGCACACACTCTACCTAGAATAGACAGGTGCTCCATGAAATCAAGCACTCTGTGACCAGAACACTTGATCTCATGGAGTACCTGTATTATCTGCAATCACTCTGATCCACTGTCAACATCCTGCCTCCAACCACATGCCTTGTACATGTATTTGAATCATTAGATTACACTCCCATTGCAGCATCTGAGGAAGTGGGCTGCAGTCTATGGTTGGAGGCAGGATGTTGACAGTGGGTCAGAGTGATTGCAGATAATAAAGGCACTCCATGAGACCAAGAATATTGGTCACAGAAAGGTGCCACAGGTCTCTGTATTGTTTACTGTGAGTACACAGGCACCACTTTTGAGGGTCATATCATTCTTTACAATTGGAGATTGAGGGTTCCTCCAGACTGCCCAATAGTTCCAGTAAATGTTGGGGTATTATGCTAGGGGATTTTGTCCCAAAAACCTTGTCATGGTTGTTTCTGCTTCTACTTCCAGTCATACCCTATGTAACAATATCAGGTTTGAGGGAGAGGTGAGTGCTACCCTAATCTGCAAATTTCTTTCCAACCACTCTTTTCTCCCATTTGATGTGTGGTTTCCTTTCATCCTCCTGCCAGTCCCAACACAAACTCAACACCTACCCCATGCTCCTTCGCAGTATCCACCCTCCTTTTCCTATGCACTTGTTCATTTTTTAACATTATAATGATAGTACTAAAAAAAGAAGAAGAAATATCCACTTTTGTAACTGAGAATAAAGGGAATGCATCTACACTGTAAAAAAATACATTTTGACATGACTTTAACTGCCATGGCTCTACCCTACAGAATCCTAGGATTTGTAGTGTTGTGAAGCACCAGCAGTCCATGACAGAGAAGGCTAAAGACTTTGCAAAGGCATAAATCCTAGCATTCCAGAGAACAGAGCAACAGAACTTAAAATGGTGTCAAACTGCATTATTTCTACAGTATAGATGCACCCTAGGAAACCACTGTAGCAAAGATCATCTCCATACATTTAAAATATATTCAGTAGGACCTCCCAAAAGTACAACAGGAAGAACCAAGAGACAGGTGGTTTTTAAAAACCCTGTGAACATGGGAAATTCTGAAGAAAAAAACAGGGACAGAAAAAAAAATCATATAGACATTAGGGGAAAAAACCTGTCAGCTACAGCTATAATTTCCACCAAATCCTGAAGCTTTTGGCCTGCCTGGAGAGCCTGCTTAATTCCATTTGGTCTATTTAGTCCAGTTCTGATGTTCTTCCCTAAGAATTATTCTCTAAGATCTTCCCCCACCTATTCATTACTCCTTCATCATTGCTCAAATTAACTCATGTTTATAGATAAGCTGAGATTTGAACTGAGGATTCCAGCATCCATTTTGCTATTGTTTCTCCTGAGAAGGAGCTAGAACATGGCTACACAGCCCTAAAAATCCACAAAAAAGCTAGAGCAGCTTCATCCCTCTCCCAGCTGTATTTTTGCTTTTCATCCCATGAAAATGCACACCGCAAAATGAAGTAATACCTCTGAACTCCTGCTAGAGGCATTTTGGTCACTGTATTAATTGTGGGAATATGACTGAATGCCATAGTCAGGCCATCTTGCATACTTTAGAAGGGATGCTCCCTTGACACTAGGGAAAGGATTCTCTATCACCCTGAATGGTTGCCATATAAAGTTTAATCAGGTTAGCTGGGTGTTCTCTCTTGATTTCATAGCTTCCATTCACTGCACCAGATTATAAACTTTTAACATGTAATTGAACCTGACTCAAGGAGCCAATTGTATTACAGCGAGCTTTAAAATGGGGAATGGTGAGGACTAAAGTTTTCATTCAGTGAATGCAGTTTTGATGTGCAGAAATCAATTCAATTGACATCAGTTGGGCTTTAATGCTGAATTAAAGAGCTGCCAGGTTTCCCTCATGGGGTTTTTACAGTCCAGGCTTTATGAATTCATTAAATGCACACACAAACTTTTAGGGAAGTAGTATTATACTGTAATAAGAGCTACAAATCGGCAATATTCCTGTGAGAGATGAGTCTAATTTGAGTCGCCTAGTTGGCAAAATTGTTTTCCATTGCTTTGCATCTATTAGCAGTGGGTGTCATATTTTCCCTTTTTCCTATTTCATATCTTTGTAGTTGGCTTAGAAGGGGGAGAACTTAAGAGTTCCAGAGGAGTGCAGCATCTTCGAGGAAGCTGCTACCTTTGCAGGTGCAAGGCAAAGAGGAAACTCATGCAAGGCATTGTGTGTGTGTGAGGGGGAGAGAGAGAGAGAGAGAGAGTTGGGTTTGTGGGGAGGGACAGAATCAGGATGCCTAGAATCTGAATTGAGAGAGAAATTCCTCTTGGAACTATTGACCAGACAATAGAGACCTTAAGGTGAAAAGGAAACAGAGTGATCAGAAGCAGAAGAGGGCAAGGAATTTGCAATTTTAATCATTGTATGGGAGAAGGAATTACAGAAAGCACCATTTATATCATACCTTATAACCTTGAGCTGTAGGGTTGGCAGGTCAGGCCTATCCAGGAAACAAAATCTGAGAGCTAAGGATAATCCCTTGTGATGTCACTGGAAGCTGGTCTTGCTGATGTCAGAAGAGGTAGCTCCTGGTGATGTCAGTGAATATGATACTGATGGGGGGGAGGTCAAAATGAGATCATGAGAATTCTGCCCCAACCCCATGATATTTGGCTCCAGCCCCTAAATTTCTAGTATTTCGGTAACTTAAAACTTCAGTTGTGCATTTAGAAGTAGAGTTTAGGCATCCAAAGAAAAGGAGCAGGCAAGGTTACCAAAGACACAGCAAATATAAGTGTTCAAGTTTCAGTATGTCAGGACGTTATCACATGGGGAGTCGCGGGGAGAAAGTGGAAATAAACTGGCACGAGCAGAAGTCTTTAATTTATGGGATGTGTCCCGTTCCGCTTCGTCTGATAACTAAATTCGAATTTAAAAGGGGGTTAATTCGAATGCAAACCTGATCTTTTCATTTTCAGGATTTTTGAGGATTTGAAAAGATCAGGTTTTTGTTCGAATTAACCCCCTTTTAAATTTTAATTTAGTTATCAGACGAGACGGAATGAGACAAATCCAGTAAATTAAAGTCTTCCGCTCATCCGGTTTATTTCCACTTTCTCCCCGCAACTCCCCTTGTGATAATGTCCTCAGTCTCTGCAATGGCAGAAATTTGAGAGACTGATAGAACAATCCATTAGGGGGCAAAAGATCTTACCTGGAAAGCCAACACCCTTATTTTGCCCCCCACCCCTAATGATACCATTAAGCATCAACCACTATTGCCAGATATTTTTTTTACAAAATTCAGGCTAACAAATGAATGCACACACAGTGCCCTTACTTTGAGATGCCTCTCCCTGTCCTGTAGAGCCAAAAAGAGGGGAGGCCCTGCGATCAGATTATCATGAGATGATGGTCTCATTTTTTTAAAGTTACAGAAGCCACTGCTAGGCTCACCAACAAAACCATTGAGTCTTTTGGGCCAGTCTGGAACTCCTCCCAGGCTTTTTCCATCCCTTCCATCTGGAAGTGAATGGAGCAATTTTTTCCCTCATTGATCTGCACTGGAATGAGGAGGGGAGGATGGAGAGATAGCTCTAGTGCAAAACAGCTGGAAGGAGTGAAGATGTCTACACACACCATAGAACCTCAGGGTGACAGGATGCTTACCAAGAGACAGGCTTTAACCTCTGTGCACCCCACTTCATGAACCACACTGGCACATCAGAAGTGAAGTTGTATCACTTCCAGTTCTTGTTTGGGTTGGTTTGTAGCCAATTTTAAAGGGTTGTTTGTTTGTTTAATTTCTGTCCCATCTTTCTCCCAGTATAGTACCCAAGATGTTTAACAACAAATTAAAACAAAATACAGTGAAAACATAATGCAAAAGTATTAAAACCATTAAACAATATGTTAAAACACTGAATCAAAACATTTTTAAAACATATGAAAACATAGTAAAAAGCATAACACACAGTATTAAAAGAGCCTTTGGTCACAGCAAGTTAAGAACCAAAAATGAGCCTGAATAAAAAATTCATTGTCTACTAATGTAAAGAGAGCAGAGAGTTTCATTTGCAAAAATTGGAGATGCCCAGAAATCCCTGCATTAGACGAATGCATAAATAAAACTCAAGATATGTTAGAAATGGATAAACTTAGAATTCTACTAAAAGACAAAACAACTATAGAAAAGAATGTAGACTGGGACTTAGTGTTGAAATATTGTAAAGACAAATGGACTAAATAATGAATTAATTAAAAATGTAATTATACAGAGTGAAAATAAGAACTAACTCCCAATTTACTACAGTGGAAAACAGACAAGGAGTTAGTATGGGAGGAGAAGACATTAAGAAACAAAAATAATAACAATTTAGAATTATATTGACATTATGACAATGGAGTTTTAACAATCACACCAAGAGACTAGAAAGTATAAGATAAGGTAAATAAGAGTTTGTACTCTATGGGGAAATGGTGAAGAAAATATTTAATAGAATATGTTGTATATACTTTGTATTACAATAACCCAAGAGGAAGAATATTTGTATAGATATTGCTTAACAATGGATGTTAATAAATACTAAAGAAGCCTTAGGATGGAAGAGGGATAAGATTAGAATAGCAAACAATAATGTAATAGATAACAATAATGTAATAGAAAATGTAACAAACCACGTTTGAAATGTTACTGAGAAAACCAATAAAAATATATATTTTTAAAAAAAAGTAAAGAGAACAGAGAGGGAATCAACTGAGCCTATTATGGAAGGGAATTCCACAACTTCAGAGTAGCCACCGAGAAGGCTTTCTCCCATTTCTCACCAAATCAATGCACCTGTGATGCTGGCAGAAGAGAGAGCCTTCCTCCTAAGATTTTAAAATTCAGACAGATTTATAGAGGGAAGTATAGTCTTTCAGATAACCTGGACCTAATTAATACAGGGTTTAAAAGGTCATAATCAGCACTTTGAATTGTGCCTGGAAATGAACCATTGAAGCTTTTGCAACAAGGAAGTTATGTGCTCCTTGGAAGCAGCCCTAGTTCATAGTCTAGATGTGGCATTTTGGACCCTCTGGAGTTGTGAACAGTGTGCAAAGGCAGCTCCACTTAGGTCCTCTACAGACCAGCACAAGGGGCCAGCCTGGAGTCAGAGATGGGGAGGGGCAGCCACACGTCGGCCACCCCAACCCCAGCCTGACGACGTCCTGAGGCCACACACCGTTACACACGATGTGCGGCATCAGGACTTCCTCCCGGCACAGCATCCTGATGCGCTGCATCTGAAGGGGTGCTAAAGAGCTGCGCACTGGATCTTAGGATGGCCCTTTGCCACAGTTGCCACGGCTCCGATCCGCAGCTAGCAGGGGCAGCCCAGAGCCACCCATCTGCATAGACCCTGTGTTATAGTAGTCCAAATGAAATGAAATCAAGTTTGGTGAGACTGTCCGAAGCTGACAAAATTTTGGAAACAGATACACATAATAGTTAAAAAGATATTAAAAATCAAGTTTAGAATGATACCAGAAATGTATTTATTGAATATGCTAAATAATATGCCAGTACAGTTTGAGAAGAAGCATTGGCAGATAATGTTATATTTGATTACTGCAGCTAGATTGAGTATAGCGCAAAAATGGAAAAGCCAGAAAGTACCCACTTTAGATGACTGGACTTTGAGAATCACAGAAATGATAGAGATGAATAAATTGACAGGTCTGCTGAATAATAAGGATAGAGAGCAGATTGAAGAGGAATGGTCTCTGTTCACATTGAACAGAGGGTATTGTAAGGAAAGATGGAAATAAGAGCAGGAAGTATCTTCCTGCCAATGAAAGCTGTTCAACAGTGGAACACACTCCCTCAGAGTGTGGTGGAGTCTCCTTCTTTGGAAGTCTTTAAACAGAGGCTGGATGGCCATTTGTTGGGGATGCTTCGATTTTGAGTTACTGCATGGCAGGAAGTTGGACTAGATGGCCCTTGTGATCTCTTCCAACTTTATGATTCTATGATTCAATGATTCTATGATTCTATGAGAGTGAAAGAATATAGGAACTTTTGATATATAAAGTAAACATGTTTTTTTCTTAAAGGATAGTGGTTTCAGGGAACTATGCTGCAATTGGTTCAATTTATGGAAAGAGTCCTAAAGAGAATGTTGGGCTTGGGACTGTCATTGGAGGGACAGAGGAAGTTGTGGTTAAAAGAGATGTATGTTGGGGGTTATTTAATTGTCAAACCACCAATTTTGGTGAAGATTATCGCTAAAGCCTTTTTTATGTATATAAATTATATGATATTTTTTTTAAAGAAATTAAATCAAGGCATGTGTCACCATAGCCAGATTGGACATTTCAGGTTCAAAGCTGCTGCACTAATTTTAGCTGTGCAAACATGCTGCAAGACACTACCAAAACCTGGGCATTCAGGCTGAGATCTGAGTCCAGGAGTATACAGAAGTTGAAAATCTGAGATATGCCAGATGAAACTCCATTCAGCACAGGTGAATCTCTCCTTCCTGGTGTGTCCTTTGATTGACCAAGAGCACCACTCTCTTTACTGCATTAAGATTCCATTTGTTTGCCTTCATCCAGTCCATCACTGACCCTAGGCACTGGTTAGCACTGAACCTCCTTTCTGTGTGAGGCTAGGCTGGCCCCTACTTGCTCTCTTTCCATCACTAGGCAAACAGCTTTATGTTTAAGCAGGCTTTTAATGTGCAAGCAGGGGAGCTTTTCATTGGGATGTTTTATTTATCTTTTACCATTTTTGTTTGTCTTTTATAAATAATTTTATATTGTTAATTGTTTTAGAAATTTTATTGTAAAGGTTTTTAAAGTGACTTTGGAAATTATCACACAAGATTGAAAGAGGTATTAAAGCAGGATAGTCACATCTATGGCCAAACATGATCAGAAGACTTCACTGCTGAGCTGTAGCTGGTCTGTCCTCCAACTGTGACTGCCAAGCACTTTTTCATTGACAGGCTATGCCCATCAATAGCTGCCAATATCACTGCTGTAGCATTAGGTCTATGTGTGACAAGCTTCCAGCAGCAGTCCTGGCATTGGCCAGTCATGCGATCTCAGTCTCCTCCTCTCTCCCTTCCCCCACTATTTCCAATCAGATTGGCTTTTTTTCTTTCTTTTTTTAATTTTCTTTTCTCCCCCCCCCCACCCCTAATTCATATTGCCATAATGTCTAAATTGTGGGGAGGGGAAATAATTAAAAAAAACAACCAAAAAGCATGCTGGGTAGAGCAATGGGGCAGGGAGGTGGGCTGAAGGAGCAGTCTGGGAAAGTGAGTCCCAGACCAGTAATGGCCACTACAGCTGCATTGAAGACATGCAATAACAACTTCTCCCAAACTGGTATCCATGCATTTCCTTTCATTAACATGATTGCAGTGAGAATGGGGGCTTGTGTGATAAAGTCCTAAGTCTGGGAGCTGTCTTGAGTCCCACTCTGGGAGAAAGGCAGCACACAAATAAACTAAATAATGATTATTAATGGTAAAACAGCTTCTGTGAATTAAATAGGCAGGAGAAATAGATTTGGGTTTTATTGGCATACTGGTGCTCCCAAACCTTGAAACTCTGGCTAAAAGCTTCATATGGATATTAAACAGCATGGGGGACAAAAATGAACCCTGAGGAACTCTACAGACCCAAATCCAGGGGTTTGACAGCACTTTCTCAGCACTATCTTCTTAGTTCTCCCCTCAAAAGAAGAATGGAATCACTGTAGAACGGTGCCCCCAAGTCCCATCCCATAGTCAATGGTATTAAAAACTGCTGACAGGCTCAGCGGAAACAACCAGAATACACTTCTCCTATCCAGTTCCCTGTGCAGTTCATCTCTGCATCCATTTAAAGTGGTTAGGGGGGCAGAGAGGCAAATTGTCACATTTATGCACAGTTGGTTTATATTTAGAATGAACTCCAAAATCCCCCCCCCAAAAAAATGAGTTCGGAGGATGTGGAAGTTCTAGGATTTTCACAGAACTTTTCACGGACTTTCAAGGGCTACAAAAGAGAAGGTGTATTTGTTCTTAAACCTGTGCCTTACACCATAGCAATGCTCTTTGGGGTTCCCAGGGATTGCATTCTGTGGATTGCTCAACATTTTCCTCTTGCCTTTTTGCCTTCTTGTTTTCGGGCCCAGGATGACTGCAAAAGATGCCCCCTATGCCTCAGTTCTTCTAGTTAACATGGGTACTTTTTGTTAAGATGCAGAAGCTTGGTATATAATATCACACATTCTAAAAATGCCCTTTTGTTAAGGCATAGTGTGTCTCATGTATGTTGTTGTTGTTGTTGTTTGCAACTAGTCTGGCTGTTAATTGCTCTCACTCTCTCTCTTGCACCTGACCCCTTGAGCATGACGTAACCAGAGAAGAGTGAGATTTTGGCAGCAGCCAAAGAACCACCATGTTTTTGCCTGTCTGCATTCAGTATGCAGTAGCTTGTAGCTGTTTCTCTGCATGCTACTTGAGAAAGAACTTAGAAGCACAGCCACATTATTGCTGAAAAGTGCATTTTTACTGAGAAATTATTGTTATTAAATAGCCAATGTTTTCCATTTTTCAAAAATGCATCTTTTATTCACTGGGGGTTTATGCACTATCAGAGGAAAGGGGAGGCACTATAGATTTCTGATGAGTCAGCCAAGATATTGGAAACTTCCCCCCACTCCATCTCCTTCATTTTTCTTCCCATGGATCGTGCTGAGTCTTCTTAAATGAAAAGATGACAAGCTATCATCTCTTTACATTCAGTAAACTCCCAGGAGCAAACAGGGAAGACGATAATTAGACCAAATGTTGATACAATAAACCTCAATGGAATGCAAACTGGGAAGTAATTCTGGCATTTTCCTGCCTCCTCATCCACCCACCCAAAAAAAAGAGATGCTGACAGGGCCTTGGTAGAATTAAAGTAATAGGGAATGGGTTCACAAGCATCCTAGAAGTGGCTTTTGTTCTGTAAACAGATAAAGTCTCTATTCAAGGTTGCCTATTCAAATGTGAACTAATCTGTTCATCAGGGACCTCTTCATTCAACATAGCTACATTTCTTGGGGGGGGAGTTCCTCTTATAGAATGGCAGAGTTGCCTTAAGTGCCAGGTGCTCGGAAGCAGCAGCAAGGAGTTAGAGAAGAAACCTTTTTGCAGCATGTATGTCCTCCCCTTCATCCTTCTGAGACAGGGATGCAACATGTAGCCTTCCAGATGTTGTTGGGCTGTGGCTCCCATTGTTCCTCACAGTTGACTCTACTGAGAGCTGAAGTCTCAGCCACCATGAAACAATGCCTTTATCAAGTTGACTCATTTTTGCTTCTAAACTGCTAAGCATCTGACCATCTTCAATTATTACTTTAGCATATAATAGGACCATACATTGGTCCTGTATGGCTTGTTGGACTGCAGATCCCATAATCTCTTACCATTAGCTATTATACCTAGAGCTGCTGGGAGTCACAGTTCATCACTGAAACATCTGCACATTCCTTTTCTAAATTAAGATTCCTTCAGCTATGGTAATTGGCCCTAACTCATCTTCAATTGGAAGGGCAGTCAGCTTTTGAACATGAAACAGGAGGGATGGACCTTATGCAGATTTACTCAGAACTACATTCCACTGAATTCAAAAAGGTTTACTCCCAAATAAGAGTGCACAACTGCAAGTGTATAGCACAATTCTTGGCATGTTGACTTCAGCATGCCTCCCACTTAGCTGGTCTTAGTTTTTGAGCAAGCATGCATGGAGATGAAATGTTAGTTCCATGAAAATCAATGGGAATTATTTACATGTTTTTGGCTGGAATCCTGTTACCTATTCCCAAATAGGGTAAACCTATTGAATCAATTGAATCAATTGTTCAATGTTGAGTCAACCATGTAGGCAAATCCAACAGATTCAATGAGTCTACTTCTAGTTAGAACAAACAGTATCATTTTGGGCTTTATTTAATGGTGAGATGTGTGTGCTTCATATATCACTCTTCAGCCTGAAAAAGTACAGTCTGTCCTCTACATTCACGAGGTTTAAGGGTGCAGGATCTCCATGAAAGTGGAAAAACCATGAATATTATAAGCCCTCCAAAAAACATGTGTGCTACAGGTTCCTATCCCACCAACAGCCCAAGCCCATACCTCTAGGACACTGACATCAATTTAAACAACCAGTGGCTGATCCATCTCCTCACCCTACTCCCCCACCTCTACTCCTGGCAAGAGTACCAGCCTATTACTTCCTTTGCCACCTTGGCACCAAGATGCCTTAGCCAGATTTTCAAAACCCCTCCAAGCCCTCTAGGGACGTTATCCCACTTGGGCCAGAAAGCGATAATAAAGTGGAAATGAGGCATTCCGAAAATAAACCGAAAATAAACCTTGATTCTGCAAATGGCTTTCACACGTAATTACCTTAATTGCAAAATTACAGTAAGCGCATTTAACGTTCACACACAAGTGAGAAAAGCCCGTAAATGTACTAGAAATGAGCTTCTTGCACATGCGCAGATAGAGGAATGCTCACCATGGAACCATGGGAAAAAGCAGGGAAATACTCCCAAATGCGCATTTGCTTTTCACATTACGGTAAATGTGAAATTAGTGTAATTTTGCAAATGCATTTCCTCAAAACTGCCGAATTTCAAGAGATCTCGGATAACACCAGTTTCTGTCCAGTTTCTGTCCAGTTTCTGTGCGACATTGTGTGAAATTGTGAGGCACAAATCCAGTTTCTGTTTGGGATTTGTGTGGATTAACCAGCAGATTTCCCCCGTGTGATAACGTCCTAGGTTAGGACGCTGAAATCAATTTAAGCATTCAGTATAGTGTATGGTTTCAGCACTGGACTAAGACTCTGGAGCTCAGGTTCAAAATCCAGCTTGGCCATGGAAACCCACTGGGTGACCCTGGGCAAGTCACCCACTCTCAGCTTCAAAGGATGGCAATGGCAAGCCACCTCTAAAGAAACTTGCCAAGAAAACCTCATGATAGATTCACCTTAGGGTTGCCATAAGTAGGAAATGATTTGAAGGCACACAACAACAACACAACAACAACAACAACAATAACAACAACAGATCCTCTTCCTCATCCCATTCCCTTACCCCCTCTCCACATCTTGTCTTCCCAATAGTGCCAGCCTACCATTTCTTTTCCCACTTTGGTACTTGTTGGGAAAGGGAGTGACAGGCTAGCACTGTTGATAAGACAGGAAGCAGGAGAGTGGAGCGAGGAAGTGGAATGGCCACTGGTTTCTTATTGGTTTCAGTGACTTAGGGCCCCTACAGACCAGCCCAAAGGGCTGGCCTGGAGGCAGAGATGGGGCAGGGTTGTTGAATTGTGATGATGATGGATGTACAGCAAACAGTCTATGAAGCCAAGTCACCAAGACCCACGGAGCTTTAGCAAGCTTTTTGTTTTATTGCAAAAACCAGCATGAGCAAAAACAAATAATAATAATAATAATAATAATAATAATAATAATAATAATAATAATAATAACAATAATAACAATAATAGCATTTTCACTTTAGCCAGAATGGCTAAGCAGGAACAAAAACTTTAACTGCTATATGTTTAAAGTTAGTCAAGCTATAGCATCAGCAAAATATTTTTAATTAGTCTATTCAGCTTAAAGAGTTTAACAGAAGTGAGAAACTTTTCCAGATATACAATTTCCAGCCACATCTCTCCACCTCTTTGGGTGTAGCCTTTTCAGACTGATTGGTTGAAGTTTCATGACGTGTGTTAGCCCAACCTCTAATTTCCATATTACATCATGTGACTGCCGTTCCCAAAACATACTTTGTTATTGAAAACCCATTGTCTAAATAAAACTGTTTCTCACAGACTTTCAGCTTGTTAACTAGCTTGTTTAGACTAAAACACACCTGTGGCTGATACCTGTGAATCTGGCCTCAGAAAGCAGATTTTCTCAGCAAGGAAAAATACAGACACACATCTTTACATTTCAACATTTTAACATTGACTATATATCCCATCAAAACCTAACAAGGGTAGCCGCACGCTGGCCACCCCAACCCCACGCCAATGGCGTCCTGTCACCGCATGCCATTATGCATGGCACATGGTGTCAGAATGCCCTCCCGGTGCAGCATCCTGATTCACTGCGCCAGAAGGGGCGATAAAGAGCCATGCACCAGCTCTTAGGGTGCCCTTTTGCCTCCCCTAAAAGGAGCAGCATTTTGCTACTCTTTTCATGGCGGCAAAAGGGAGGATTGAGGCCGCAGTGTGGTGTAGCCGCGGCCTCGATCCTCTGCTTCCCAGAGCAGCTCTGCGGTGCTCATCTGCAGCCGCATTTAGAGGTTCAAAGAGGCTTTGAAAATCTGGCCAAAGCATCTTGGTGCCAAGGTAGCAAAGGAAATAATAAGCTGGTGCTCTTGCCAGGACAGGAAGTGGAGAGGAGGGGAGTTGAGTTAATTAGGATCAGCTACAAAATTGTGAATAATCAAATCCATGAAATAGCATTTAGCATTTACATTTCTATATCACTTAATAGTGAACTCAGCACTCTCTAAGTGGTTTATAATCTTTAAGCCAATTGCCCTCAACTAGCTGGGTACTCATTTTACCAACCCATGAAAGGATGGAAGGCTGAGTCAACCTTGGAACCCTGGGATCAAACTGGCAACCCTGTGACTGCGTACCAGCATTTAACCACTGTGTCACCAGGGCTGAAAAAGAAACCTATTAATTTGGAGGGCAGATTGTATTCCCAAAACAGTTCCTAAAGGAGTTTTGAAACACAGTAAATAGTGAAATTAAACAGAACTATAAATGTAAGGTTGTAAAGATTTTTTTTTTTTTTTTTTTTTTTTTGCTTGCATGACAATAAACCCAACTCAACTGCCCTCATATTGCTACCCCTCTTGTAGCTATGCCCCTGGATGTAGGCCGAAAGCATATCAAATTGCCAGTCCCTGATTTTTTTAGATCCATGGGAGCAAGCAGCAAGATTAGGGTCAGAAACTGGTTGGGCTAGAATCCATAAGCAGGTGAGCTACTGCCTGCAAGAAGACATAATGTTCTTGAATCAGTATAGCAGCAATCAGGAACCCTACAAATCCCATAATAGGACTTTCGCCTGGGAATGGAGGGGTTCCAGCATGTCTGATAATTGTCAGGTTGGGCATGCTATTTCAAAGCATGGGATGCCATTTTACAATTTCATCAGTGAAATCTGTAACTCATTAGCATCTCTCTTTTATTTCCACCACAACCACCAACACGTACAATTAACTCTCTTCAAATGCCTTGTTAAAGACTATTAAGAAGTTATTTATTTCCATCAGAGGACACTGATCCACAGCAAACTCAGAAATAAGTGGATGGCTACAAAGATTGGTCAGTGAAACAAAAGTGACCAATTCTTCACCTGAAATTTGTGAGAGTCTTTGAACATATGCAGAATACTTTCCCTGAAACTGGAATCCTTTCTGCCTCATCACTTCCAGTCAAAGAGTAGTCTGTAAAGATCAGTGTTAGAGCACAGGGTTTGTATGCATCATCCAAGGGTCCTAAATACAATCAGTGGCACCTGTAGTTTTATTTATCAGGTATCTAAAAAGCCCAGCAATCTCTGAACCCATCTTAGGGTGCATCTATGCTGTAGAAATAATGGCCTCATTCCCACTTACAAATAAATCAGTTTGCAATCCGAATCAATGGATCAGTTCAGTAGCGGAGCATGGTTCACACTATCATTTGCCCCAATTGCATTTTCTAGCTATAAAATAACCCACTTGTTCCCACTGACTAAGGAATCGATTCAAAATGAATTGAATCAGCCGGCCAGCAAATTTAAAGGGCAAATTTAAATCGATTCGGATCCATAACTGGTTCATATTACGCATAATTGATTTATCAAAAAAGACACAGAAAAAAAATAACATCAAAAAGATGCACACTAAATGGGCCAAACACATGGCCCCCCTCTCCAAACCACTTCAGTGATTTGGTTCAAGTGAAAACCAGGGTCATTTAAACCACTTCAAACTGGTTTGCAAACCAGTGTGAAATGTAGTGGGAATCAGGCCAATGCAGTTTGACACCACTTTAAGTGCTGTGGCTCCATGTTATGGAATCCTGGGATTTGTAGTGTTACAAGGTCTTTAGCTTTCTCTGCCAGCGTGCTCATGCCATCCCAAGATTTTCTAGGATGGAGCCATGGCAGTTAAAGTGGTGTCAAACTACATTATTTCTACAGTGTAGATGTTCCCTTACTTTAATTTACAATTAAAAGGGGAGTGAGCAAGAAGAAGGAGCAGGCAGGTGAAAAATAGAGGGGGAAGGGTAGAGAGAGAAGAAGAGAAGATGAAGTCAAGAGGAAGAAATAGAAGGGAAAAATATGGGATGGGATTGGGAAAGGAAAGTTTAAGTTTCTGTAGGGTAAGGAAAGGAGAAACACAAGCTCCAGTAAATGAAAAACTGTCACCAAACTCCAATGAAGTTTTTTCACAAGCATTCCTGCTGCTAACAGAGGACCAGAAAAAGAGTGAAAGGATGCTATTCGCCATTTACCACCACCACCACCACCACCCCCAGACCTGTAACTAGAGAATGCTGAAGAGATTCTTGTCCAGAACTGGAAATTTAGAACTGTCAGTGGAAAAGATCATTCCTCTCTCTCCTCTTAATCCCACCCTCACATTTCTTTTTCACTGTCCTATGCTGCAACATTTTGGAGACACAATATTTTTATTTTTCAGTGGTTTGATGTCTGGGTCAGTAAACTATTCCAAATAGCTTTAGACCCATCTGATATGATTCAGACCAAATCCAGATCAGTTCAAAAATGGTCCAGTTCATTTCCAGGCCCAGTCAAACTGACTGCGTGGCTCTAGTATCTGTATCTGGCTTGTAAATCCCAGGTAGACATGAAAGTCATGGAATCACTAGCGGGATGCAGAAGGTGCAGACTGCACTAGGTGAAACCCCAAAGGGAAGTGTCACCCAGAGGGGTAATACACCCGGAAGGACTGGCACAGCTCCTACCCAGCAGCCACACAGGACCCTAACTGGGTCCTCTGGAGGCCACATCTCTACTCTCAGTAGAGGCAGCTGCTGGAGGAGAGCTGCCTTCAGGGTCTGGTGGGGCTTTAGCTATGCCAGACCCTGCAGGCCTTTCCAGGGGGCAGAGTGGTGTGGGTGGCCAGGGGAGGTCAAGGCAGTTCACCCTCCCTGCATTGGGTGACACCAACCTCAGGGATGCCACTGCACAAAAACATACTGCTGAGAGCTGGGATATGTCAGTGGGACCAGACTGCTCACAAAACAGGGCAGTTGTGTTACCTTCACAACATTTGGATGAGAAACAGAGTCCACTTTTGGGCCCTGCAAACTATAGGTGTATCATTCTAGTCCTTTAACATTTGGTAGTGCTAGATAAACAGACAGCTGGATTCCCCACTGGCTGTAGACACTTTTAAACCTGTGTGAAACATGTCCTTACACATTCTAAAATGATGATGTTACAGAAATTACTTTAACAGAAAACAGAAACAAAATGTACCTAAAGTAAGATTATAGTAGGTCATTTCCCTCCACATTTCACAATAGTCAAAAGAGAACTGCAAGGATTCAGAATACTGCAAACCTAAAGTGGATACAGCATCCATTAGTGTAGGGTGAGGAGTTCAGATTAATGAATCTATAATGGGAAGGGAGAGTAAACAGGGGGAGAATATTTCATCCTTCTACAACAGATATATCTTAAAACTAAATGTTTCAACAAACTGCTAAAAAATGAATTTGGAAAAGGATAACCCTGTAATAATCCAATTCCCAACCGAGTGCCCTTTAAAATTAAGCTCAGTAGGTGGCTGGAGATGTCTAGGAAATATTCACAGTGAAGGCTGATGCAAACCTTAATTTATAAAACAGATATACACACACTCCACTACCACCATCACAGTACTTGCTATGCTTGCAATGGAGTGTAGTAATCAATCTGTTTTGGAAGCCTCTACAGTATCTGTTTGGGATGGATAGGGGAGAAAATACATGCCCTTCTAGAATGTAGACTACCCTGGATAATGTTAATGAGAGGAGAGGAGGAGCTGTACTGAAGAATCAGATCCAGTTGAGAGAAGCCAGCTACCTCTTCTTGCCCAGCTCAGTTTTAAGCATTGCATACAGGGTGGAAGCTGCAAAGATGGTTGTTTTCCAGTGGAACATCAGTGACACCCAGTGGCTGGTGCTTTCTGTCACTCACAGATTTCCATTTAATCACATCTTAGAAAGTTACTTTTAAGAAGAATGAATATACGATAATATGAGGAAGCCATTCATAGCTGAGCAGGTGGCAGAATGATGCCCTAGGACCTGGAGCTTCATTCTACCACTTCTCAGTTATGGATGGCTTCCATGTGACCTTATATTCATTCTTCTTAAAAGGAACTTTCCAAACTCCATATTTATCCACTATTGTACTCACAAGCTACAGGGCAAGGTAGATTGTGATTTTCTGCTGAAATTAACATGGGAAAACCTTGGAGTATGTTTGAGAGCTGATCAAAGAACATGTTGTATTTAGGAGAAGCCTGAGGCTAGTCCATACAGGAAGGCTTTGCTTTCATGGGGTATATCGGGAGCTGATTTCCACAGCAGTGTGCTTGCATGAGCTGTGATGTTTGAGTAACTGGAACCTGCTTCACACTAGGTCCATCTAGATCAGCTTTATCCACCTGACTGGCAGCAGCTCTCGTGGCAGAGATCCATATCTTTTAACCAAAGATGCCTGAGCCTAACTCTAGGACTTTCTACACGGAAAACAGGTCCTCAGCTACCAAGCTATGGCCTCTCTAAGTTCGGATCTTATTCATACTCTCAATTGGGAGCATTAAGCACTTATCATCAGACCCTCACCCTTGGTTTTCTAATACTGAGACAATGATAACTAAGCTACTCCTCTGGGTTGCTTTTTCTGAGAACTTCCCAGCAGAAACTTACCGAGGTGTGCAATGGTGATCTTTTAAATGTTGTTTTACTATGACTCCCATTAGCCCTTGTTAGCATAGCAAGTGGTGGGAGATTATGGGATTTAGGATTCAAAATATCTTGATGGCCACAGTTGCTCACCCAGATTTACATGGAGTTTAATCCTATGCATGTCTACTTAGGAGGAAGCCTCATTGAAACCAATGGGACATACTTCTTGGGCAGTGTACATACAATTGTCTCTGCTGCTAAGAGCCCCAGTAATAGTTCCTTTCAAGTCTGTTCCAGAAGCTTTAACCAGAGCTGCTGCTGTAGAGTGGATCTCTGATTTCATAATGCAAAACAGCCCCTTTACCTCTGTGCCAAATACCCTCTCCTTCCTTATAATTAATGTTTGGGTTTCTGAAACTTGAACATAGTATTGCAAGGCAACTTGTTCCTGTAAGAAAATTTGTCTGATGCAAAGTCCTAACTTGTAAGTGTAGGAATGTCAATGCAGACTTGGGGATCTCTCTTTTAATATCTTCATCACTTACTTTCTTTCTTGAATGCAAGAAAGAATTTCAGACATTTTCTCTCCATAAGACATGGTGTGCATTTTCAATTATTTTTCACCCTAGGGAAGTGTGTGTGTGTGAATTTTTCTTTTGTGCAAACCCCCCCATTGTTTTCACAAAAAAATCTCTTTGTGCAAAAAAAATATCATTTCATATTGTACAGTATTTTCTGTACTGTGATTTCAGCAGTCCATAAATGAAATTTTCATCAAAAAGTCCCGAAATGCAGTTTATCATTTTTTGACACTTGTCTTGATAAATTGAGATTCCCTTTCTCATCAAGGATCTGAACATTGGGGAGTCTTCTTTACATTGTTAATCATAAGTTGAACATGAGCAAGCATGATGCTGCAAGAAAGAAGGGAAACACTATTTTAGCCTGCATTAATACAAGCATAGTTTCCAAGTCGAAGGAGATAATGGTCCCTTTATATTCTGCACTAGTCAGGCCTCATCTGTTCAGTTCTTAGTGCCTTGTTTTAAGACTATAGACACTGGAGTAAATTCAGAGAAGGGCAATGAGGATTATAAGAGGTATGGAGAACAAAACATATGAGGAAATTTTGAAGAAAGCTTGTTCAGCTTGTAAAGAGAAGACTAAGGGGTAACATGACTGTACTTTTTAAATACCTCAAGGGCTGTAACCAAGAGGGGACAGGTCTGCTCTCTGCTGCCTAGAGAGTAGAACCATGTCTAATGGTCTGAAGTTACAGGAGCATAGATTCCTATTGAATGTGAGAAAAAACGTATTGACAGTAAGAGCAGTTCAGCAATGGAGCCAATCACCTAGAGAGGTGTGGGATCTACTTCTCCGGACATCTTCAAAAAGGGGCTGGACAACTACCTGCTGGGAATGCTCTAGCTGGAGAGTCTGCATTCAGCAAGGGATTGGATCTGATGCCCCATAGGGCCCCTTCCAACTCTATGATTCTATGATTTTATGATCTCTTTACAGCCACACATGTACCATTCAATATGTCATTAGCTGTTATGAGGGTTGTTTTTTTTTCCAAATCATAGTCATCCAAAAGTGATGGTGGGGTGTAGTCAGATCTCACTTGTAGAGAAGACAAATAATTCCCTTCCACTGTGACACTTTCCAGCCAAAATCCCCATGTTGCTTTTTGCAAATAGATGATGAAGGTGGCAAGAAAACAGCAATGAGAAAAGTAGTAAATTCCCTCTCTGTGTATTCCATGGTCCTGTTCTAGATTCCCTCCCTATTTTCACTGTTATTTATAAAACTGAATTTTGTTCTTTTAATGAGTGATGTGTTTTACTACTATATCAGTTTAATTTTATTTTAATGCCCACTTTTGTATGTTTTTAATTGTTTTAATTTTTTTATTTGTCAGCCTCTTTATGGCCTAATTTTTTGGGGGAAAGTAGGATATTATTATTATTATTATTATTATTATTATTATTATTATTATTACTATACACATTCACACACATTCACATGTAACAGTGGTTTCATATCATGTAAGTATGGCCCATATGTCCTGGGGCAGAGGAATGCAAGGGGAATGAATATTGCATACATGTCTTGAAAGCTGTTATGAGGACCAATTCTTTTCCACAGTTAAATATTAGTTTTCTTGGCAAGCTTTATTCAGAGGAGGTTTGCCATTGGCTTCATCTGAGGCTGAGAGAATGTAATAACTTGTCCAAGGTGACCCAGTGGGCTTCCATGGCTGAGCAGGGATTCAAACCCTGGTTTTCCAGAGTCCTAATCCAACACTCAGACCATTATACTACACTAGCTCCAACGAATACAGTATTCTACATCATATAATCACAAAATCTATTTTAGATCCCACTAAGAGTCTTTTTACAGCTTTTGTGGACCTCTCTGCAGTTTTTTATTTAATTAAACAGGAATGACTCTGAGATAAATTTGGCAAAACCAATATTGACAAACAACTTATTTGGTTAATGAAGAAGCTGCATGACCAATATAATATATGCATTAGAGTTGGTTGTAATGAAGCTCTAACCAAAGAAGTCAGTATACACAATGGAGTCAAGCAAGATTACATCTTGGCCTTTTTTCCATTTAACTTTTACATTAACAAAATTGTTCAGACTTTTCCCTAAACAACTTTTTATGCACCAACTATTGGGGACAGAAAATTAGCAGTATGATTGAATAATTGTAGTCTGTGCTTATAACTGAAGTTTGGAAAAGTTCATTTTCTGAACCACAACTTCCATGGCTAGCGCTAGGAATCTGAGAGCCTGAACTTGAGTTCAAAATATAACTTTTCAAAATTCTCCTTGCTACAAGGATGGGGAACTTGTGCTCATTCAAATGTTTCTGGACTGCTGCTCCCATAAGTCCTAGCCAGAATAGTCAGTGATAGAATACAATGGGAGCTGCAACTCTACAACATCTGGGGGCCACATGTTGACCACCCCTAGCTTATAACAAACTATTCACAAAACCACATTACCACAAGTTTGGATTAATAGTGAGCAGGCTTGCTACAAAGCTGCACATTGTCTCCATTGCCCTCTAGATCCTGGTAGAAATGTATCATCCTCACAATGTATCAATGCATATGAGGGTCTTGAGTAGAAATCAACATGTCAAATGTTTACGCATACAGACCATTAATGGCTGCATGGATACTATATTGAAGTGATCCAAAACATTTACCCCACACAAAGAGTCATGGAAATTCACTTGAAATATTCAGAAATAAAAAAAAAGTTCTTGTTTCTAAACTTGAATTATTTCAGTAATTTAGACTTGTGGCAAATTAGAAAGCTGATTCATTCTGTGGCATCAAACTGCTTAAACAAAATTCAACATTGTCTGATGCTACAGTTCTGATCTGTGCCAAAGTCTAACCTGACCTTCAGACTTCTGAAGGGCACCTCTCCCCGCTGTGGATTGTGGGTCTGTTTTTAATTTTAATTCTCTGTGAGACAGAAGGTTAGCTCTTTTACTTAACAGGAAGCTCCCTACTTTCCCAAGGACCTTCTTCCCATTAAAAGGTCCACATTCTTTAGTAGGTCAGATGTTGGGTCAGATATCCTTGACCGAGATTCTTTTAGCATAATGGTTCCATATCCTTTGTACATTAACACTGAGTTATTAAAGGCACTGAATGTATGGCACACTCATTCAATCCAATATTACTTAATTTCAAGTATGCAATATGTTGAACATTTTGATTTGCTATCACAGGTGGCAACAGAAGAATGCTGGGGGAGGGGAAGGAAGCTAGCTTTGCAGTTACATCGCTGTGATACTGTTTGTCTAGATCAAGCATTGCTTTATGTAAAATGTCAGTTTCTGGGTGCTTCTATGTTATCAGTCCAGAGAGAAATTAGCCTGAGGGAAAAAGCACATCCTTCTGTAACCAAATTTCCAAATGTGTTGGGGGACGGGAGAGAGTGATACGTCCAACCAGCTCCTTGGTCAAACTGCCAACTCCTGTGATTTTAAACAGCCAGCCATCAGCTTTCATATTAATTTGCTACCCACAATCAAATTAGATTTGTGGGAGGTGTACTATTCTTTTAATTACTCTTTTTTTTTAAAATATAAATGTATGTACTTCCCACATTACCTATTACATCACTATGAAGGTGCAGCAAGTGTGGCAAGCATGTGGTAATCCTTGATGTGCTACAAGCAATACAGTGCCCACATTTATAGTTCATTTGGGTGTGCATTCTGACAGCTGATAAGAGCTAGATCCCCCATTGTCCAATGTGTTGGATGCAACCAGAATTTCATGCATAGCTGCTTTGCACCCAGCAAAAATGGCTTCCATTTCAAATCTATGAGACATTTCCCTCTTAACATGAGCCACCGGCAACTGTTTCTGACACATCTCTCCCACCCAGTTGTCTGGTTAGGCAATTCATTCTGGTGTACAGAAAATTCTATTTGTCCTGTTGGTTAATTCCAGCTAGAATAGACCCACTGAATCAATTGCTGAAAGTTCAGCACATAGGTAATTCCCACTTATTAAATCCCTACTGATTATTCTAGCAGGGACTAAGAAAAGAATGCAAACCCTTGTATCCTCTTATCTGGGGAGCTAGCCCAAAGCTGAAGCAGAGTACATTATAATTTGCTGGGCTGGCAGTATTTACAATGTTGTAAACACAACATTCAGAACATTCAGAACAGAATTTGGGGAAACAGAGTGGTTCCCAATAGACAAAGGGGTCAGGCAAGGTTGCATCCTATCACCCTACTTGTTTAACTTATATGCTGAAAGCATCCTTAAAAAAGCAGAATTAGAATCAGAAAAATGTGGAGTTAAGATAGGAAGAAACAACATTAACAACCTAAGATATGCAGATGACACCATAATATTAGGAGAACACATTCAGGAATTGGAACAGTTAATAAGGAAGGTCAAAGATGAAAGTGCAAAGGAAGGTCAGATGCTGAACATAAAGAAAAAAAATAATGACAACAGAAGAAATACACAAGTTTAATCTAAACAAAGGGATCAGGCAAGGTAAATTGAAATAGTCAAAGAATTTCCATATCTAGGATCAAACATGGAGAATGGAGATGCAGTCAAGAAATAAAAAGAAGATTGGAAGGGCAGCTATGAAAGAACAGAAAAGATACTGAAGAGCAAAGACATACAACTGAGCACTAAAGTCAGAATCGTCCAAGCCATTGTATTCCCAATTGCCATGTAAGGATGCGAGAGCTGGACAGTAAAGGAAGCAGACAGAAAGAAAATCAACTCATTTGAAATGTGGTGCTGGAGAAGAGTACTTAGGATCCTGTGGACAGCCAAGAAGACAAACAAATGGGTTCTTCAACAGATCAGGGCTCTCCTTGGAAGCTAAGATGATCAAGTTGAGACTATCATACTTTGTCCACATAATGAGAAGGCATAGATCTCAAGAAAAAACAATAATACCATACTAGGAAAGGTAGAGGGTAGAAGAAAGAGAGGATGATGACCACAGACCAGATGGATAGACTCAATCAGGGGGGTTATGGACAAGGCAGTGGAGGATAGGGAATCTTGGAGATGTCTCATCCACAGGGTCACCATGAGTTGGAACCAACTTGAGGGCAGTTAACAACAAAACACAACTTGCGACATTGTAAATATTTACAGTTGTTGCACCTGTTGCAAAGTGGCTTGCTACTGGGAGAGGGCTGGACACTTTACTGACCACCCCAATCCACAGAGCCTTGGAAATCACTGTATTGGTGCAGCTGCCTAGCTTCAAAGATGGGTCTTGGGAGGTTGCACTGGGAGATGTAGCTACAATGGCTGAGTCATGTGGGAGAAGGGCTACATCAGTAAAAGGGGAGTTGGGGTGAGGGAGGAGCTTTATTCCTCCTGATGGAACTTTATGGTAAGCCTTTTGACCAAAGAATGGCTCTATATTAAAGAACAGGAGCACTGCCCCATATTCAACCTGTCCCATTTGTGGTCATAACAGCAAAAGTAGTCATTGAGGAGATGCAGACAACCACTGAAATTCAGTGCTTCAGAACCACTGGGTCTCTCCAACAAGCCTCTTAAGTTTCGCCTCTGTTATCACAATGTTACTCATGCCATTCTTTTGCTGCACACTGACCCTGCCACCCTACTCTTCCTTAAATTTAATCTCAGTCCTTGTCATTTGAATCCCCTGGTAGAATCCTGCTATTTGGAACACCACATACAGTCTAGCATATATGTAACAGCCCTTGAAATATTTGAAGATAGGTGTATTGTCTTAGTTGTCTCTTCAGGCTAAATGTGCCCCTCTCATTCCATCTTTCTTCATAAGGCATGATCATCAGGTCACTTGCCATCTTTGTTGCCCCCCTATGGAAGCTTTCCAGTTTTTTGATGTTGCCCTTAAAATGTAATGCATAGAATTCATGTAGCACCAAATGAAAATATGTGGGAGAGAAAACACCCATGGTTGTTATTCACATAGATATTACAAAGAATTATGTGTATCAAGAGAACCAAAAGAGAATACACCAAAGGAAACCAAAAGAGAACCAAAAGAGTTTCAGGCAGAGGTCAGATGGGAACTGTACAGTGCTCCAACTATTGTTGGACTATAACTTTCAGCTTTCCTAACCAGCAGAGACATTGGTGATGGAATATCAGGAGCTGCAGTCCACAGTATCTGGATG
>CM034703.1:282631354-282662808 GCA_020142125.1 Phrynosoma platyrhinos
TAAAGTAGAATAGGTGATACCCCAAATGAGGGGAGTGACACCCGGTCAGTCCCCCCCCCATGGGACCTTCCCAGACCCACAAGCCTGCTCTCCAGGCCTTCATGGGGCCTTGGGCCTACTCTCTGGGCCTTTGCAGGCCCTTGAGCCCATTCTCCAGGCCTTCCCGGGGGCAGCCCCCTGTTCCCTGGGGCCATGGGTGAGATTCTCCAGCGCACATGCACATTCCCATGCAGTGCATGCTGGAAGTCCCAACCCAGAAGCCCCCCTCCACACTGGGTGTCACCAAGTCAGGGGGGGGCACTGCTCCCTTATACATTTTTTTTTTTAATTTGGAAGGATATCTCTCAAATATGAGCTCATTTCAATTATTTTTGTTGTGTTTTTGAACAGCCAAAAGATATCCATTGTAATAAATAAAGCAGAGAAATACTGAGACCAACATGACCCATAGGAATTAGGTTCCTCAACCTCTTTTTCTCTCACCTGTTGTAAGAAGAAAACATATTCAGGGTAGCCGTATTAGCCATATAGCAAAATACACAATAGGGCGATGCTTTTATTGGACCAACCAAAATGCATATTATACAGGTTGCAAACATTACAACATTATACATACTGTATCATTGTTAACACCTTTGCGTGATGAAGAAGGCAGTGGAGCTTCGAAAGCTTGCAACATGCATAATGTGCATTTTGATTCTCACAATAAAGGTATCATTGTTTTGTGAATTTTTGATGATATTGTACTGTTGTAATTAGAGAAACTCTTCCAATCATTCACTCCAACAGACGTTAGCAAAACTCTGAGTACTATGGTAACAATAATGAGAGACAATCTAGTTGTGCCTTGTCTCTTTTCTCTGAAGCTCAAAATACAAGTTGGAAACACCTTCAGAATGCAGAGAGGGAAACCTAACCAGAAGCAGTGTCTTTCTCAAGAGGTATTTCCACAGTTGAGTACATTGTTTTGAACTATCTCACCACATGTGTGTTAATGATGGCTTCAGTGAGGCAAAGAGACGTAGGTCAGAATTCTCCTGGTGAATCATGATAGCAAACTGCTCTCTGTGAGTACATGGCATAGGCCTGGGCCTCAATCTTTAGTTTTCATGGGTCATCTCCAGGGAGGAGAAGAGGATGCAAATTCTCCAGTTTTGAGGGGCTTGGCTCCAGGCAAGAGGAAAGTGCTGTGTGTAAATCTCCAGCTCAGCTAGTTGATCTGCCGCTTGCTACAATTTGCAAAGCTTAATTGAGTTGCTGCAATTTACAAAGTTGTAGCAGGAGGTCTATGTATTCCCTTACTTACTTTCATCTTTCCCTACCAGTGTTTGTGGTGCCATAGCCCACCCTCGGTTTTACTCTGCATGCACTTTCAGACTAGAGCAGACTGCCAGAAATAGTGCACATTAAATTGAGGCACTGCCCTGGCTCAGTGCTAGGGAATCATGGTAACTGTAATTTATTGTGGCACCAGAGCTCTCTGACAGAGAAGGCTCAATGTCTCAGAAAAAAACAACAATTCCCATGACTCCCTAGCACTGAGCCAGGGCAGTACCTCAATTTAATGTGCACTATTTCTGGCAGTCTGCAAAGGCCCTATATTAGATGTTCCTTATCCCCTTTCCCAAGCTAGTGACAAAGAGCAACCCCCTCATTCCACCTTGATCTGGAAACAGCCCCTTTAGCTTAAATTTAAAAAATTTAAAAAAAAATGCCGCCCCTTTCCTTGCCAGATAGGGGCCATGGCGACCGCATGCTGTGCCCCTGATCTGGCCTTTCAGTTGTGCAAAAGGAAGCCACAAAAAGCGGCTTCTTTTTGCACTGTGGAAAGGGCTCCCTTGCCGCCACTGTGGTGGCTTTTCTGTACTCCTTTGGTGCAGCGCATGTGGACGTTGTGCCAAGGGAGTGCCCTGATGCCTCTCGCCATTCAGTGGGGCACATGGTGTGAAGCTGGCATGGGGCCAGAGTCGGGGCGGCTGGCATGCAGTCGCTACACCCCCACTCTGCTCCCAAGCTGGATCTTTATGCCGGTCTGTTCAGCCCTTTGTTTTCAAACAAGAACATGAATTCTGTGTATATGTGTGTATTTGAATAACCAGTTATGAGCAACTACAATTGGCACTTAATACACAAGGCTTGATGACATCACCAGGGGCCATCCCTAGGTCTCAGGTTTTGGCCTAAAAACTTCAGAGTCTGGGATGATACTGAAGTGACAACTCAAATATGGCACCTATTGGCAGAATACGCAGCTGCAGAGAGGAAGTGACAATCATCTCTGCCACACTGCAGAATTTATGTGGTTTGATTGATCACTTTAATTGTCATGGCTCCATCTTATGGAATCCTGGGATTTGTAGTTTGCTGTGGCACCAGAGTTCTCTGACAGAGAAGGCTAAAATATATCACAAAACTACAAATCCAAGAACTCCACAGCACTGAGCCATAGCAGTTAAAGCAGTGTCAAATTGCATTAATTCTGCAGTGTAAATGCAGCCTAAGTTGCCACAGTAAGCTACCCCAATGGATTCTAGTGGTTTCCTTCCTTCTCTTTCTCCTTCCTCTCCTTCTCCTTTATTAAAGAGGAAAGGGGAGGGGGAAGATGAGACCTTTGGGTTGTGAAGATAACTTTCTAAAAGTAGACAGCTGTGATAATTAGGTTTATTGGCTATACAGCATAGGGACATGTGCAATTCATAACCTTTTCAATGAGAATGTATTAAATTATGCTTTTTGATATCTTTTTTTCTCCTGTGTGGAATTATAAATTTTTCATGCACTGGTTGTACATGCTGCCTTTGCCCATATATAGTGAGAGGAATTCAAAATTATTCCAATACTTAACTGCATTTCAATTGATTTTGCCAACAAATGGGGGGAGGGAGGTTAGAGGGGGAAACGACTGAAGATGGTGAGAGTTTGCATGGGAAAAGCTTCTAGTAGAGGTCCAAAAATGGAGAGCCTTGCTATTCATTTTGTGTCCACAGTATCCCCTAATGAATAATAACTTGTTTGTTGGCTATAATATAAAAAGTAATGGAAGGTGATAAGACTGTTATATTCACAGTGATAGTCATTCACAGTCAAAAGTCTCATCAATTATTTCAAAAGACAGTTGCAGCTTTCTGGGGCCCTGTCCTTGCCTTGTTGAATTTTTCTCATTGCTGGTCCTTCTCCCACTCTTCTTCACAAACTCCTCAGTTTCCTCCATCATCTTTCTTTCCTTCCTTCCTTCCTTCCTTCCTTCATCTAGACTGAGGTGGGCAACTATGGTGCATCTAGGAGCCAATTTTGGGACACTGGGATTTCCTGGGGGCCACACGGAATGCCTAAAAGCAAGTAAAACCTGAACTGATCAGAACTTGATTCCTGGATTTGAAAAATGGGGATCTTTTGATATCAAAGAGCAGAAAGGGGTTCCTGCAACTTATTTAAAAGGTGAATTGATGCTCCTGGAGGCTTCTGGGAAAATCTTCACATTTTGGGTAGGGCAGAAAAAGGAAAGTCTTGAAGAAACTGATGGTCACAAAAGGAGCCTTCAGGAGCTGGATATGGCCCCAGTGCCATCCATACCCACTCCTGCTCTAGACTCATGCTACTTAAAGTTGTGGTCCATAGATTGGTGGCAGTCTATGAGTCATTGGCTGCTGGTCCATTAAGAATTTCCAGGAAACTTTACTAATAAAATATTAACATAACTCAAAGAGGGCACTAGTCTCTAGCACATGTGGGTGGGTCATCATTCCACAGTGATGTGGGTCTTCTGGAAAAAGTAGGGGGGAGCTCTAAATAATGTTATCTGATTTAGCACAATTGGTTTAAAATATATTTAAATCCATTCAAAGCTTTATATGGAAATTATTTAATTGAAATATTTGTAATGATGTAAAAAGAATAACATATACGTCTCTCATATTTAATAAAACATGAGTACACCTGAAAGAACTATTTTTTTAAGGTCAAATACCAAAAGAGAGCTGTACCTGATATATCTTATATCAACAGTTTGTCTTTCTTTTGTTGAGGTAAAACTGTGGGATATTCAGCTTTACTCAGTTACTCTCCACACTACTTATCAATTCCATTTCAAGATGAGAAAAAACACATTCAGTAAAACTAGTTGAACATTGGATTTCACTAAAGGCTATATGTGAGTCTGTGGGCACAGGCAACTTACCACAATTCTTAGTCCCAACTAGCTGTACAGTTGGCACTCCACATTCACAGGAGTTAGGGTGCAAGACCCCTAAGAAAGTGGAAAATCCACAAATACAGTACTCCCTTCTGATTTTCAGGGGAACAGTTCTGGAACCATCACCCCGCGAATCAGAAATATCACAAATATTCAAGTCTGCATTCTTTTTATTGACCGCACACACACAATTTTGTCCCTCCCCGCTTGCTGTCTGCAAAGGAGTGAGACTGTGGACTCCAAGCCTGTGAACAGGGAGGGATGACTGTATCTTTGCCCCCCCCCCCACCTCTTAACTCAGTCCTCTCTCTATGGGCTAAGAAACCTGAAAGAAACACCACGTCTATCCTGCCAGCACCGGCCTTGCCAGGCCTTGTCGTTCTATATGTGGCTAGAGAGGAAGCAAGTGGATGCAGCAAGGTCACCAGTGCTAGACTGGTCTCCAGAGATGGAAGAGGAAGCACGGATACTGTGTTATCACATACATTTATGACTTACTTAAAAAATAGTTTTCTTTATATGTTCTAGGGTATTTGCATCATCTGCAATTTTCCAAATTAGGCTGCAAAATTGCCATTTAATTATTGATGACAAACTCACAGATAATCAAATCTGAAAAAGTTAAACTCACAAAAGTTGAGGTTTGACTGTATTTGTAACTGATTAAGATACAAGAGAGTTTGCGAAATAAAAACAGACTTAGCACTGTGTCTATTTATTAGCCTATTCTTCTGAGGTTTTGTCAATGCTTGTATCCTTAGAAGAATATATATCTTATATTTAGTCCATATTTAATTATCTACAGTACAACAGCCCAGGCAACTATGGACAAAGGACATTTGGTATGGAAAATTTTCCACCAAGAAATATAGTAGAAAATTTTAGACCCCACAAGCCTGCCAATCCACCACATCAGGTAGCTTGAAAAGCACTGCCCTGAACAATTCTGGAGCCTGAATCAGACATCACATTTCCCCTGCTCTGGCCAAGTGCATAAAAGAAACAAGCATGTACAGTGTCTCTGTAGTCACCCATTCCACCAACTTCTCCTGTCCCTGTAGGGCCAAAACATTCTAATGCTGCCAAACCATAGTGGTAGGATGAAATAAAAAATGGTTTCAGTATTCACAAAGTAACAACTGAGCATGGTGTTTTGGACTTCAACTCTTAGGACGTTTTCACACGGGGTTTTAGGAGGATGCTAGCCGGCCTCCCTCCGGCCCCACTCCGGCTCCACTGTCAAATTTTTCACACGACGTCGCAGGAAGCCCCGCCCCATCCAGCGCCATCCCTGGCGCTATCTGGCGTCCCTCCGGGGTCTTGCTGCATGTGTTCATACGTCGCAGCAAGCCCCGCCCTATCCAGCGCCATCCCTGCGCCATCCCCGGCGCTGGCCGGAAGCAATCAGGAGCCACTCCGCCGGCGGCTGTTTTCACCGCTGGAATGGCTCTTCTTTGCTTCCAGGCAGCTTCCAGCCGGCTTTAGAGCCGTGTGTATGAAAACGTCCTTAGAATCCCTGACTGTTCATCAAGCTGGCTGGGGCTTTTGGGAGGTAAAATCAAACATATCTGTAGGACCAAGGTCTAAGAACTTCTCTGGAATATTGTGCATTCAAATTGTAATGCCCCATGGTTCCCACACTGGTATCTCTGAATTATACTCTGCACATAATTTCATAATTGCAACTTAACTTGTGCAAAGGCAGGTTTGCTGCTGAATGTTAGGAAAACAAAAAATAATGACCACAGAGGATTTGCAAAAATTGGCAATGCAAAAATCAAAATGGTTAATGATTTCCCATGCCTTGGATCAATCACTGATCAGAAATCAGAAGCCTAGGACTGGCAAAGGCAACTATGAGAGAACTAGACGAAGATCCTAAATGTGCAAAGATATAAAGCTGAACACTAAAGTTAGTCCAAGCCATTCTATTCCCTGTCACCATGTATGACTGCAAAAGCTGGACAGTGAAGAAAGCAGATAGAAAGAAAATCAATTCATTTGATGTGATGCTGGAAGAGAGTGCTGAAGATACCTTGGATGGCCAAAAAGATAAACAAATAGCATTTAGTACAGATCACTGGAAGCCAAGATGGTTAAGTTGAGGCTATCATACTTCACCAACATAATGAGAAGGCACAACTCACTAGAAAAAACAACAACGCTAGGAAGGTGGAGGGTAGCAGAAAAGAGAAAGGCCACTTACTAGATGGATAGAGTCAATCAAAGAGGCCATGGCCCTGAGCTTACAGGAACTGTGACTGAGGACAGAGGAGCTTGGAGATGTCTTACTCATGGGCTCTCCATGAGTCAAAGCTGACTTGAAGAAAGTTAACAACAACAAAATGTCCTTGCTTTAGGACTTCCAAGGTCAAGTTCTGATCTCTGTTTGACCACCCAGATGGGCCTATTATTTTAGGTCCAAAACAGATGGGCCAAATAGAGCAGTTTCTGGCCTCTTCAGGGGCATGACATTTAGATGACACACACCCTTGAAGCAGCTGGAAGCTTCTCTGAAGTCGCCTAAGGCGGCCCAAAGCCGCCAACAAAAGGAGTGGATTTAATCCACTCCTGCTAGTGGCCCATTTGGGAACATGGTGGCAGCCTGCTTCAGGAGCAGACCACCCGGTCACTGCAGTCCTAGAGCAATCGTGGCTGGAGCAGCCAGAGATTGCTCCTTCCCAGCTTCAGCCCTGTCTTTCTTTGGCATACTGCCTCTGCTTTCTCATTTACTTGCCCTATGAACCCCTGCCTTGCCACTTCTTAATCTTGCCTTATCCACATGACAGAACTTACAGATTGTGTACCTATAGGCAATGCATGCTTACAAATCATTCTGTTTGTGCTATTGCTTCTTTTAGACTCTTAGCCACAACCCAGTACTTAGTTTGGGCAGCATCACTCCTTCCACATTATCTCTGTTGGAAGAAGAAAGCATAAGCAGGACAAATACACTGGAAGAATTATACTTCTCAGGTAATTGAACTCAGCATGACTTATTTCTTAGTAAATATGTCTGGACAGCCATGTCAGTGTAGGAGTTAGCTATGTTTGTGCCTATTACAAGTGTTTCCACATGGTGTCCGTGTGAGGCAGGGGATGTTGGTTGATGCAACTCAACTGAGCAAATTGAAGGAGCCAGAGGACATTGTGGCTTAGAGCAGGTGCCACAAGATTGTCAGATAACAAGACAACCTGAGTTGTGATTAGATGGCAAAACCGGTGAGCCTATGCTCCTGCCAGCATTAGAACATTATCCAGCTACCCTATACAACATGCTGAGGCTTTGAAGCAGATGTGCAAATGTTTCTTGGTACGTGAACTGACTCATAAAGGATTCCTAGAAGGTAGTAAGTATGAAAACATCTGCCTAAGAACAAACAAGGCATGTGGTAGCAAACAGTCCCTGATCTGTTTCTGTTCTTCATCTGTGCAGGTTTTCAAGAGTTCTAAAGTTTCCTCTTCATTCCTGTCAAACACTTTGAGAAAGACAGGGGAACATTTGCACAAGGTGCACAGCCTTCTGATCAGCTATGAGACAAATTCTATGAACTGGCCAAAATTAAATCCTCTTTTTTAAAAACCTGAGAGCCCTTTATGAACTACATTGACTACCTAGAGGTACTTCAGGAGCCACCAAGCAAGAGTTGGGCTGGGGGACCTGGATCTCTGAGAGCATTTTCAGTAGATCAGGAAAGATTTCTGACTATCACATATTGAACAGCCAAAATTATTCCCTTAAATTATTACAATGGGGGGAGGGGTTGAATCCAGAATTGGATACAGTGGGCCCTCCACATTCACTGGGGTTAGGGACACAGGGCCCCTGTGAAAGTGGGAAAAATACAAATAAAAATTTTTAAAAACAGATCTGGAAATCTCTAGGTCCTCCAGCACAATTCTATGGCTACCTTGTGCCAGAGGCTGACCATCAAATAGTACAAATGCCTAGAAAAATGTTTTCTCTATGAATCTCCAGGTTCCTGGAACCTAGGCGTGTCTCTATGGTAAACTTACAGCAGAGTTGTGCTGGAGGATCTAGAGATTCCTAGAGATAACATATGAGTCAAATCTATGCATAATCAAAAAATCAAAACTGCAAGTGTGGATGGATGGCTGTATTTGTATGGAAAGACAATGAGTTCAGTAAAGTTTTGAAAAGCAGAAAAGTTTAATTCTAAATCTTGATGCTTTTTATCTGGCTCTGGGGGGAAAGAAGGGATCTTGGTGTTTTTACAAGGAAAACAAGGTCACATCTATGACCCTGATGTCTGCTGTCCATACTTGTCATAAGCAATATCTATATTACTAGAAATTGTACATATGTTCTTTTTTATTGTTATCTAACATATTGAGTAAAGTGTTCTACAGAGATATTGTATGCCAGCATTATTAACAACAGAATGAAATGAAATTAATTTTTATTTATTTAGCTTTATACAAAAACAAACTTGAATATTCCAAAATATTTATTGACCCGCAGGAACACCTCTCCAGGCACCAAGGCAGTGGAGGAGGCAGCGTCCAGGCTGAGGAGGACTCCAAAGCCCATTAACACCTACATCTGGGCAGCCCTCAGCAGCAATGGAGCCTGGAGGACGCTGGGATAAAAGCCCGCAGGAACACCTCTCCAGGCACCAAGGCAGCGGAGGAGGAAGCGTCCAGGCTGAGGAGGACTCCAAAGCCCATTAACACCTATATCTGGGCAGCCCTCAGCAGCAATGGAGCCTGGAGGATGCTGGGATAAATCCCTGCAGGAACACCTCTCCAGGCACCAAGGCAGCGGAGGAGTGGCGTAGGGATTAATAAGAACTCTTGGTACGGGAGACTGATGACCGCTCTGCCATTTAGACTCATTTTATCTGTTCATTGTTATAATGTTTGTTGCTGTTTTAAGTTTTGTTGTTTAATACTATTTTAAGGGGTGGGTGGGTTTTGAGATTGTATATTTTGGTGTTTTATTGATGTAAGCTGCCCCGATTGTATTTGCAGAGGGGCGGGATATAAATAAATAAATATTATTATTATATTATTAGTTGCATCCCTTTGTATCCTGGGCAGGAAAAAGGAAAATTGACTTTTCTGGAAGTTTCTGGGTGGTTCTGGTCTGCAAGGCCTTGCTTTCATTTTGCCAAGGCCATAATCAGATGCACCAGCTGGGGGCATATATTTTTTAAAAAAAAAATAATGGGTTAGGCTAAGAGCTAAAAGATTCTGGGCTCTAATGTAGGAGATTAAAAAAAATACTACCAAGCTCATGGCTAATTCAGGGCTGGATTGGATGACCCTTGGGTCTCATTTTCTATGTTTAAAATGTTTGCAGGAAGTTAGTAAAAGATTTTCAGTTCTGCTTCATTGAAATGGAATGTGTTTTTCGGCCTTGAAGGCTACACAGCTTCACAAGCCAAGGGAGATAAGGATGGTATAAACAGGCAGTGGGGAGGAAAGCTAAATTTGTTTGCACATGGCAAATAGAAGTGTAACGTAATCAAGAAAGGAGGAGGTTTTGGAGTTGTGTCCTGTAGCCAATGAAAATGGTCAATTATGCATGTATTAATATAATTATAAGTTAGCTGTATAAGATGGTATATAAGGATGTTGATTGGCAAGGGGGGGCACTCTCTGTCAGAGGCCTGTCAATGTTAAAAGGAATAAAGGAATAAACTCATTTTTTTCTGATTCAAGGGTCTCTGTTTCCTGTTTTACCCACAACACTAAACTTTTCTGAACTCTCAGCCTTTTGTGTGGGACCATTCTGGTTGCTATGAGGCTGTGGGTTGGATTGCTAGCTCAGGAATATCCCAGGCCCTGGGATTTTAGGGCCCAAATCTGGGAGCTAAGGACATACTCTCCCAGATTTCACAGATGAAAACATAAGAGTGTGGTGAAGATGGCAAAAACTATTAATGAGGACAAACATACAAGTTAGGAGAGGATGTAGCAGTTTGCTTTTGCCTGAGCCTGCTGAGAAGGGCAAAATTCAATCCATCTTCTCTCCCCTTGCTGACTTAATTGAGTGTCAACTAGTTTTTCACCTTGAAATAAGTTTGCAGCAATTGCAGTAAGCTGGGGACAAAGAAGAAAAGTCAGAGGAGGATGAGGAACTGGATATTTTTAAAGCAGCTGAAAAAGTGGGACAATAGAGGATTAATCAAGACTATCCCTGCCAAACTGGAACAGTTGGCGGGTATGTAAAACACACCTTGTTGATGTCATTAATACATTAATTATACATTAAGCCTCCACCACAATAGCTCAGTGTATGCAATTCAAATAATAAATACAAAATCTAGCAAAGATGAAAGCTCTGCTTTCAACAGAAAAAAAAATCCCAAACAACTCTTTTTCCAACTCTGTTTTTAACACTGTTATTTCTGCTCCTATTTCCAAATGCAGTGCTGACATAGTATATAATCTAATTGCATGTCTGTTATGTGTATATGATCTCCTCCCCCCCCCCACCCCCACTCTACACCGACACCACCATGGAGCTGCAGCCACACATACAGAAATCCAGATTTTCAATGCAGGGTAAAAAGCAGTTCTTTTAAAATCAGGTTTCCAGCAAAAAGCCCCACATCAGCTACAAATCTGCAAGAATGTTATGTACCTGGATCGAAGTGGACACGAGGTGAGTTTCAGTTTTCCCGTGAGTGTAGACATGCCCATAGGTTATGCTGTGATAACAGTACATGCGTTTTGTGGAAGCTATTTCCAGTTGCTTTCTTCAGTATGAATAACTCTGGAAGTGGTTTTAAAAAGAAAAATGCCATTCTTGCATATTTGCTTATTTTGTTGTTGGTGGCTGGAAAATTAAAGTACAAGTGCTTTTTTCTGCATTGCAAACATGATCTCAAAATGCTAGGGTGCTTTAATCTATCTTCTCAAGTTAGTTTATTATTCATGCTTGAAGGGCTTCATCTCAAAACTTGCATAAGTTACCATAGGCACAAGCAGCAAGGAGGCCATTGCGATAGAGAATGTGACCAAATGGAGACTGATTATAGTTGAAAGTAGACAGGCAAGTGGCATATAAAATTCAACCGTGAGATTATTAACACAGAGAGAGAGAGAGAGAGAGATGGGTCTATTTCTTATCCTGTATTTTGAAGACTCAGTGACATACCTACCAATACTTCACACATGAAAACTGGAGTATGTCGTCAATCAGTATCAAATGAGAGATGTGTGGTCAAGACAACAAAAGTAATCAATGAGGCCGCAGGAAAGGCTGCAGCAGTTTGCTTTTACCTGAGTCTGCAGAGAAGGAAAAGATTCCACTGCTTTCCTCCTCCTTCCCCTGGTGAGTTAATGGAGTAGTATAAACTACTTTGAACTCAGTTTGCAGCAACTGAAGTAAACTAAGAAGTAAACTAAGGACAAAGGGAGAAAGTGGGAAGAGGAGAGAGAAACTGGGACATTTTAAAAGCAGCAGAAAAGGTGAGACAACAGAGGATTGCTAAGGACTGTCCCTGTCAAATTAGGTCACTTGGAGGGTATGAAATATTCAAAAACCTACTAGACATAATGGTACTAGCCATTTGAGCAAATCACTCCACTTCTGTGTTCATGTGCTATAATGGTTCCTCCAACACACACACATTTACTTTAACCATTGGCTTAGTAACGGCTGTTGTTACTGCCAGGAGTGGCACAAGGGCAACTGCAGCATTTATCGCTTTAGTTCTCCAGGAAAGCCTTTCAGTGTATCTGACTGGCTGGCAAGATTTATTAACAGTGGAGCCCTCCCCAGGGCAATGCCACAGCACTACTCTCATGGGTGATGATCTTGCCAGCATTTCTGCAAAGCCGCCTTCGCCTGTGTACAGGAGGCAAGATGGAAAAGGAAAAGCTTGCCATCCCTGCCCAGAAGCTTACAATCTCATGAAAAATAGAGAATGGGGGGAGGATTTTGGTCTATAACTTCCAGGAGCCATTGGCTTTGCTGGCTAACAGATTTAGAGAATAGTAGCCCAAAAGGGTAGCTTTTCTGGACTTGGGAGGGAGGGAATGGGAGGAAGACGGGGGCAAGAAGAATGAAAATAATGGAGAATAAGCCCCTTGATCTTTATCAGAAGAAAGAAACATGTCTTCATTCACTATTTAAACTCCTGAAAGTCTTCTAGGGAGAAGGAAGGCAAAGAGGAATGACCACAAATGAGAGCAATAGGAGATATTTTTGGATATGACAAAAGTAAAATTCCCCTGTATGTAAAGGAACAAGAATGAGTACAAAGGAAGAAGAAAACATACAAAGACCTAGCATATGAAGATTTTTATAAGCTCACAAATTGAGTGCTTTTTTAAAAAATAATTTAAAAAAATACCAGACACAGGATAGAAAGAAGTGGGAAAGATGGATAAAATGAGGAGTGTGGAATAAATGAGCTGAAGAAATTAAAGTGAAGGAAAGATGAAGGGGGAGAGAGAGAGAAAGGAAAGCCAGATAGAGAAGAGTTTTAAAATAATCATTATCAGCCAAGACAGTATAACAGAAAAATCTTTATGATACCAGTCAAAAGCAAAGAACAAAGTAGACTAGCGAGATCTAGAAGTCAGAAGTGACAAGATTTAGCTGAAACAAAAATAAAGAGGATGAGAAGAAAGATTCAAATCTAAAAGAGGCCAAAATTGATAAACTGGCAAGAAAAGAAATATAAAAATAGATCCCAAAGAAAAAGAAATATATGGAAATAGAAAGACAAATCAAAGTTAAGCCTTAAATAACAATATCACATAATTATCTGGAATGGGAAAAATGCTCAGCTTTTTTACAAATCTCAGCTACATTTCCACAAAATCATTCTTCTCCAGTATAGACCATAAACAAAACATGAATAGTGGTATCACCAAAGTTTGTATTTACCTGGGTTGGAATATGAATTTGCCTTATTCATAATATTCAGATGTATTACAATGTAGGGGATGAAATAATGTAAAAGAAACCACAAAGCTCATGGCTAATTCGGGGCTGGATTGGATGACCCTTGGGTTTTCATATTCTATGGTTAAAACTGTGCATTTGCAAAGCAATTGTAAAAGGCTTCTAGTTTGGCTTCGCTGGAAAAGATAGCAAGGAGTATTTTTCGACCTTGAAGACAGGCAGACTGTTTCAGAGCCAAAGAGATAAGATTGATGGTATAAAATAGGAGTTAAGTAAGGAAAACTGAAATGCCAGGATAGTTCATGCATGGCAAGTAGAAGTGTAACATAACCAGAAGGGAGAAGTTTGGAATTCTATCTTGTAACCAATAAAAATGTTGAACTTTACATGTGTTAATGTAATTATAAACTAGCTGTGTAAGATGGTATATAAGGACGTTGATTAGATGAGAGAGGGGCTCCCAAGTTACAGGGCTAACCTGTCTGAGGGCCTGTCGATGTAAAATAAACTCTACTTTCCTGAATGTCCAATGGTCTCTGTTCCTATTTATCTACTACAACAAAACAAGGCTAATCCCCTCCCCTATAAACACATACATTTATTTTTCAGCTGCTCTGTATCCCATCAGTATATTGAGCATGTACAAATCCACAAGAAGCCCTGGGATATGTAGTTTTCCTGTCGGGAGATGTGAGAGACAGCACTGGATCTCTCAAGCATAATCATATTGCCAAGACAGGAACTGATCAAGAGCCAGGTCCATGCCCACACACATAGGTTCTACGTGAGAAAGAAAACAAGCTTATTCTTCTTTGTAAAACATAAACAAGTATCTGAATTTACAAACACTTTTGCATGATCAAATGCACAGACTAGAATAACAGAATTTTAGAGTTGGAAGAGGCCATAAGGGCCATCCAGTCCAATCCCCTTCCATGCAAGAATAACACAGGAGATTATCGCATTGCTTTTTTCCCTGATCTGAGCACAGGCTGAGAACTTGTATAAACAGATGTTATTGCACAGCTTTGTGCCCAGATCGGAAACATCCCGTACCTGATCAGGACTTCTCCTGTACTGAACAATGAATGGAAAAGAACTTCAGTACAGGAGAAGTCCCAATTGGGTACGGGATGCCTCTGATCTGGGCACAAAGCTGTGTGATAACATCCATTTTTACATGGTCTCAGCCTGTGCCCAGACTGGGAGAAAGCAACCAGCGTGATAATCTCCACAATCAAAGTTGGAGGAAAGGAGGAAAAAGAGAGAAGAAAAAGAAAAATGGCTGCAGGTTAGAGAGAGGCAGGATAACAGTGGTGTGGTAAAGGGACGATACAGGAAGAGTGCAAACATTGCAGCTAGCATTTATTAAATACAGGCATGCAAATTCTAACATTTTAAAAATGTTTGGCTACTAAGCAAGAACTTAGGTGGCCCTCAGAAATAAATTCCAGGATCTTGGAGTCTGTCATTGTCACATTTCACAGATCCAATGAATATGTAGGTGCTCAAAATCCTTAATGTTTACAGAAGTAAATTGAAAACTATAAGTCAGAGGGCCCTTGATGCCTGGAACAATGTCTCACAGAGAATGCTCCATCACCTTTCCACACTTCTGTTGCTGCCACTGCCTCTACAACCATCACTTATACAGTCATCCCTGCATTTTTGTGAGGGATCCATTCTGGACCCACCCTCCCACAAAAATGGAAATCTGCAAATATTCAATCCCCATAGGCTTGAATGGCTGCACACTCCGGCATGCAGCTCTTCATGCACACCGCAGGCACACACACCAATTTAACCCTCCCCACTTGATGGTCTGTGAAGGATCAAAACCATAGACCCAAAGTCTGTGAAAATGGAGGGACAAGTGTATTTGGGCTGAAGGAAAGGGGGACAGATGCAGTGGGGCTCACGGACTTGTAGATGGTACATATTTTGGCAGAAACCAGAAAAATGGAGGAGGAACTGGGATTGTCCTGTTGGGAACCACTTTCCATAGGTGTGTAGGGGGTGGGATCTATGAGGGATAATCTAGATCAGGGGTAGGCAACCTTTTTGAGCTGGGGGCCAGATTGTTGTCCCTCAGACAATAGGGGGGCCAAAGCACCAAAAATTAATTAATTAATTAATTAAAATTTAAATTAAAAAAATATGCATGCATACTCTCTCAGCCCCAGAAAAGCCATGGCAAAACCCCTGTGGAGATTTTGCCAAGAAAACTCCAAGAACAAGTAATAACAACAATAATCAATATCATCCTGGAGGCAGTGGCAGCAGGACTGGCCTGGGGCCTTTCCAAAGGCCCTGGGGGGCCGCATCCGGCCCCCGGGCCTTAGGTTGCCTACCCCTGATCTAGATGGAGGAAGATTTAAGCCTCCATTTAGTCCCAGCAAACTGGAGATGTCCCCATCTTCAAAAAAATGAAAAAAGAGGATCCAAATAATTACCACCCAGTCATCCTGATATCAAATATCAGGTAGGATTGTAGGGCACATCATAAAACAATCTGTAAGCACTTAGAAAATAATGCTGTGATCACTAAAAGTCAACATGAGTTTCAGAAAAATTAAGTCAGACTAATTTTATCTCTTTTTCTGATGGCGTTACAAGCTTGATAGATTAAGGGAATGCTGTGTTTGTAGTGTATCTTGCTTTCAGAAGAGCCTTCAATAAGGGGCCTCATGATATTCTTGCAAATAGGCTAGTAAAATGTGGGCTACTGTTAGGTGGATTTGTACATGGTTTGCCTTGGAGTGTGGTGGAGTTTCCTTCTTTGAAGGTTCTTGGGAAGAGGATGGATGATCATCTGTCAGGAGTGCTTTGATTGTGTATTCCTGCATAGCAGGAGGGTGGACTTGATGGCACTCGAGTTCTCTTCCAGTCCTAGCTCCAGGAGTTCCTGGATAAAATGGATTGGATAGATCCATTTTAATCTGGCCTCAGGTCTGGCTATAGAATGGAGACAGCTTTGGTCATCTTGGTGAATGACCTACACTGGAAACTGGACTGGGATAATGTGTCACTGTTGATTCTGCTAGACCTCTGAGCAGCTTTGGTATCCTTCTGGGCTGGACTGAGACTTGGGGACTCATACAGTGTTACCAGTCCTTCCTGGAGGGAAGAACTCAGAAAGTGATGCTGGAAGGTTCCTGTTCAACACCTTGGTTATTGGCCTGTAAGCCTTCAAGGCTCAGTTCTGCCCTACATGCCATTTAACATACACATGAAACCACAGGGAAAGGTTATCTGGAGTCTGAGGATTTCAAATTACCAATACGTTGATGACACCCAACTTCATTGAAGATCTTTAAGCAGAGGCTGGATGGCCATTTGTTGGGGATGCTTCGATTTTGAGTTCCTGCATGGCAGGGGAATTGGACTGGATGGTCCTTGTGGTCTCTTCCAACTCTATGATTCTATGATTCTAACTCTATTTACCCTTCCTATATAATTCCAACAATGCTGCTTCAATAATGAACCAAATAATGTCTTCTGTTAGTAATGATTGGACTGGATGAGAGCAAACTGAAACTTAATCCAGACAAGACAGAGATGCTCCTGGTCAGCTGTAAGGCAGCTCAAGGAGTAGGGATTCAGCCTGCACTGAACATAGTTAAATTCCTAAAATCTGGTGTTTGCAGCTTGGTGTGGAGAGAAGGCAGATTAGAACATGTCTTAGCAACAGCCAATAGAATGTGAGTTGGAGGCAGCCAATCAAATGGTAGACTGGCAGTGTTAAATAAGACCATTGCTGATAGTTGAGGTCAGACTGGGTCTGGATGGGTAACAATCCAGAAGAAAGGAACTGTGAGGGTTAAATTTCAGAAGGGAGGGACTTAGCTCTAGGACAGGGTTGGGGAGAGAACAGTGAGGGTGTTATCATAAATACGTTTCTCTAATTTTTGGGTGTGTGTATGACCCCCACATGACCCCAGCTGGACTCTGCCATACGGTCTGACACAATCTCCAAGGGAAGAGGTCATGTCCTCACCACACTGGGATATCCTAACAAATGGGTTTGGGAGTTGCAAATGGGAGACATTATCACATCCATAGTCAGGGAAATGGGCATTTGGCCACACCTGATAAATCCAATAAGGATAAATCACCCCCATTTGCACCTTGAATGTTGCCAGACCATATTACCTCAGCCCATACAATTTGATGTATATTCCTTTGCCCAGTGACTAGTTTTATCCTATAAAAGGCTCCGGAAAACTTCCCCCTGCATGCTACAGAGTATCCCTGTTGCTGTGAATCTAACTAGCTCTGGCACTTCCATTCACCCAACACTCACTAGAATGGATGTGTCCCACGCCACTTCAACCAATTGAAATCCAGAGAGAAGTGTCATCTTGTGTAAGTATCACCCTTAGTACTGCCTCAAACTATCCCAAGCTAACTCCTGATTTCCTAAGCCTTGAATGAATGAGTGAGAGATAGTGAATTGCTGTGTGATTTTCCCTTTAATAAAAATATAATTTAATTCAAGAACTCTGCCTTGGCACAATCTCTTTGGACCTCCTTTCTCTTGGTATACAGGTGGGAGACGATCTCAAGCGTCCTTGTAGCCGACCCCCTCTTAGTATTGAACTAAGTAAAATTCTCCTAATTAGACTTTTGGCTACAAGGAAGATTCTAGGATTTAGTTAGCCTGAGGGCTAATGTAGAAATAAGGTTGGAAAGACCACAATAAATAAGGACGGTGTGAGAGTCTTAAAGACTAGTAACTGTTGTTCTTTAGAATTAAATAGTCTGTAACAAAGTATAACAAGAACAAGAGAATGCAACATCGTAAGAAATGAAACATTGTTAACTATCTTTCAAATAAAGTTTTATTGTTGTTCACTTACAAGCTGGTTAGAACCTAGAATTATTATCCACACTACTAAGAAATAAAGAAACCAAGATTGGGGAGTAAACCCATAGATATACATCACATATTGGGCAGTGGTGGGATCACAATACCCATAGGGCTGCTGACTGAAGGGGGAAAGTTAGGTGAAGGAGGGGCTTCTTCACACTTGGGTGTACTCCTGGACTCAATCATGAGCCTTGATGCTCAGGTTTCAGCAGTGGCCAGGAGTTAATTTGCATGGTTAAGGGGGGTTGCAGACTGTCAAAAATAGTGTGAATTCAGTCCACTTTTAGGGTTAGGGTTAAGGTTAGGGAATCATGGGAACTGAATTTTATTGTGGCACTAGAGTTCTCTGACAAAGAAGGTTCAATGTCTCAGAAAAATAACAATTCCCATGATTCCCTAGCACTAACCCTAAAAGTGGACTGAATTCACACTATTTTTGACAGTCTGCAACCCCCCTAAGACTAGTGTGCAAGATGCATCCGTTCCTTGAGAAGCCAGATTTGGCTACAGTGACACATGATTTGATTACATCCTGTTCAAACTACTGTAGCACACTCTAAATGTGGCTGTCTTTGAAAACTGTTCAGAATCTTCAGCCAAAATACTGTGACCAGAAGGCTGACTAAGGCTGGCTACTGGGATCAATAATTCCCCCCCCCCCCCCATTGAAACAGCTTCACTGACTACTGGTGTGCCTCAAGTTTCATTTCAGAGTCCTGCTTATGACCAATACAACCCTATATGGCTTTGGTTCAGGCTATATGAAAGACCTTTTCTCCCTGTACAAAGCTGCCAGATCCTTGGGAGAAGCCTTTCTTTCAGTCCCACTATCATCATGAGCCCATCTTGTGAGGACACAAGAGATGGCCTTTTCAGTGGTGGCTCCCATGCTACGGAATTCCCTTCCATGGAAGGGTAGGCTTGCCCCCTCTCTCCTTTCTTTTTGCTGGCAAAGACTTTTTTCCAAGCATACTTTTAAGGATTAATTGGTGCCAGGGAGCCTTTTATGTGTGCTCTATTTTTAACTTTATTTTTATTATCATTAAAACATTTTATATACTTCTAAAAATGTAATGGTATTTTAGTGTCATGTTTGTTTAATTGTACTTTAACTTTTTTTTCTTGATTAAGGAATAAGATCTACAGCTATGCTTCCCACACCATTCAGGTTTGGCAGGGAGAGCAAGCATGGCAGGTCCAGGACCATTCACACAGCACAATTATCATGCTACCATCCACTTTAAGTCATCCCATGGAATCCTGGCACTAGTATTCTAGAATTCTTGGGTAAAGGCCTCTTGTGCCTCATCAAACTACACATCTCAGGATTCCAGAGGATGGAACCATGGCAGGCAAAGTGAAATAATAGAACTGTAATTGTATGGTGTGACTGGGCCCCATTTGTACACCCTTGCTTTAAGGAAAGGCAACCTTTTATGTTGCTGTTGTTGTTGCTTTAAAAAACACAGCAGTGAAGTTGCAGTTTTTAAAAACAAATCAAAGAATATTTTTGGAGAGAGTGCAACCCATGGCAGGAACCAGGACAGTTGTTTTTTTTTTAATGATCTTGGACCTGCCATGCTTGCCCTCCCCACCAAACCTGAATGGTGTGGGGAAGCATAGCTATAGATCTTATTCCTTTTCCATTCAGACAATCCTTTTCTCATGACAGACACAATGTGATCTTATAGGAAAATGGAATCCTCCACAGCTTTTTCGCCCACCCCCCTCTCTGTAAAGAAACAGGACCATCTCTGAGCTGCCACCAGAAAATTGGCCACCACTCAAGGAAAGCATGCTGACACTTTTAACAAAACAGCAACATGACAAGGAGCCATCAGTCACAGCATTAGCAAGGGGACCAAAAAGGTAGAAGAGTAAAAGGGGAGCATTTAGCTTTTCAAAAGCTGCCCCCGTAATTTAAGTGTCAGTACTCAAATGTTAGGTCAGTTGTTCTGATTGAATGTCAGGAGGAATTGTGTACCAGGGAGTTGTGCTCTGCACTTAAATGACAATGCCAAATAATGGGGAAATATTCCAGAGTGACATATTTTAGTATCCAGTATTTTTAAAAAGAATGAAGGAGGGATAGTGAGATGAATCAAACATGAATAAGCAATGATTGTACAAGATTTTCAATAAATGTGAAGCACTTCCTTGCAAAATTTATTTCAAAATGAGAACAGTGGTAGGCCAGCCTACCCAAAAAGAAGCATGATTTGTACATCCCTGCTGAGCACACCTCACAATCTTTCTTAGGTAACCAGCTTTTCTTCTTAAGAACATCACTGGCTGTTTTGCTGGCTTATAAGTGACTGAATGGAAGATAGTTCTTTACTCTTTCAACATTTTGCTGTTCTTGCAGAACACCTGTGCCTCATTTATTGCTTCTCAAAATGCAATGACTTAAAGCCCTGATAAAATGCTTCAAACTGCATAGACTGCAAATTAATTCCCACATGGACTAAGAGTACTACCGGTAGATCTCTTTCCCCAAACTGTTTGTATTGTGGGTGAATGGGCAGAGATTGTTTGTTTTACTGAAAAATGTAGTTGGGGGCTACAGTAAAAAAACAAAGATTATTGGGGAGAAGAAAAGGCTGCTTAGTCCATTCCCTTACTGCCAAGTGTTCATTCAAAGTAGATCTTCCATGATTTTCCCACTGAGAGAAATATTTTTCTCAAGGATGAACCCTATAAAGGGTCATGGAATCAAATGGTATATGAATATTACAATGTCATTTATTGTTGTTGTGTGCCTTCAAGTCATTTCTGACTTATGCTGACCATAAAGCAAACCTCTCATGGGGCTTTCTTGGCATGTTTCTTCAGAGGGGGGTTGCCATTGCTTTCCTCTGATGCTGAGAAAGTGTGACTTGCCCAAGGTCACTCCGTGGGTTTCCATGGCTGAGCTGGGATTTGAACCTTTGTCTCTAGAGTCCTAGTCCATCACTCAAACCACTACACCATGCTGGTTGTCATTACAATGTCTTTATGACACCAATTTCTCTCTAGCCCAAACATTTAAAGAATGTGGTATCTTAGAGCTGAAGAGACTCATGGCTTGTCCAAGTGAAAATTATTGCTGTCACTTTTGGCTAACTCTTTCTGTTTCTATATCCACAACTCATTTTTCAAAAAAATTAAAATTCATGATCTACTCCTCCTTATTACAGCAATTATTGTGCTGAGTGAGATTACTCCATCTCCACTACACAGAGAGAGTCTTCCGGCACCTTAAATTAAACAGGGAATCCTGACAATCTCTTTCTTTAAACCCCTTTTCCTCTTTCCACTGCCCCTCTCCTAAGCAGTTTTGCAAAACTATGGGGAATGAATGGTCTTTCCTCACCCCACCCCATTTTCTTGCCCTCTGTTGTGCACATGTGGGTGTGTTCATGGATACACACACAAACACAACACAGCAGATCCAGCTCAAAATGTGAAGGAGAGGGCTAAAGCAAATGAAAAGGGGAAGGCTGGCAAACTAGTAGCAAATATGTTTTTGTTTTTGTTTTGTTTTTAAGGAACAAAAAGGTGCAGGAGCAAAAAGGCTCATAGTCGGGAAGTTTGAAATATCCTGGCATTACAAATATATCATCTGGATCTTAGAAACAAAAGCAATGACTATAGGAATAAAAACCATGATCTCCTGATATATTTGGCTAGTCTGGATAAGCTCTAAAATACACCCAAAGCTAGGGGAAATTACTTTGGGAAACTACTCTAACTCACAGAACTCACAGTTTTAGGGGCAAAAGCAGAATACAAATTGTCAACATCATCATCCTTGGATCACTAAATAAAAACATTTTGAAAGAACACCTGAAGGCTTCTTCCAAAGTACATCTAGAGATGATCTTTTCTTTCACCAGCTTCCACTTTCTTATGATTTCCACTTTAGTGGTTAAACTTACAAACCTATACTTCTTTTACATGCCAGTGAGAGCTGGTGAGGCAGGCTTATCTGCTCTCCTCTTTTCTCTGTTTTCCTATTCATACATATTAAATAAAGGCTTTTGGAGGCAGCTGATGTTTACCTTGCCTGTTGTAGGCAAGCTGACATGGGGCCTTTGCAGACTGCCAGAAATAGTGCAAATTGAGTCCACTTTAAGGGTTAGGGTTAGTGCTAGGGAATCATGGTAATTGTTTTTTTCTGAGACATTGAGCCTTCTCTGTCAGAGAGCTCTGATGCCACAATAAAATACAGTTCCTATGATTCCCTAACCCTAACCCTTAAAGTGGACTCAATTTGCACTATTTCTAGCAGTCTGCAAAGGCCCTAAATTGATCTTCCATGTGGATAGCCCTTCAAATATTTGGAAATTACTATCATATCACTTTCACTTCTTCACACTAAACATGCTCTTTCAATTACTGATTGATTGATTGTCCTGCCTTTGTCCCAACATAGGACTCAAGGTGGCATAGGACCCAAACCAATCCTCATGCAACTATGGCAGTTAAAAGTGGAACACAGTGGTATAAAAATATAGTCTGAAATGGCCCTTGGTTATCTTGATTAATACTATTGTTAATTTTGTGTTCTGAGATGTTAGCTACTCCTCCCAGTTCGGTATCATCTGCAGATGCAATTTCTCAATGTCATCTGCCCTTTCATCAAAATCTCTTAGAAAGATGTTGAGTAACTGTCAGCCCAGGAGAGAACACTGTTAACACTCCTTTTGTCACTTCTCTGCATGGTGATGAGGAAGCAAACTCTCCTGTTTATCTATTATCAATTATGTGTTGCAGAAGCTTTTGGGGTCTAGTCGTCAACTGCCTAGTAATCATCCACATTCCACATCCAGCAACTCCCAGCATTACCATGGACTTTTCATTCCTACTCCCCAAGTTAGTTTAAATTAGCCCACTATTTTCCAAAATGAAATGTATCTCTACTTGGCAGTCTGTATTATTCCAGAACTAGCTAAAATGGCTGCCACCAGTAAAACACAGCTATTGTTTACATGATATACATTCAATAGAGATCCAGCAAGGGAAAGGGGAATGTTTGCACCAAAACAAAATGGTTCTAATCCTTGACTAGTTTAATATTGCTAAAGCACTAGCATTTTGGCAATAACTCCTGGATAAAGAAAGCTCTGTGGAAATTGCTAAAAATCAATTTCTGAAAAGTTGCATGAGTCTGGATGTGATAAGTAATCTGTGGGAGGGGGAGGAAATTGAGGCGGGAAACAGAAAGGCAGGGAAACCTGTGATATTTCAAGACACGGGTTGGATGCAAACCTGTGAATGTGCAGATAAAATTTTAAAAAACTGGAAAGTCTTGGTTTTTCTAGGGACTTTCTTCCTTATTGGAAATTTAAATTGAACTCCAGCCCCTCGCTTCACTATTTATTTTATTTTATTGTGTGCTGCTTCCATGCATCATTTATTATAATGTGTTAAAGTTGTATGAACTGGCATGCAAAAAGAAAAAAAAGTACCCGCCAAACTTTAGCAATTCATTATAAATTAGGACAGGAAGAACATTTTGTTGTTGTTAACTGCCCACGAGTCAGCCATGATTCATGGTGTCCCTGTGAATTATATATCTCCAAGACCCTCTGTCCTCTACTACTCTGTTTAGGTCCTATAAATTCAGGGCTGTGACCACCCTGATTGAGTCTAGCCATCTGGTGTGTGGCTTTCTTCTCTTTATGTTGCCTTCTACCTTCTCTAGCATTATCTTTTCTAGTGAGTCATACCTTCTCATGATATGGCCAAAGGACGACAGCCTTAGTTTCATCATCTTGGCTTCCAGAGAGCATTCAGGCTTTGTTTGCCTTTTTGGTTGTCCACAGTATCCTTAGCACTCTATCTTCTCCAGCATCACCAGGAAATACAAGGAAATCAAGATTTTTCCATCCCTACTTTGTACCAGGCATGTTGATTTGCTCTTCATCCTGGATGATTTCTGCTAGCACATGGGCTGACTGTTGCAAAACTCTAACAAAATAATAACTTATAGATGTGTCTTTTGTAATATGATCTACTTGATATTTCTATCCCAACACATTGCTGTAACATGAAGGATGAAACTGAATAGGGAAAGATAAGGAGGAAAATTATCAGATTTTCGATTTATGGAGGGGCTTTTGGAATTCTCAGCCAGAGTTTTCCCTCCAGCAACTCACCAAACTATTAAACCCCAGAGCTCCATAGGCTGCAGCCATGGCAGTTAAAATGGAATCACAGTGCTATAACAGTGAAGTCTAAAAGGGCTGCAAGTTTTCTATAGTGGCACTGTTTCTAGGCAGCTTCCAGCCTCATTCTGGATGCAGCCTTCCATTTTAGTAAAGCTTTTGTTGCAGACTTAGCTGTCTTTCTATTCATTATTTTCTATTTCTATTTAAATATTTCTGTTTGCAATTTGAACACCCATTGTACCTGTTTTCTTTACCCAGAATTGCTTTGTGTCTGGAAAAGCACTGTACTATACTGCATAATGTACATGATCTTTGAAGGTTGCCAGTATTTATATGCATTTCTATATATAAGAATATGCACATATTGTATTTTTGTGCTATTGTATTGTCCTGTAATTATTCTTGGATGCTTGCTTTTTGACAAAGAAAGCGAAGCAAATACTTCTGCATTTCCAGAGCAGTACCAGACAAAAATCCCATCAGGAGACTTTTTAAAAAGTCATTTTGTCATTGCATTGCATAAACCTAATTTGCTGTTTTCATGACCAACAACTCCTGGGTCCTTCTTGTCTTTTCAAAACAAGTATGGCTTCACCCCCATTATCTATGGCTGCAGAGATCGGCAGTGAATTACAGTTGATAAGAAACGTTGGCATATAGGGAAACTGGGGATACAGTAAATAAACGTAAAATGTTTGTTGGATTGAGCAGCAGGGTGCCATTAGAGGTTTCATAAGACAGATTGTGGCTTTAATGCCATCATTCTTCTGCAATACAGAATGTATTTCACTTTGCCCAGTCACACAACTTTCTGGGTAGAATTCACAGAATAATAATAAGGACAGATACAGATTTTGGGAAGAAGAGATCGACAAAATACTTTCTAGTGAGTGCCTCTGCTATCTACTGGAGTAGGCAAGCACTGTAGAGCCTCCAGCACCACTAAGTGGCCCAATACTCAGAACTGCTCAGAGAAAGTAGACAGAAAGTGGTGACTGGTGACTCCTTCTTCTCAGTGATCATGGCTTGGAGATTGACAGCAATCTGATGAGACCCCAAGAGCTTCCAAGGATGCCAACCTGTTATGATGACTGGAAAAGAAATGAGCATGGAGTGGGATTTTTCAAATATGAATATATTTAATATGTGGTTGGTGAGACACTTACGTTTTGTGATTGTGAAGAAACATTGAGAGTAACAGAGTTTTTCTTTTTCAAATTGTAGTATATATGTTGTATGCCATCAAGAACTTCAGATTTATGACAAACCTAAAATAAAACTATCATAGGGCTTTCTTGTCAAGATTTCTTTATTGAGAGGGGTTGCCATTGCCAGAGGCTGAGGCTGAGAGAGTGTTGACTTGCCCAAGATTATCAAGTGCTTTTCCATGGTCATGTGGACATTTGAACCCTTCCAGATTCCTAATCCAGCACTCAAGCCATTGCATCATATTGGACGTTTTCCATAAACAGTGTTTTAGCCAATGGTGAAAATGCATTAAAATATGTATGTTAAAGTGTGTCCCAAAGATGCACACACATTTTTATGTAGAAAGAAAGAAAGAAAAAACTCTTATACTGAATTTGAACATCATTGGAATAATGATGGGAGTCTTTAAAAAAAAAAACACCAAAAATGAAATTGACAGATTTTTACATCCCTACCAATACAGTCCCTTGAATACTAATATTGGGCAAAATGGCAGACCATTTTTCAAAAAAAAAAAAAAAAAAGTCTGAGTCTTCTGTAATCACATATAAAACATGATGGAGACTAGGATTTGATTTTTAGGACAAAATGGTTGCAGAGGAGCAGGCTGTCCCAACAGTACTTCTACACACTCAGGTTTCACCAGGGCTGAATCTATATAGAAATCAAGATGATTTACTAGGGTGGCGTGGCAGGTGTGGACCACACCAGGTGACATCCCAAGGGAGTGTCACCCAGTGGGGCAGTACACTCAGAGGGAATGGTGAGGCTATTGGGCAAGTGAGAAAGGATGTCAGCTCCCTTTCTCACTCACCCACCAGCTCCACCAGAAGCTGGGAAGTGCCTTTGGGGTCTGGAGCAGCTGCTCAGAAAGCAATCATACCAGATGCTGGCAAAACGTCAGAAAGAAACTCTTCTAGAACATGGCCACACAGCCTGAAAAACCCACAAAAAACTATGGATGCCGGCCATGAAAGCCTACGACTTCACAATCATACCAGACTTTGTATGGGTGCTCTGGTGGTCATAGCATTGCCCCCGCTAGCAGTGGTCTGGGTGGGAGGTGGGGAGGGCGGTCAAGGCAGGTCCCACACACACACACACACACACAGAGTGACACCAACCTCAGTGACACCACTGTATCCACTGGCTCAGTTTCAGAATGCTGACTATCATGCCCTCTTGCTTTAGGCTTGGATGAGTATTATCACTTGGGTCACCAAAAAGGCACCATTCATTTTCAAGAGGGAATCAGTTGCCTTAAGGAAAAAGCACAGACATTTGAAGATGTTAAAAAAAAATCTTGGTGAGAAAATAGTTGAATGGGGCTGGTAGCAACACTTCAAGGAGGGGTCTGTGAATGTGGATCCATTAAAAAAATCTGACCTGACTGTTGGAAGTGTTAAAGGTGGGACTGATTGAAGGAGATGCTGGACTGAATGGAATGAAGTAGCTGAGTTTCTGTACATTTTGTAGTATGGAATTCTTTCATTTTGCAGTGTCTTGAATCATTTACTCCTGTCTTCCTGTTCATGACAGAATGGCCATCTGATTCCCCTCTCTAAATTTCCTTGATTTTCACCACTTCCCTCTTCTAATCTTAACTGGATTAAGTCAGGAACAGTCAATTCCACTGGGTCCTTTCACACTATGGACCTTATCCCACGCTGCTCTCAAAAGTGGCAAGAAAGCGATATGAGCATCATTGCAGTACTATAGCGCTAGTATAAATATGGCGCTAGCGCTATAATAGCGCTATGGATAAGCTAGCGCTATTGCAATGCCCGCTGAAACCGACATTCAAAAGAACCCAAATGATGCTGCATTCCGAGCGGTTTCTTGTTGGATTCTGAGCGACGTCGTGTGATCACCCGGAAAACTATAGCGCTATAGCGCCTGTTTCTTAGCCGATTCTGAGCGACGTCGTGTGATCACCCGGGAATGTATAGCGCTATAGCGCCTGATTCTTAGTGGATTCTTGCTGCTTTTGGCCCCGTGGGATAAGGTCCTATGCAATTACAGCACTATGATTCCACTTTAGCTGCCATGGCTGTATCTGATGGAATCCTGGTTTGTTGATGAGGAACCAAGGGCCTATTCACACTACACAATTATAGCACTATTATTTAATTGCTTTTGCAATATTTTATAAAATCCCAGCATTGACAGTTTCGGGAGAGGCCTTTGGAATTCTTAGTTAGAAATCTCTAGCGGCTTGATAAACTACAAACCTCAGGATTCCATAGGATGGGACCATGGAAGTTAAAGTGGAATAACAGTGCTATAATTGTGCAGTGTGAATGGGCCCCAGAGCTCTTTGCCTGACAATTCTGAATGTCCCTCCCTAAATTGCAAATCCCAAGACTCCATAGAATGAAATCATGGAACCTAACTGGAATATAGCACTATATAATATAGTTAAACTTCCTCCTTCAGTGCAGATTTTCAGTGAAGAATTTCAACCAAAAGTACAAATCTGAGGTCTCTTTTTTCCTTAGCTTAGCAAATTAGTCATTTGTCATTATTTAGGACAAGATCAAAATTTGAGTTGAAAAGATGTTTTTGACACTTCCCCCCCTTTTTTTCTTTTTTTTCTTTTAGCATTTGACAGCAATTGCTTCTTTTTAAAAAAACAGATTTTCCCCCCTGAGAGCTTAGAGAAAATAAAGGAGCTTGTTTATGTTTTTACGACTGAAGCATCTTTGCATGTGTCCTTTTAAAATTCCCACATCATTGATGTCTGTGTCTTGGCCTCAGGCTTATCTAGCAATACTGTCTTCCCTTCTCCAAAGATACCAGTTCTGCAATAAATTGATATTTTTGACACCGTGAAATGGCATCTACACACTCTTAGCAGCTCCACTGCACTTTATCATTATAGACTGCATATTTTCTACAAATTTTGGTTTTTAAATAAAGTTTCTAAAGAAACTTTTTTAAAAAAGCCTTCTTGGTTGTGGAGAAAATATTGATTATGTTCTTATAGACCAGGGGTAGGCAACCTGCGGCCCGGGGGCCGGATGCGGCCCCATGAGTCCTTTGAGCCGGCCCAGGCTGGTCCTGACTCCCCCGCCATGATGATATTGATTATTGTTGTTATTATTTGTTCTTGGGGTTTTCTTGGCAAAATCTCCACAGGGGTTTTGCCATCATGGCTTTTCTGGGGCTGAGAGAGTGTGCATGCATATTTTTAAATTTTATTTTATTTTATTTTTATTATTTTTATTATTTTATTATTTTGCTTCGGCCCGCCAATTGTCTGAGAGACAGCAACCCGGCCCCCAGCTCAAAAAGGTTGCCTACCCCTGTTATAGACTATGTCCAGCCCTAACATTAAGCAGGGTGAGGCAGCTACTTCAAGCAAATAGCAAATCTTGTGTGTCATTTAATTAGTTATTTCATTTGTTATTACTATGTTTTTATGCCAGGCAACACCTAAATTCCATAAAGATACCACATCCTGTCTGATCTTGGAAGCTAACCAGAGCCCTGGTTAGTATTTGGATGGGAGACCACTAGTGAATATCAGGAGCTGTAGTCCATATTTCAGAGGAAGGAACTGGCAAAGCCACCTCTGAATATTCCTTGTCTGAGAAAACCATATGAAATTCATGGGGTTTCTATAAGCTGGATGGTGACTTGAAGACACATACACACACAGGAATATTTCCCACATGTGCCAAAAATAAGTTTCCTGACTTGGGACACTGGGACCCCCAGTCTGAGTAAGTAGGGTCTTGCTGCCATTTGCTGCCCCTCTTCTAGCAGGAAAATGTCTCCCATTGGTCTCTCTACAAGCCTATTGTAAATTTCTTCCATTTCCTGAACTATGAAAAGTCTGTACTCAGATTCACAGAAAGACTACAATATGTAGTCCAACTATTTGCCATTTAGGAATAGACAACTAAAGCACTGTTGACAGATGGTCATCCAATCTTTGTTAAATACCCCCAAAGAAGGAAACTCTACCACCCTGCGAGGCAGTTTATTCCACTATCGATCAGCTCTTACCATATGGATGTTCTTTCTGATGTTTCTGTGGACTCTCTTCTCTTGTAATTTGAATCTAGTCTCTGGAGCACCAACAAACAAGCTTCCTGCCTCTTTTATATGGATCTCTCTTCCAATGCATAAAGAAAACTTTCAAATCACTTCTCCATCCTGTCTTCTCCAGGCTAAACATACCAACCTCCTAAGTCACTCCTCGTACAGCTTGGTTTCCAGTCTGCTTACCATTTTGATAACCCTCCTCCAGATATGTTCCAACTTTAACTTTAAATATACCTCTTTAACTATGGTGCTCAAAACTGGACACAGTATTCCAGGTGAGTCTTTACCAAAACAGAATATAGTGTTTCTATTACTTCTCTTAGATTGTATCCACATGGCAGAAGTAATCCATAATGACATAGCTTTAGCCTTCTTCTGAAGCTGAATGTGACTTGCCCAAAGTCACCCACACTGCAGAAATAATCCAGTTTGACTTTAACTGCCATGGCTCAGTGCTGTGAGATTCTGGCAATAGTAGTTTGTTGTAGCACTAGAGCTCTCCGTCAAAGAAGGCTAAATGTGTCACAAAACTACAATTCCCAGAATTCCAAAGCACTGAGGCATGGCAATTAAAGTGGTGTCAACCTGGATTCTATCTCTAATGTGGATGCAGTCTCAGTCTGGATGTTATATCCATGTGAATGCAATGCTGAATTGCATTCAGCTTTTTGGCCACTACATCATACTGTTGACTCAGATTTAACATGTGGTCTACTAAGATCCTTAGCTCTTTTTCATTTGCACTGTTGTCAAACTAGGTGCCACCCATCCTATATTTGTTCATTTCATTTTTCCTGCCTAAATGTATTATCTTACCTTTTTTGTTTTGTTATTAACTGCCCTTGAGTCGATCTCAACCCATGGTGACCCTATGGATGAGACATCTCCAAGAGTCTCTGTCCTCCATTGCTCTGCTTAAATCCTGCAAACCCATACCCATGATCTCCTAAATAGAGTCCATCCATCTGGCATGTGACCTTCCTCTCTTCCTACCTACCTCCACCTTTCCCAGCATTATTGTCTTTTCTAATGAGTCTTCTCTTCTCATGATGTTTCTGAAGTACGAGAGCCTCAGTTTGGTCATCTTGGCTTCCAGGGAGGTTTCTGGCTTGATCTGCTCTAGGATCCATTTGTTTGTCTTTTTGGCTGTCAATAGGATCCTCAGCACACTTCTCCAGTGCCACATCTCAAATGTGTTGATTTTCTTCTCATCATGTTTCTAAATTGTCCAGCTCTCACATCCATACATGGTAACAGGGAATACAATGGCTTGTATGATTCTAACATCTGCGCTGAGTTGTATATCTTTGCTGGTTCTTTCATAGCCACCCTTTCCGTTCTCAATTTTCTTCTGATATCTTGACTGTAGTTCCCATTTCTATCAATGCTTGATCCCAGGTATGGGAATTCTTTTGCTGTTTCTATTTCTTCATTATAGGTTGAACTTGTGAAGGTCTTCGGTGGTCATTATTTTTGTTTTCTTTATGTTCAACATTAAACATGCCTTTTCACTTTCTTCTTTGATCTTCCTTAGTAGATGTTCCAGGTCTGTGAGGTTTTCTGCTAGTACTATGGTGTCATCTACATATCTTAGATTGTTGTTATTCCTTCCTCCTAATTTCACTCCTCCCTCTTCTGTGTCCAAACCTGCTTTTCTTATAATATGTTCTGTATACAAGTTGAACAGATAGGGTGAAAGGATGCAGCCTTGTCTGACTCCTTTGCCAATTGGGAAACATTCTGTTTCTCCACGTTCTGTTCTGACAGTAGCCTCTTGTCCTGAGTAGATTCCTTATTGAGACTATCAGATGTGCTGGCACTCTCATGTCTTTAAGGGAGTTTCATAGCCTTCCATGGTTTATGCCAGGGGTTGGCAACCTTTGTTGCCGGGGATCCGGGGGAGTGTGGGGGGAAATGGTGCAGGGGCCGGTTGTGCGGGAGTTGGGGGTGCGCACGCACGCGCGCTTGCGCATGCACACACACCCCTGACAGCCAATCATGGGGCCATTCCAAGGCGCCCCGCCCTGATCCTTGGGCGAATTCGCCTCAGGATCAAGCGGGGAGGCCTTGGAAATGGTCCTCCAAGCCCCCCCCCCC
>CM034703.1:282662908-282697924 GCA_020142125.1 Phrynosoma platyrhinos
CTCAGGATTGAGCAGAGGCACCTTGGAGGACCATTTCCAAGGTGCCTCAGCTTGGTCCTTGGGTGAATTCACCCGAGGATCAAGCGGAGGAACCGTGAAAAGTGTATCTGGGGGAAGCCGCACCCCCCCCCGCGCACGTGCCGCCACCACCGCAACAAGTTTGCACATGCGCAGTACTTCTGCGCATGTGCAAACGTGTCGCAGCCGCCATTTTGGAAAATAAAATGGCGGTCACAGCACGCGTGGCTGCGCAGCGAACAAAACGCGCGGCAGGGGTCCGCCTGGGCTGGTAAGTGTCGGGCCCTGGGCCGGAACCGGCCCACAGGCAGTAGGTTGCCGGCCCCTGGTCTATGCAGTCAAAGGCTTTGCTATAGTCTATAAAGCACATGCTGATTTTCTTTTGGAATTCCCTGATGCACTCCATTAGTCATCGTATGTTTGCAATGTGATCCCTAGTGCCTCTTCCTTTCCTGAACCCTGCTTAGGCCTCTGGGATCTCTCTTTCCATGTATGGTTGGAGTCTATGTTGCAGAATTTTGAGCATGATTTTGCTGGTGTGGGAGATCAGTCCTATTGTCCTGTAGTTGCTGCAGTCTCTTGTGGATGGAGATATATATTGATCGCTTCCAATCTGTTGGCCATCATTTTGTTTTCCATATCTGTTGACATATATTGATTAGCACTAGAGTTGACTCTGTCAAATGTGGATTGCAGCATTTCAATATCTTCTGTTCCTGGTGATTTGTTTTTCACTACTTCTTTTATTACAGTTTTATACAGAAGATGAGGTTCATCTTCATATGGCTCTTCATTCCATGTGTCCTCCGTTTTGTCATCTCTTTTGTATAATTCTTTTGTGTATTGCATCCAATGTCTTTTTATTCCTTCCTGGTCTTGAATTATGTTATTTTCATTGTCATAGAGTATCTTGGTCCTTGGTTTGAATTTTCCTTTGATTTCTTGGATCTTGTGAAATAGGTCTCTTGTTCTTCCCTTTTTGTTGTTGTCTTCTATTTCTCTGCATTGGTTTAGATAAAGTCCCTTCTCACTTCTCTCTGTTGTTTCACTGAACTTCCTTCAGGATAGGGAGGGGTTTAGATGGAGTCCCTTCCCAACTCTTTCTGTTATCCCTGTTGAAAATCATTTTGTTAGTTTTTGTCCAGCTCTCCAAGATGTTACGGCCATTTTGAATACATTTATTTGTGTGGTTTTGTACACAGAGGCCAATATCCTGTTGTGATGCTACACCAACATGACAAGACAAAAGTTTTTTTCCCCTCCAGAAATTGTGCAGGGCCCTAGTACAGTTAATAGTTCTGCAAACACACACACAGATTCCTCCCTCTCACTTTTGACTGGTAAGTCATCCATTGTGCAACAAATGAGCTCACAACGGCAGTGTCCATGGTGCAAGTAGTGGTGCAACTGTAGGATCCAAGATAATTATGCTGGTGTATGTTGACACAGTGCTGAAAGTGTATAGAGCACAGGACACAAGAATTAAATTCAACATAAAAGAGGTGTGCTTGAAGGAGAGGGAAATAGTAGCATACTTCACAAACAGAATGAGTGAATAAATAAATTAGCATCCGCAAACAGATGGTTAGCCACAACCAGTCCCACACCACCACCATCACCCACACATAGCATCCAGCAGAGAAGGAAAGAGGCTTAGTATTCTTTACAAATACCTATGAAGTAAGTTTACTTACTGATACAAAAGGTTTTACAACATCTCATGATGAGAGGCTCTGTAACTTATACTCTTCAAACACAGAGGAAACAGAGATTATTGCAGGCTACAAAATGGAGGAAGGGCAAACTCAAACTAACTGCAAATTGATGGAGGGGGGAAGGGTGTGGCTGAGACCAATAAATAGGAATTGGTATATATGTCTAACCTCTTAAAGAGGTGTGCAAGCTAACAACTACTGAGTATGGCATGCTGAGGCTGCCAACTCTAACAACCACTGAATATGATCTAAGCTGTACTTATTTAGCTATTGTTTTCAGGGAGCATGATAAAATTATGAAGTTATAATCAACAATGACCATTCTACAGTATAGCCTGAAAGTCCAGTATATTCATTATTTTTGATATATTATGTATGTTAGAAGGTACTGTTTCATTCTGTAGATAGAAAAACAAAGGCCAGAAAACCAATGGTGATATTCCAATGGTGGATCCAACAAATCCAATGCTCTCCTCTGAGGCTGGATGATACCAGTTTCCTCTGAATTCAGGTATAGACTGTTTCAGTAGTCTCTTGGATTGGAGACCTAGGAAATTATCACACTCCTCTTTTTGGCTGCTCTGGGCATGGGATGGGTGTGGGCTTAAACTGACGAAAACACGCCTCCGTGCTCAACTTGGACTCATTGCATACTCTATCCGGACTTCTGGCATACTTTTCAAAAAACGATACTTTCCCATTCTTCAAAAAATATGCCAGGAGTCAAGATCGGGTACATGATTAGTCTGAGCTGGGCACGGAGGCATGCAATAAGATCCATGTTCACCAGTTTCAGCCCTTGCCCAGCCCGTGCCCAGATCAGCCAAAAAGAGGTGTGAGATAATCTCCCTAGAAAAGAAGCTGCCTTTTCCATCTTCCCTTCAGTAGACCTCAAGCCATCTCACCGTGCTGGCATTAGCTGTGGCTCCTTAATAATTTAGGTTGTTCAATACCAGCAAGTAAACAGAGTGTCTCTCTCATACAAATGAAGTGGACTATTTATTATGAATGAAGATTCAGGAGTAGCAATACTTAATGTGTTACCACTCTGGTTACTGATGATCAAAATTGTCATGTTTTCTTCTAGGGTTAACTAGCTCTGATGCTGAGTGAAAATGCTTCCTATCCAATTCCATTCAACTGTGATGCATGATGGCTTAAGAAATCTGCTGAGAATCCTTTTGAATGCAGCCATAGCTACATGTACATACATATATCAGATGCAGGAGCGTACAGATGCAGGGATTACTATATAAATAACATTTACAAACAAACAAAAAAACCTGTTACATGCTACAGTAGCTTCATGAATTTATAGCATATGATGCCAAAGCACTTGGAAAAAACTGTAAACTATAAAAGGAAGGGGGGTGTTACAGAGTTTCATCATTTATCAAGTTGCAATGAGTAATTTGTTCACCAGGCAAGAGGAAAGAAAATCAACCTCCTAAGAATGAGTATGTATCTCCTAGGTTCACACTAACAGCCTTTTTAGAAAACACACACTTGATTTGAATTCCCAGTTGAAAGCCCTTAGCAGCAGTACACAAGCTAATATTATTATAGTGGCAACTCAGGTACTTTAAAAACTGAAATTTGTATCCAGATCATAGAAAATGGAAGTTGGAGGAGCATCCTCAGTGCTAGAGTTAAGGGGTATAAAATTCAAGGTGAAGAAGCTGTAGGATGTACAGCAGGTTATTGCAGAGTTTTACATCCATATTTACATATCAAGGTAGTAAAGTTTGCCCTTACCAATGAGCATACAAGGTTACGTATAATCAGTTGCCACTGCATGCAGAGTGTCCCAAAGGAAACTCATCTAATCTATGATGCCAGTCAGTCCTGCATTATCAAAGGAAGCATAGGAAGATGCCCAGTGCTGAGTCAAACTATTGGTCCATCTACTTTAATATGATCTACACTGTCTGATAAGCCGCAGTTTTCCAACATTTCCGACAGAAGTGTATCCCATCCCTACATGGAGATGACAGGGATAGAACTTGGAGTTTTTTTATATGCAGAAACACTCTCCTGTTGAGCTACAGACTTTCCCCTGCAAAAAAGGAGACCAAAATAAAAATATAGATCATCATCATTTATTTACAGTCATAAACCAAAATAGATCAGTATCAGCTGGTGCATTCCTTTCCAAATAGAAGCAATCAGTAAATTACTACGCTACTAAAAACCTCAGAAAGAAGAAGGTATATTCTTCAACTACTCATCCCTTGCCCTTTCATGGCAACCATCCCTTGGGAAAATGTTACAGCAGTTGTGCAAACATACTCAACTTGACCCCCCACCTCATTCTGAATCTAAGGAGCCTATAAACAGCATTAGCTGAGGATGGCTTTCTATATGGCACAGATATTCACTCTGTGAAAGCACAGCAATGTATTAATATTTATTTATTGAGAATTGGAAGACCAGCTATCCCTCTCCCAAATACTACTTTACTCGCCATCTGTTAACTCTTCCTCTACCTTGTTTAAAGAGGAAGATTGTGTGTCTTTCTATGGAGCACACAGATTCATGTATGATTCATGTGCATTTGGCTAGTAAGATGTATCACAGAATGTGGACTATATTTAAAGCTCAGCAACTGAGGGGCATCCTGACATAGGACATTTTGTCTCAGGTTCCTATCTAAGCTCAGACAAAAATCCACCAAACAGTGATACCTTTATTGGCCAACCGAAATGCACAATAGACTTGTTGCAATCTTTCAAAGCTCCACAGGCTTCTTCATCAGGCAAGATGTTACAAACTAAACAGGAGAAAATTTGGAGATGTTAGTAAGATGCCTGCATTTTGTTGTTTCTGTCTTTAGTTAAGATGGTGTGGGGAGAATATCTTTTGCAGGCTGGTTCCTTCTCCTTCTGCCCTCTGGCAATAGGGAAATTTTCAAAGTCCAGGAAATTTAAAGTCTATTTGCATATCAACAAGGACTCTTCTCTTGGAATCCAATATGTCTCCATTCCTATCAGGCCACAGGCCTCTTTGTAGGCAGGGATAATGGATTTCTCAAGAAATCTCCAGGTACAATATGTTGGATATTGCTGCTGAGGCTTTTACAAAGGCTCCAGATGATATGATTCCCTGCAGCCGACAATCAGTCTTGTAGTCTCCATAGTTGCTGTGTATCCTATTCTCTGCTATCAGACTCCTGTTTTCTGAACTCTGGAACTGCCTTGTGGCTACGCTTCTGCTTCTCCCTTTGCTGTTAAGTAGTGGACTCTTGTGTGACATTTGGAACAGACTCTGAACTACTCCTTTGCTTACTCCTCTGTAGTGCTCTCCTCAGAAGACGTAAACAGGACAGCCAGATTTTGTGTATATAAGGAAGAATGTTTCAATGCATTGTGGTTAAGTGGATGTTGGTTGGTGGCAGAACATTATGTCAGATAGTGTAAATATTGCTGTACCATTCTTGTAAATATTCGTTGCAACTAAGATTAAAAACATCTCTTCAGCAGTCGTGATTAAAACTCTGTTCAGCAGAAGGAGTTTTTTCTCTTCAACTACTTCCAGGCTCTCCAGTGGCATTTGTTTCCTGGCTGGCTATCTTCTGCGTATGGACTCAGTTTTCCCTGCGCTAACAGGGAAGTGTTACAGTTGTTTACAGCTAAGGCATCAATGCGTCAGAATGCCTATCTAACAAGTCTAATTTTATATGGATTCTGCAATAGAACTAAAATGTCCTGCTCATGAAAGTTGAAAGAAAACAAACAGGAGAAGAGTCTTGAAGTTACCCATCAACACTGAACACCAAGACAGTGCATTAGACTATGACTCTGGGAGACCAGGGTTCGAATCCACATTCAGCCATGGAAACCCACTGGCTGACCTTGGGCATGTTACACTCTCCCAGTCTCAGAGGCAAGCAAAAGCAAACCCCCTCTGAACAATTCTTGCCAAGAAAAGCCATGATAGGTTCATCATAAGCCAGAAACAACTTGAAGGCACACAACAAAAAAGGACTGGGCAATCATAACCATGAACTGAAAAGACTGAGCCCACTCACTTCTCCTGGAGATTTGAATGAGTTAAGATGCATATTATTTTATCATGCATATGACAGTGGCAAAGACCTTTTCATTTGCCTTTAAAATTTTTGAATCCTAGCACTTTTAACCAGCTGCATCTAAGCTGGTGTTTATTATTCTGCAATTTGTTCTTGATGTTATTGTGTGATTTTTGTATACTGACTGTTTTGGGAGCCATCAGTTGAAAGATGGCATCGAAATGTGTAAAACAAATCAACAAAATCTAGAACTGAATTCTGGCTGTTTTTCTTTCTGTTGCACATGGTGGTGAAAGCCTCTTAGGCACAGATGACTAGAAATATGTTCCCACAGTTCAATTTTTCTGACTGCGTGTGAGTCCAGGTATATTTGCAATGCATCTTAAAAACTGCATAATACTTACCACATGTCATATATGGGAAATGGATTTTGGTTCCCACCAGAGAGAATGAATTGTGTAATTTTCATCCTTCCCATTGTGGCCCAGTGCAAGCTGTTTGGCACTTCTTTTTGTTTCAGCTGATGCCCCATGGAACACTTGAGCAGAGCTTGGGTTCTTGGGTCATTGCTGAGCAGTTTCTCTTTCATCTCTTTTTTGCACCTGGCAGAGACAGCTTGAAAGGAATGTACAAGGTGCTGCTTTTGCAGCATCCCTTATTCACCACCACCTTTGAGATGTTAACTCATTGAAAATAATAAAACCAGATCATCCACACACATTATTTTTTTTAAAAAAAATCTTTTGAATAGGCTCTGGGCTGTGTTATACTACTTTGGTTATCATTCATCTTCCTGGTTATTGTGCTGTTTAATTCAGCACTACAGGGTGAAAGCACCAGCTGCCTCCCTAGCCTTGTTAACCCATTGAGTGTCAACATGACATCCCTTGAATAGCAAAGAGATGAGAGTTTATAATTAGTTCAGGAAGAGCATACCAGCTTGTTCAGGTCCAAGCCAATCACATCTACATTTAAATGAAAGATCTATGAATGTACCGTTTTTCATTCACACATTCCGAGCCTGTCTTCCTTCAGTGAGCCTAAAGTTAAATGTTAAATAAGTAAAGACAGCAAATCATCCCTGGAGCTAAAAGTTTATTTTCCCTCTCCAAATAGGGAGTGCATCTACACTGTAGAAATAATGCAGTTTGACAGCACTTTAAGAGCTGTAGATCCACCCTATGGAATCTTGGGGTGTGTAGTTTTAGAAGGTCTTTAGCATTCTCTGCCAAAGTGTACTGGTGCCTCACCAAACTACAAATCCCAGGATTCTGTAGGTTGGAACCAGGCCAGTTAACGTGTTGACAAACTGCATTATTTCCACACTGTAGACGCACAAGGAAGCTGTGACCTGAGCCAGCAGGGCTTAGGGATTGACTGTTGCTCCACCACAGTATGTCTCTGCCAGCCACCTTGGGATTGCTCAGATAACATTATTATTATTATTATTATTATTATTATTATTATTATTATTATTATTATTATTATTATTATTATTATTTTCTATCCCATCCCTCTACCAAAGCAATCGGGGCGGCTTCCAACAGTAAAATGTCACAATATATCCACCCTCACCCACCCTCCCCTTAAAACAATATTAACTATAATAAGAATTAAAACAATTACAACAAACAAATAATTTAACAAATTACAACAATAAACTATAAAACAGTCTAACCTGCAAGCCCGCAAACAATAAATAATGTGGCTGGATGTTAGTAGTGGGAGGGGGAGAGTAACTCACTCCTTGGCTGGGAATTTAATCAGGAAAGGCCTGCCAGAAGAGATCCGTCTTGACAGCCTTTTTAAAACTGTCTAAATTAGTAATTTGACGGATGTCATCCGGCAGGCCATTCCATAATCTGGGAGCGGTTTCCGAGAAAGCCCTCTGGGAGGTTGTTGACAGTAGTTGTTGCAGGCTGAAGCAAATTCCTCCCAGAGCACTGTAGTGTGCATGTGGGATTGTATGGAAGGAGACAGTCCCGAAGATAGGATGGACCCAAGCCATGTACGGCTTTAAAGGTAATAACCAACACGTTGTACTGGGCCTGGAAACTGATCGGCAGCCAGTGGAGTCTTTTTAGGACCGGTGTAATATGGTCTCTTCTAGATGTACCAGAGACCAACCTGGCTGCCATATTCTGAACTAACGGAAGTTTCCGGACCAAGCACGAGGGTAGCCCCATGTAGCCCCTCTGTTTTTCCTCATCCAGTCCATTACTGCCCTAAGACAGTCATTAGGAGGAGAGATGCCATCTGAAGTTGAGGCTGACAACCAGGACATGGAGAACTATATCTGGGTGTCATCAGCATACTGATAACACCCAGCCCCATGTCTCCAAATAATCTCTCCCAGCGGCTTCATATAGCTGTTGAATAACATGGGGGACAGTTATGGTGCCTTGAGGGACACCGCACTTAAGCTCCTTTCTAATGGAGTTGCTGTCCCCGAGTAACACCCTCTGGGATCTGCCCGAGAGAAAGGAACGGAACCACTGCAAAGCAGTGCCTCCGATTCCCAACCCCCTCAGGTGATCCAAGAGGATGTTGTGATCGATTGAGAAATCTAAGAGCACCAACAGGGTCACACTACCCCTGTTGATGTTCAAACGCATGTCATCAGTCAAGGAAACCATGAAAGTCTCAACTCCAAATCCAGTCCTAAAGCCGGTTTGAAATAGATCTAGATAATAATATACATATCCTCCAACATTTCACAAAATGAAAGCTTGGGCACATATGACCAAACAACATCAGACATGAGCTGGGACATTTTAAAAGCAGCTGAAAAAGTGGTATGCAGGACAGGAGGCCAATAACCCACAACACCTGTGCCCCTCAGCAAGTGGCTGCTTTCCATACGTCAAAGACAAAATTTGATTAACCTTTGTGCTAATGGTTTTTGAAACCAAGGAGAATAACAGATTTGAAGTCAAATCCTGCACGTTTATGGTAGGCTGAATGAATTATGCAAATGTTGTTTGATCTAAGAAATGAATCACATTTGATTGATTAGATACAAACTCTAATCAACACCAGTAGAAGTGGCAACTGATTATCTGAGACAGTGCGCCCCATGTTTATGAAAGCATCGCTGCCTAATGACCAAATATGACAGTCATAGAACAATAAAAGGAAACGAGGGGTTAGAAAGGCGTGGGAGGTTACCTTGAAGGCAATGGGGCAATGGAGTCAGAATGAGGACTGTAGGGAAGAAGAAAAAAGCTGGGAAGTATGAAAAATCTTGAAATCCTGGGTCTGTCTCATTCATTCCACACAATGGCGAGTGTGCAGGGCTGGCCCTATCATTGAAGGCTGATGCTGGAAAGTGAAGGCAGAGTGATGGAGAATAGAGCTATGTACCATGGAGTCTGTCTTGAACCCCTAAGAAAACTTGCTGCCTTCAGGTGCAGTGGAGGGTGCAGATGGCCTGTTCCCAGTGTTGAACAAAGATTCATCGGCTACTCCTGTTGGCATTTGAATGTGGACTGAGAAGACATGCCAGTTCATTCTTCACCTCAGGCAGCAAAATGTATTGGGGTGGCCCTGTTAGTATAAGTAGATTTGCACTCATAGCAGAATATGATACAAAATGAGATACAAAAGCAGCTAGATGGAGGTCGTGTGAAATCCAACACTCTGGATAACAGCCTGCTAAGAATGGCTCTCGGCTGAAGTTCTCGCATTTTTTTCACCACACCCAAACAAACTGGGTGGCGGGGGGGGGGGGAATTGATCAATTCCTGGGCTTTTTTCAGAAGGAAAGATCATTGGTATCTATAGGCATTTCCATAACCTTTGGGTTTATTTTCAAATGGATACATCAAGCCTTCATGAAGATCAACAGCATAGCACTCCTCCAAGCAACAAATCCATCATCCTACACCAGACCTGAGGACATGAGAGAGAGTCTTCTTAGGGCCTTTGCAGACTGCCAGAAATAGTGCACATTAAATTGAGGCACTGCCCTGGCTCAGTGCTAGGGAATCATGGGAACTGTAATTTATTGTGGCACCAGAGCTCTCTCACAGAGAAGGCTCAATGTCTCAGAAAAAAATACAATTCCCATGACTCCCTAGCACTAAGCCAGGGCAGTGCCTCAATTTAATGTGCACTATTTCTGGCAGTCTGCAAAGGCCCTTAGTGGCTGCGCCACCAGTATCAATAGGAGCCCTGGTGGCGCAGTGTACTGCAGCCAATCACTCATAAATCACAAAGTTGCGAGTTCAATGACTCAGGCCTGCATCCTTCCGAGGTCGCTCAAATGAGTACCCAGCTGTTGGGGGGCAATGAGCTTACAGTTTTAAACCGCTTAGACACTCCATAGGTATGAAGTGGTATATAAATGAAGCTGCTTTGCTTTATCTAGCCTGGCACCCTCTCTGCTCTCCTTTCACTGGCAGGCAAGGATCTTTTTGTAACTGCTTGAAAGGAACCATTTTATGAAGTGTGTCCATTCTGTTATTAACCTTGCTATGCTTTTGAATGTTTTTATTTTTAAAAAAAATAATGGTTTTAATGTGATTATTTTTAATTGTGTTTTTCTTTTTTCAGATTTTTTCTGGTCTTTTTTTCAGTTGTTGTCCCCCCCAAAAAAGTTTTTAGCAGATCTTGTTTTAGCTTGTGAGCCACCTTGAGTCCCACATTGCAAGAAACACAGCATGTAAATAAATAATGAATACATAAATTACTAAAATCTTTCATTCATCCTGTCTCTATCTCAAAACTGTGGCTTTTTTTCTTTTGTTCCTTTTCACACGCATACAGCTCATCTCTTATCTGGGATCCTCATAGACTAAAGTCATTAAAATGACATTCTGATGGGTTTCGCATTCCAGTCTAGCAGTCGACTTCCTCTGTAAAAAGACATTCCTTGAATTTCCTGGATTATTATTACCAAACAATTTGTTTGACAAAAGTTGACCAAGATGGCTCCGACAAGGCTTGAATCACTTTTCTAAAAAGTATGTAGCCAGACAATCTTATCACTGTGTGGATATCACACAGTCATGTCCATCTGTTAGCATTTGCAAGTGCAACTTACCAAAGGCCTGATAGAAAGTATGAACTGAAGGCTGTTAATACTTTCTTTGTCCTAGCAGATTTCATTAGTGAGTAGCTGTCATTCCTATTCTTCCTTAGGAGTATTGGTAATGACCGTTTGCTCAGTTTCAACTGCTCTGGTGGATGAGTACTTATATCTTTGGGTGTTCAAACATGCCTCATGTTGTGCTTTAGTTTTACTTGCCTCAGAGCAACGGTTCCCAAATGATGGTCCTCCAGATGTTTTGACTTCAGACCCCAGAATTCCTGACTGGTGGCAAAGCTGGCTGAGTCTTCTGGGAGTCGAAGAACTGAGGACCAAAGTTTGGGAACCACTGCCCTAGAGAATATATTTTTCACTTCACTGCCAAACACACTATTTATGTGAAGGAAATAACAACAACAACAACAATAATAATAATTGGGGTTTGCAGGATGTGGTGGCTCAAGCGATTAAGATGCTGACTCTCTTGATCGCAAGATCGGCAGGTTGGCAGTTCAAGGCCCAGGTGCCATATGATGGGGTAAACTCTTGTCACTAGTCCCAGTTTCTGCCAACCTAGCAGTTCAAAAGCATGCAAATAAAAGTAGATAAAGAGGTACCACTTCAATGGGAAGGTAAACAGCGCTCTGTGCAATCATGATGGCCACAGGATCACAGAATAGTCTCTGACAACGCTGGCTCTTCGGCTTAGTAACAGAGATGAGCACTGCCTCTTGACAACGGGGAATACTTTTACCTTTTCAATTGGGGTGTCCCCTACAGAGCCCCCCAAAATTATTTTTTGTGTATATCAAAGTCTGTACTTCAAATGAGATCATCTCAAATAAACCTCCAAATTTGATGAAAATCTATCTTGCTCTTTTTCCATTATGCAGTAATGGACAGAAATTTCATTTGATTTATATAGATTAGTAAAAAGTGAAAAAAGGCTACATCTCATTTGTGTATATAGGTGCATATAGTGCATATAGACACCATAATTTTGTACCATTCTTTCGCTAATACAATCTGTGCATTGCAGTTTGGTGACTAGGCGTTATGCTGTAATAGTATTCTGATAACATTTTAATTACCATGGCTTCATCCTGTGAAATGCTGAGGTTTATAGTTTGGTGAGGTACTTAGAATCCTCTGCTAGAGAGCAATTCAGGCAAATCCACTAGAGCCTTCTAGCAAATGGTTCTAAGAGCCTTTGCCTGTTGTTGTTTTTTGTGTGCCTACAAGTTATTTCTGATTTATGATGACCCAAAGGTGAATCTTTTACCAGGGTTTTGTTGTTGTTGTTGTTTTTTGTTTTTTTTTTTTTGTTTTTTTTTTTTTTTTTGGTAAACACTTGTTTTACGGAGGTTTGACATTGCCTTCCTCAGAGGCTGAGACTGTGTGACTTGCCCAAGGCCACCCAGCAAATTTTCATGCCTGAGAGGAAATTTGAACTCTGGTCTCCAGAGTTGTAGTCCAACACTCAAACCCACATGCCATGCTGGCTCATTCTAAGTGCCTTATTGAATTACAGATCCCAGGATTCTACAAGATTGAGCCATTGTAATTAAAGTGGCATTGAGTGGTATCAAACTGTTGTAACTGTGTAGTGTAGACATGCTTTCAGAATACTGGGGATCTCCATTCACTCTCCCTGACCTCCTACCCTTCCCTTACACAGAAGACAAAGCAGGGATGAAAGGCAGTGTCCTGCCCACAGCAGTTCCTGACTCTTGCCCTGGATCCTTCTTGAGGGAACAGGGATTTGGGGTGGGATGATGGGGGAGCTTTTATGGGTTGGACATGGGGTTCCAGCCAACAATATTTGTGGACCAGAGTTTGGACCTTATCCCACGCTGCTCTCAAAAGTGGCAAGAAACCGATATGAGCATCATTGCAGTACTATAGCGCTAGTATAATATGGCGCTAGCGCTATAATAGCGCTATGGATAAGGTAGCGCTATTGCAATGCCCGATGAAACCAGGCATTCAAAAGAACCCGAATGATGCTGCATTCCGAGCGGTTTCTTGTTGTATTCTGAGCGACGTCGTGGGATCACCCGGAAAACTATAGCGCTATAGCGCCTGATTCTTAGCGGATTCCGAGCGACGTCGTGGGATCACCCGGAAAACTATAGCGCTATAGCGCCTGATTCCATGTGGATTCTTGCTGCTTTTGGCCCCATGGGATAAGGTCCTTTCTCTTCCTCTTTTCTAAAAAACCAGCTTCTTCCAGAGCAGCCCACATGCTACCTGAAATCTAGATGACAAGCCTTTTTCTATGTCACATTTACAGGCAGCTTTTTTGGTTTTGTTCTTACTGGAACATGAACAAAGACCTTTCCAGTGGCCATATGATTTCATAGGAAACCCGAGTAGCCTTGTTTCTTGTTACCATCTACCAGCAGCTGAAGACTTTGCCTTGATGAATAGCTGATGCTTCATCTGAGGAGTATGGCTGAGTAAGACTTGCATTTAATTTATTTAAAGGGCATAAAAACTCACCAGAATTTTCAAATTATGGGAGGAAGTTGAGTGTTTTATATAATAATAATAATAAAAAGTGGTGGAAAGTAAGATTAACGTATTAATCCTTTCCTAAATGAAGAAAAGGAGATTGGTATGGTATAATTATTTGAATATAGGACTAGGATTCTAGGAGACCAGGGTTTAAATCCCTGCTCAACCATAGAAACCCACTGGGTGACTTTGGGCAAGTCAATTCTCTCAGCTTCAGAGAAAGGCAAAGGTGAACCCCTCTAAACAAATATTGCAAGAAAATTTAATGATAGTCTAATTTTAGAGTTACCATAGATTTGAAATGATTTCAAGGCACACAAAACAACAAAAATAATGTTACTGTTTTATGTGTATCACCCACCTTTATTTTGTTATTATCCATACTTTGTTGTTGTTGTTGTTGTTGTGTGTCTTCAAGTTGTTTATGATTTATGGTGACCCTAAGGGAAACCCATCATGGGATTTTCTTGCAAGATTTGTTCAGAGGAGGTTTGCCATTGCTTTCCTCTGAGGCTGTGAGAGTTGCCCAAGGTCACCCCTTGGGTTTCATGGCCAAGCTGGGATCAAACCTTGGACTCCAGAGTCATAGTCCAAAGATCACACTATTACACCATGCAGGCTCTTGTATATGTATATGTATATGTATATGTATATATGTAAAACCAGATTATACCTGAAGTGTAGAAATATCCAGCAATGAAAGCAGTTTTGCTTATCAGTTTGAGGTTTCACAAGTTGATGGACAAGAATTATCTTGAGCTTCTTAATTATATTTATCTGTGAGTCTACATGAGTTCATCTTGATGAATCCATGCATACATTCTCAATCCATGCATAGATTTTCCATGTACTGTCTGTGCAAACAAGCTATCCCTGATGAAGCAATGCTAGGGAAGAATGCTTGTTCAACTGCATTGAGACAAAGGCCTGAAAGCAGAAGGGGTTTGCGGATACAGTTCATAAGCTGCCAGAGCATTTATTGAGAAAGCGCCATCTCTTTATAAGCTCTTCATCAAAAACAGTACAAAACAACTCTAAACCTCCAGGCTACTGTGGGATTATACAGTCATGAAATACTTTATCCTGCTTTAAGAGTTTCTTTGACTTTTTGCCTTGGGCAGATTCTAAAAAGGCCCACATGTTCCAAACAGCACAGCATTTTCTGTGAAGAAAGAATGTAGAGGCCCAAAATCTGATCCAGTCCAGAGGGTGGGCTGGAGCAGGTGTACTGACATTCAAATCTCCCCTTCTTGTCAGATAATTCATTCTTAATACAGGCTATTGCTAGAGACGTCTACCACCTTGCAACTGGGCAGGGGAAAGCAGGCCTGAGCCAGGATAATGCTTACCATGGAGCTGCTAGCATTACAAGAGGTGCCAGACACTTTTAACTACGGTACATTGTTAAAAAGAACAACTAGCTGTTCCTCTGCTATCACTGTGCAATGTGTGTGTGTGTGTGTGTGTGTGTGTGTGCGAGAGAGAGAGAGAGAGAGCATGCGTGCATGAAAGTAAAAATGTGAATGAATGAATAGGTAATTGAACATGTTAAGAGAGTTAGTGGCCAGAGTGTTGGACTGAAACTTAAGAAATTCAAGTTTTAGACAAGAACTGGGGATTCTACTGCAACTCTCATCAAGCCTAGCCAGAACAACCAATATCAAGGAATGGTGAAAATTGCAGTCTGTCATGGGCCAAGAGCTGCAGGACTGGGACCTGGAGGAAAAGTCTGATGAGGAGGCTGAGGAAGGGACCCAGGCAAGTATTCCAGACAGGGAACAGCCTGCAGCTCTCCCTGCTGTAGAGCAGCCAGCCAGCCCTCCCTGCTGAAGAGCTCCAGCCAACCCTTCCTGTGGAATTGCCTCCTCAGCCAGCAGGACAAGGGCAAGATTCGCCTGCTGATGAGACAGAAGATACAGCTGGGATCTTAAGTCCTCAGTCAAGGAGGAGGAACAAAAGGATCCAACAAAAGATAGAGCTAAAATGCTCAACCAGGCTGCAGGCTAAGCTAATAGATGGTGTTTCATCTGAGGAGCATGGCTAAGTAAGACTTGCATTTAATTTATTTAAAGGGCATAAAAACTCACCAGAATTTTCAAATTATGGGAGGAAGTTGAGTGTTTTATATAAAAACAATAATAAAAAGTGGGGAAAAGTAAAATTAACAGATTAATCCTTTCCTAAATGAAGAAAAGGAGATCTGGTATGGTATAATGATTTGAATATAAGACTAGGATTCTAGGAGACCAGGGTTCAAATCCCTGTTCAGCCATATTGGGTGACTTTGGGCAAGTCAATTCTCTCAGCCTCAGAGAAAGGCAAAGGTGAACCCCTCTAAACAAATATTGCATGAAAATCCCATGATAGTCTAATTTTAGAGTTACCATAGATTTGAAATGATTTGAAGTCACACAAAACAACAAAAGTAAAATTACTGTTCTATGTCTGTCACCCATCTTTATTTTATTATTATCCATTCTTTGTTGTTGTTGTTGTTGTTGTTGTGTGCCTTCAAGTTGTTTATGATTTATGGTGACCCTAAGGGAAATCCATCAAGGGATTTTCTTGCAAGATTTGTCCAGAGGAGGTTTGCCATTGCTTTCCTTTGAGGCTGTGAGAGCTCTGGTTAGAACCAGCTGGTGTTAGGCTATTTAAGAGTTGAGTTTGCCTAAGGAGTTTCTGGAAGCAGTTTGTCTGTTTGCTGGCCAGAATTCCTGTTAGCTGTTTCTAGACTCCTGCATTCCTTCTTCAGATCTCCTGGCTTCTTCAGCCTTTGGACCATGTTAAATTTGAGTACTCTTGCCTGCCTTGACTTGGACTGCTTGACCCATGCTTTTCTCTTAATGGACTCTCACAGGCAAGGACACTTTCTATCAGCTTGTGTTTAGCTGCCTCTGCCTGCACTATCAGTCAGAGCGGGGGTCGGCAACCTAAGGCCCATGGGCCGCACCCGGCCTGCGGAGGTCTGCCAACTGGCCCATGCCCAGTCCTGCCGCTGCCACTGCCACCGCCACCTTTCGCAGCCACGGAGGTCCTCCGGGGCACCATTTTGTGTTCCAAAATGGTGCCTGGAGTCTCACATGCCCTTTCCCATCGACGGGAAAGGTTGCACAAGACTCCGGGAGCCATTTTGGAACACAAAATGGCATGCTGGGGGACCCCTGCAGCCACGCTAGGCCTCTCCCAGGCCCGGCGCAATTGAGGGAGCCCTCCTGGGGGACCCCCACAGCTGCAAAAATGGCACCCCACTGCCATGTACATGCGCGCGTGATGTGGGGTGCCATTTTGGTTTCAAAAATGGCAGGGGGCCCACACGTGCACACATGCACACAACGGTGGGAGTCATACACATGCTCTTGCGGGGGCAAGTGATCATGCGCAGGCACGCCAGCCCCCAGTGCCATTTGCCTTCCCGACCCGCCAGCAAAAAAGGTTGCCGACCCCTGAGTCAGAGGTTCCATCCCAACCAGCCTGTGTGGGTGTTTGGTAACCAGGACACAGTCTAGCAACCTCTGCAAGCCCAGAGAATCCCCTCTACCAGTGGTGTCACTAGGGGGCTATGGGGAGTGAGGACTGGTCTGAATGACACTCCAAAAGAGGGGTGACACCCTGCTTAGTACACACACACATCTCCATCTAGATATAAGCACAGTCCTTCTGTGTTTCTGGATTTGGGCAGACTATTGCCAAGGGGGGGGGGGAATCTGTCTCCTCCCTTTTAAGCTGGCAAGTCCAGTCTCCTTGGATGAGGATTCTGCAGTGCAATGTAATATACCAGCCCTTTCTCTATAAATATGCTACCCATTATAAGGGTACTTTACTATTTTCTAGTTGTTTTTTTTTTTAAATAAAGGTTCTGCATATTTGTTTGATTTCTGTCATTTTATTTCAAGAGCTTCACTGTCAGCCTTGAGTGATTGTTTCCAGTTAGACAAGCATCTTTGCAATTGTCTTTCCCAATGGACATTATCTCTGAAACACATTGGGGCTTAGAGAATAGGCAGTCTGTTGCTGTATTTAGTCTCGCCAAAGCAGTCACCTTCCTGCCATGCACATACAGACAAAGACATCTAAATGCAGAAATCTATCCAAATGACCATGTAGTCATCTGTTCCCAATAAGGCTTTTGTTCCACAGAGGTAAGAGAGTCAAGTAAGTACTGTAAGTTGCCAGCACTGTGTGAATCAACTTTGTCACTCTTAATGCTTTTTTTCATACACACTGGTTCTCTCATCTATTCTTATTTTCATGAAGGTTAAGGAAAATTCAGAATCTCCAGAAAGAATGCAGCAACTTTAATCCACCTACACAAGTAGTTTACCTGAATGATATGTGTTAATCAGAATAAATTAAGTGCCTCTTCCTTTTCCTTGCCAAAATGCAAAGTACTCACAGTGAGGAAAGATTTCCCAAAAGTATTAGCATAAGAAAATACTATTTTCCATGCTTGTACTCATTTTCCTTGCTTGTACTCACTAACTGCTAGCCTGCATGTTTCCAGTTAGACAAGCATCTTTGCAACTGTCTTTCCCAATGGACATTATCTCTGAAACACATTGGGGCTGAGAGAATAGGCAGTCTATTGGCTTGTTTTACAGTGCCTTCTCTCTTCCTGTATCACCCTAACCTCCAATCATTTTCTCTTCTCTCTCTCTCTTCCATTAGACTGTGTATTTCAGTGTTGTTGTCTGCCTTCAAGTTGTTTACAACTACCATATTATGGGGTTTGCTGAGGCTGAGAGTATTTGTCTTGCCAAGGTCACCCTATGGGTCAGTTCTCCAGAATTATAGGTCTCTAGAATCATAGTCCAATGGTCAAACTACTACACCAGGCTAGCTCTCATGAATGTTTTGTTTTGTTAACTGCCTTCGCATCGGTCTCAACCCATGGCGACTCTATGGATGAGAAATCTCCAGGCCCCCCTGTCCTCTACTGCTCTGCCCAGCTCCTGCAAACTCATATTCATGGTCTCTTTAATAAAGTCCATCCATCTAGCATGTGGCCTTCCTCTTTTTCTACTTCCCTCCACCTTTCCTAACATTATTGTCTTTTCCAATGATTCATGCCTTCTCATGATTTGTCTTAACAGTCTTAAGTCTTGTCATCGTGGCTTCTAGAGATATTTCTGGCTTGATCTGTTCTAGGACCCATTTATTTGTCCTTTTGGCTGATCCTCAGCACTCTTCTCCAACACCACATCTCAAATGCGTTGATTTTCCTCCTACCTTCTTTCTTGACTGTCCAGATCTCACATCCATACATGGTAACAGGGAATACGAAGGCTTGTATGATTCTGACCTTTGTGTTGAGTTGTATGTCTTTGCATTTTAGGATCTTTTCTAGTTCTTTCATAGCCACCCTCCCCAGCCTTAATCTTCTCCTGATTTCCTGGCAGCAGTCCCTGTTTTAATCAATGTTTGATCCCAGATATAAGAACTCTTTTACTATTTCTATTTCCTCATTGTCTAGTTTGAATGTGTGTAAGTTCTCTATGGTCATTATTTTTCTTTTCTTTATGTTCAACAGAAAGCCTGCCTTTGCACTTTCTTTGATCTTCCATAACAGTTGTTCCAGGTCTGTGAGGTTTTCTGCTAGTATTATGGTGTTGTCAGCATATCTCAGATTGTTGATATTTCTTCCTCCTATTTTCACTCCTCTCTCTTCCATGTCCAAGCCTGCTTTCTTTACAATATGTTCTACGTATAAGTTGAATAGGCAGGCTGATAGAGTTGGAAGAGACCACAAGGGCCATCCAGTCCAACCCCCTGCCTTTCAAGAACTCCCAATCAAAGCATCCCTGACAGATGGCCATCCAGCCTTGTCTGACCCCTTTGCCAATTGGGAACCATTCTGTTTCTCCATGTTCTATCCTGAGAGTAGCCTCTTTTCCTAAGTACAGATTCCTCAATAGGACTATTAGATGTGTTGGCATGCCCATGTCTTTAAGGGTGTTCCATAGCCTTTCATAATCTTTGCAGTCAAAGGCTTTGCTATAGTCTATAAAGCACATGCTGATTTTCTTTTGGAACTCCCTTCTACACCCCATTAGCCATAGTATATTTGCAATGTGATCCCTGGTGCCTTTTCCTTTCCTAAACCCTGCTTGGGCCTCTGGGATTTCTCTCTCCATGTGTGGTTGGAGTCTATGTTGCAGTATTTTGAGCATAATTTTGCCCCCTATGATAATGCCATCTGGTGTGGTCCACATTCCCCGCACAACCTACTAATGCCATTATTCCTTTCACAATACATGGGGGAGCCATACCTTTCCCCACAAAATTAAATATGAAAAACAATTGAAAAGGACCTCCTGCAGTTTTTAGAGGATATTTTAGTAAATGGGAGGAGTGCTGGCTTGTTTTAATGACTTCCTAGGGGTCTCAAAATGTGGGAAATTGCCTCACACAGCTTCTAGAGGGTGCAAGAAATGTTTTCAGGGGAAGAGCTATGGGATCCATCCTGATGACTGCCTGCACACTTCAGAATTTGTTGTTGCGTGCCTTCCAGTTGTTTCCAACTTACAGCAACCCTATCACAGGGTTTTATTGGCAAGATTTGTTCAGAGGAGGTTTGCCTTCCCCTGAGACTGAGAGTGTGTGACTTGTCCAAGGTCACCCAGTGGATTTCATGGCTGAGCTGGGAATCGAACCTTGCTCTCTAGAGTCATAGTCCAACACTATGAATTTATTACTGCACCACTGAACTCAAATTATTGTGGTCAATTCTATTCTGCAACACAATACATAATTAAGAGACTATGGGCCTTTGCAGACTGCCAGAAATAGTGCACATTAAATTGAGGCACTGCCCTGGCTCAGTGCTAGGGAATCATGGGAATTGGGGTTTTTTCTGAGACATTGAGCCTTCTCTGTCAGAGAGCTCTGGTGCCACAATAAATTACAGATCCCATGATTCCCTAGCACTGACCCAGGGCAGTGCCTCAATTTAATGTGCACTATTTCTGGCAGTCTGCAAAGGCCCTAAATCTGCATTTTAGGGCATGGTGCTGTACACAGAGAGAAGTGGGAGGAAGTGGGAGGGGTAGCCTTGTTGAATTCAGTGGGCTTTATTTCCAAACAAACACAATCTCACACTGATCACAGAATATGAGTTTTCAGCCCACAGAACAAGGGAAGGGTTTTTTTTATACAACTAAAAAGCTATGCAGTGGTACTAATAAGGTAAGATATATTACTTGATGTTTAAGTGTCTACTTGTTCACTGAGGAATCTTCATACCTTTTGCCTATAGATTCCTTTTAATTAGATTAATAATTCTGTGTTAATATAAGCAGCAGCAGCAAAGCTGTCAATCATTCTAAAAGTCATGAGTTTGAATATCAAACCAGGGAGAGCTGGAAGAAGAAAAATCCATTAATTACTTTTCACTAACTGGCACATGCTTTTCTTACTTGCTTTTTCAAAAAATGACATTTTCTTTGTCACTCTGTATCTTCAGCACCACCCTCACCTACACAGAAAGAGAGAGAGAGAGAGAGTAGACATTTCCCTCAAGAACAAAATTAAATTTAAGCTGCTAAAGTCAGACCTTCCTGAAGTAAAGAGAATCTTTAGAATGGATTTTTTTAAAGGTCGTTTTGAACTTTATCTGAGTACACACAGACGGAATGGAGACCCAAACCATTCAGCTATATAAGGCCATCCAAGTAGCTCTGTCATCATTACTTGAACAAATTCATCACACACTTGAAATTGTCTCCTTCCCCCTCCCCTCAAAGACCTTTCCCATGAGGTACTCAAACTAAGTAGCTAGTATAACAACCAGTATCTTTGCAGAATATCCAGTCCTGACATTTTCACTATTTCAGTCTCCTCAACATATTGACCCAGCAATGCCCACTAGCCCGGTATGGATGGCCCACCAGGGACTGGATAACCCTTTCTTTTGACTCATGCTGGGAAGAGATTGGAAAAGTTATTTGTTCAAATTAAAGCTTCCACATTCTCTTCCCACATTCTAGGAGCTGTAGTCCATTTTTTCAAGTTCTGCCACTGAGGATGGTGAAATTAGGTGGTTGCTGAGCACCTGACAGACTACATCAAGTTTCTTGAGTTACTAGTTGAGCAGACCTGGATTAGAAGTTAGGAATTTAACTATAGTGAAATCAATTAACAGGATGACAATTTGTCAGAACAGGGAGAAACATAATGGACATTTTGTCCAATCTCTTGCCAGATGGCAGAAGAGCCACCCACCCAGCATATATGTCAACCTACTAAATAGAGAACAGTGTGCCAGAAGAAAGATAGCAAGAGCATCAGGGCGATGTTGACAAAATAAGTACATCTAGATGACTCAACTGAGTCTCACCAGGGGAAATGGGCTTCTAAATAATCTAAGGGCATGTCCTTCTTATGACAGAGCCCATAGCAAAGCCTAAACCCGAGTCATGGAGTTTCATTAAGATTTCATCCTGTGCAAAAGAGGAAACTGAAAATAGAAAAGCCAGATCATGTAATTTTTATCCATATCATCAGTCATTTTTAACCATGATGGACCAGAAGAGCAAACTTTAACTTCCACTTAACTGCCATGGCTGCATCCTATGGAACCCTGAGATTTATAGTTTGGTGAGGCAGTAAACCTCTTGGGGTGAGACCTGTTTGGGGGGCAGAATCCAAAAGAGGAGAGGGCTCCTGTGCTGTTAATCATGGTTTTCTTACACCTTCTATCAATCCCTCTTCATTGTAACTATCAACAGTGCACAGCTCTTCTCTGAACACTACATAATTATAGTGTTGTGAGTCAACTTTAGCTGCCCAGTTTTGCATCTGAGGGAGGAGTATGTAGAAGTTCATAGGGTCACCATGAGTCAAGATCAACTAGAAGGCAGTTAACAACAGCAAAAGACCAGAACCTTGGATAGTTCTTTAAAATAGGATCAGTATCCTGGATAACTTATTTAAAGCTGAAAACTCAAAGTAAATGCACCCCTCTATTGACACTGGAAGCACCAGCTACCACTACTACAAACACAACTTGATTCTCCCCATACTTGGAACAGCTGTGTCCATTTGATTTTTCCAGATAGCTGATATTTTTATTCTGATCATTTTTATAAGATCTTTCTAAACTTCATACATTTCTTGATCAATCTGACAGAACAAATTTAAGATTTATTTTTAAAAAGCTAGATGTGGAAGTGAAAAGAAAATATTAGCCCTCCATTAATTGCAATCATATTCCTCTGCAGTTTAGTCCCATTGATTTCAATGAAACTGATTTCTAAGGAAGCATGTGTTGGAACTTCATCTTTGTGCAATTGACTGAAGTGTTGACAGAATGACTGAAACTCTGAAGTGGAGGAGTGATATCCCAAAGAGAGAGACTGAAGAGGAACCCAGAAGAGCTCATTGTGAGCATAGCGATGCCATGAAACAGAGCTGGAGAAAGGCAGGAATTTCCTGCTGATTAACTCTCTTCTTACAAGCTGCTTCTGCATGCTACTGTTTCTAACAATGTAATTAACCACTGGGATTTCCCTTACCCCTGCAGTGTTCACACTTTCTCACTAGTAATTACACTCCAGTTGAAATGTAGCTAATGATGGAACTCTGAACACCAATTATACTGGCTCCTATATGAAAACAGCATACTTTGCAGTGTAGAAGGCAGCAGGATAACTGTTGCTTCTCCTTCCTTTCTGCCTAGAGAATTCTCTTTTCCTAATTGTTCCATTTCAAAGGACCCTGAAACAATCAGCTGAGATGAAGAAGATACAGAAGCAAACCCAGGAGTGGTTGCCTTGGTTGTGCTACAGAAGGATTCTTGAAAAATGAACATGAGCAGAGTAGCTACAGCGGGAATAATTCAACAATATAACTAACTACTGGCATTTATAAGGTGTAAACTCACCATTATGAATGTGTTTATACCTCTAATTTTGTGTGCAGCTGAAGTTTTGGACAACTGTATCAGCAAAGAAGTGCAATTGTAGATTTCAGTATCAGGTCCTAGTGGCTGATAGTAGAGTGATTTTAATATTGGTGTGATATGGTCACCCCTAGATGTACCAGTAACCAATCTGCCATGTTTTGAATTAGTTGAAGCTTCCAAACTTGGTACAAAGGTAGCCTAATTCACCGTATATTGCAAAAGTCCAGCATTGAGGTTATCAGCATGTGCACTATCATCTTTATGTCCTCGATTTCTAGGAAAGGGTATAGCTGGCATAGCAGCTGAAGCTGATATGAAGCACTCCTGTCACATCTATCTAGGTTGTCATTTGGAATGATGGATTGAGGAACACCTCCATTCCTAGAGTATAACCCCAGTCAGAACTGGTTGATATAACTCCAAACCAAATTAAGACCCTTGATAGTAAGCACCTCCATCTTGAGTAGATCCAGTTTCTCTTTATCTAACCCATTACCTCCTCCAGGCATTCATTCAGAGCAGATCAGAGCATAAAGGATATCTTTGGGTGTCATCAGCATACTGATAGTACCCTATCCCATGCCTCTGGCTGAGCTCTCTCAGCAGTTTCATGTAGATGTGAAACAGCACTGGAGAGAGGATGGCTCCTTGTGGTTTGCCATACAATAGCTACATTTTTGAGAAGCAGCTATCCCCAAAAACCGCCATCTGGAATCTGCCTGGGAGTTAGAACTGGAACCACTGAAAAATAGTGCCTCCAATTCCAAAATGCTTCAGGCATTCCAGAAGGATACCATGGTCAATGGCATAGAATGCCACTGAGAAGTTCAAAAGCACCAGCAGGGACACATTCCCATCAATGTTCAGGCAAAGATCATCCATTAAGGCAGTGCTTCTCCATTATTTTCTGTCATGCCCCCCCCAGGAAAGAAGAAAACATTTTGCGCCCCCCGCGCGACTGTAAATAGTCACATGGGTGGGTTTGACCAATCAGGATAGAGCATGTCGGGCTGCTACTGGGGCTGCGCTGGGACAATCTCCCTCTCTCCAGCCATAACGGGGCCCCCTTTACGGAGCCTCGCGCCCCCCCTGGGGGGCCCGCCCCACTATTTGAGAACCGCTGCACTAAGGCAACCATAGCAGCCTAAACTCTGAATGATTTTCAATGTTTCACTCTCTGGAATACTAGAAATTTGGGAATTGAAGGAAAATTTCATGGGGGGCGGGGACAGAGGTCTTACTTGGAGAAGGGCAATGCCTTTATTTTGCCACACCATTTCCTGCACCCTTATTCCCACCCCAACCCTCCAACAGGTCTGTTTGGAGTGTAGAGAGAATAAAGACCTGGAAAATAAGGAGGTGAAGAGGAGTACCTGGAGTTGCTGACTTTTCATCAGAATGATTCAGCAGAAGCTGTAGGAGAGTGTGTAGGCTTCCTTTTGGCACTACTCACTTTTCTTCATCATCTTTGAGCCTCTGAAGGGAAGAATGAGCAAAGAGTCTGCCCACACATAAAGGGTACAGGCATATTTTTAGCTCTCTAAAAAACCTGAAGACTAGAGAAAGCAAAGATCCTACTTAAGTGTAATGGGACTCAATTATGAAAATAAATAACACTTTTCCCCGCAGGCACCCCTCTAACATTTTTGTCATCTTTGTAATGAGGCTCAGTGATATATCTGGGGAAAGAGTATACTGTTTTCTTTTTGCCTGTGGATTCCAGGGGTGAAGTATTTATTCAGGCTTCCATGGCCCAGTAGGTTCTATTCTCAGGTTGGCACTCAGCAGAGGCAGGTAGGCTGATAAACAGCTGGCTGTTTATTAGGAACACCACATGGAAACATAATGATCTTGCAGCAAAGTGAAGCAGTTTAAGCACAGATACGGATATAGAACAAACCAAAGCCATACACCTATTGAGACTAAGGACCTTATCCCACGCTGCTCTCAAAAGTGGCAAGAAACCGATATGAGCATCATTGCAGTACTATAGCGCTAGTATAATATGGCGCTAGCGCTATAATAGCGCTATGGATAAGGTAGCGCTATTGCAATGCCCGATGAAACCAGGCATTCAAAAGAACCCGAATGATGCTGCATTCCGAGCGGTTTCTTGTTAGATTCTGAGCGACGTCGTGGGATCACCCGGAAAACTATAGCGCTATAGCGCCTGATTCTTAGCCGATTCCGAGCGACGTCGTGGGATCACCCGGAAAACTATAGCGCTATAGCGCCTGATTCCATGTGGATTCTTGCTGCTTTTGGCCCCGTGGGATAAGGTCCTAAGTCTCACCAGAGTGGGACCCTTTGACACTACACAATTATCTCACTATGATTCCACTTTAATTGCCCTGGCAGCATCCTATGGAATCCTGGGATCTGCAATTTAGGAGGAGTACTTAGAATTCTCAGCCAGAGATCTCTAATGCTTCCCCAAACTTCACACTCCAGGATTCCACAGGGTGTAGCCATGGCAATTAAAATGTATTTATCCTGCTATAATTGTGTAATGTAAAGGGGTCTAAGGACTGGAGGGGAAATGGACTTTACAAGCCCGTTAAAGATACATTTCATATGTGACAAAAGAATTTCTGTACTAGTCTATCCTATCCTTCTCTACTAGTCTTTAAGTAGCTCCACCTCTCCCCTCTCCAATTTAGTTATCCATGGGATCAGAGTCCCAATCTGTTTATAAGGTGGCGAGGCGCAATACTGGTAGGCAGGTTGTTATTAATTTTGTCTACTTGTAGGTACTTTCAGGGAGAAGGCAAAATACTTTCCCCATCCATTATACTTGAAACAGCCTTAAATATGAAGATTCTTACAAGCACAATGTGAACTTAGATATGATCATGTATTCCATATAGCTTACTACCAAGTAAGTGGGCCGGGGTAGATTGCAGGCAGCCGTTGTTATTCCTGGGAGGTCTCAACAACAATCCCAGTGCTGGTGTATTCTACTGCTTGATCGTTTAGCATACTTTCAATAGTTAATGCCAGAGGCATCTCAACTACATAGAAGTCTTGGTAGTCTAGTGTTGCTGGATCATTTTGGGGGGAAAGGTCTACACACACACCCATTCTGGCTTCCATGTATAGCATAAGAAAATCATTATAATTGTTGGTTACAGAACTTGGCATTCTCTCCCCAAAAGCAAGATACTGATTCATATATTTTTTTTCCCTTAAAATAGCATATTGATTGGGAACTTCCAGACAAAGATCTCACTACTCCCAACCACAACCACTGTAAGTATTTCATCTTTTTCTTTTTTCTTTTTTTTTTCCTTAAGAGATTTTCTCCAGTAAGGGGGAAAACAGGTAGAAGAAACAATGGATAACATTGGGATTGTTGCAAATTGAAGACAACATTAGCTGTACAACCCATAAATGTACATAAATGAGGCAATGCAACTGGAGGGTAAAAGCTTCATATGGAAGCAATAATGGTCTTGTTTACATCATAAACATTAATGTCTCTTGCCCGGTGTTCTTATTTAATTGTTGCATTTCTATCCCACATTTCCTTGGGACTCCAAAGATGCACAGGCCTGCTTCCCACTTTATCCTCACAACAAGCCTGTGAGGCAGGTCAGGGTAAGAGAGGTGACTGGCCCAAGATTAGGCAATTGGGTCTCCATAATTACCCAGTTGAACTGAAACCCAAACATGGATCTCCAGAGCTGCAGTCTGACTACAGCACCACACTGGGAAATATCTTAAGATAATTCTGTTGTTATAAATGTCTCTTAGTCATAAAAAGTACTGAAGGGGGGGAGGCAATTAGGGGGATTTTTTTTTTTACTTTTTGCAGAGATAGAGTTGGGGATGTGCAATTTGTCAGGATCTTCAGGAGGGCATACCCAGTCTTGCATTGCACCAAACGTGATCTTCCATATGTCATTGTACTGAAACCACCATCATTGTTCACTATTGGCTTAAAATGATTAGGTTGGATGGGAGTTGTAGTTCAACAGTATCTAAAGGGCCATAGGCTTCCCACTGGTCTCTGGAGACAGGGTACTTCCAGGATCAAATTTTCCCCTCCTGACTGTATTCTTATAGGTAACAACATCCAGAGGAAAAACTTAAGCCAGACAGGGGAAAAGTATGATTCACACACCTGGGGTAGGCCATAATAAACCTTTTCCTCTTAGAGGAGCACCAAGATTCTTTATTCTTTGGATTATTTTTGTTTATTTATCTGATTTACCTCTGGAACAAACAGAGCTATGGGTTCAAGTAAGGGACCTAAACCTGGAACGCTGGGCATGTTCAGAAGAGATGCTGTAGATCTAAAGAAGTTACAAAGAAGGATTTCTCTCATCATTCTTGCCTAACATTTTCTTTTTCCTGAATCTTGTGACTAAAGTGTGCATGTTCTCCATTTATTCCCACTTCTCTGCTTCCTGTCATGCCACAAAGAAAGCAGGGCAATGGTGCTGAGGGCAGCAGCTTTATCAAATGTTTCAAGATCCTTCCAAATTGAAAACCCAACATTCAGTCAGTGATAAAATGTTACATTATGATAGGTAGCCAGCCTGCATTATTGCCATCTGTAGTTCATGATTCCCCCTTTAATGAGGCTGCTGCCGAGAACCATACATAATGGGAAAAGATACTGATGCTAGCACTTTCCTATTACTATAAAAATTAAAGCAGTCAAATCATTACGGCATAAAAAACTACTTTTAAAAAAAGCCCTCTGAAACCCTCGCATTTGTCAGAAGTACTTCTAATTTTCCATTATTTAGTTCTTAAGGCATTAGAATGGCCTCGTTCCCATCCATTCAACTTGATTTTGCCAATGATGCCCAAAAACCTGGTGACACACTGCCCTCTGGTGTACTTTTCACCTTCCAGCATATTAATAATAAAGCAAACCTGTTTACTTAGAGAGATCTTGTAACATCTTTGAGACTAACTGAAAGAAATAAATTCTTGTCTACTTGTACTCATTCATTGACTTAAATGCTGGATGAAAGAAAACATTGTTCATGTGTATCAGTGACTCACTGACTTCAAAATAGCTGCAAAAAAGTGTCAAGATTGGGGAACCCATTTCTATTGTGGCTCTTCTTTTTTTAAGACAAAAAGATATTTGAGGGAACTTTTCCTTTTTTGCCCCGTCATTTCACACTGCAGACTCAATTCAGACAATGTATTGCTTATCACTTATTGGGCTTAAAGGAAAATGGTTGGTTGGTTGGTTTTATTTCCCACCTTTCTCCCAGCGCAGGACCCAAGGTGGCTTAAAACAGCTTTTTATTTTATTTTATTTTATTTTAAAATAAATCTATGTGTATCATAGATGGGGAGGAGCAGTTTTCTTTCCAAAAAAATAAGTTATCACTGTAATGCACTCTGATCCTGGAGAGGATGAGCAGATGGCTGGTACTGATACGAGACCTAGAAAATAAGGTTAATAAAATGGCAGCGATTTCCTGCCTGGAGAAGTGGTTCCTGACAGCTGGTGGTTTTCATGTCAGTGGGATGGTCAGTTGGCTCTGAGTTTAAGTCTGGACTTTCAAAAACCATCCCTGATGTTGGGCTTTATCCTCAAAGTAGCTTTAGCACCTTGGATGGCTTCCTTACAATTCATACTAAAAGCTGGATTGGATTCACTACCCCCTGACATGGAAATCTCTAGTAGAAGAAAGCCAGGGAAAATAGCTTTGCATGCCATTTCTGACACACGTGCCATGGGTTCGCCATCATGGATCTAATCTAAGGACAACAATCACAATACCTTGACAAAATGCAGGCCTATGACTAACATTGTCACTTTTTTCTTTCTCCTGTATGATTTTTAACACCTTTTGCCTGGTGAAGAAGCCAGTGGAGCTTCAAAAACTTGCTGCATGTATAATATGCATTTTGGTTGGCCCAATAATAGTATCACTATTTTGTGGATTTGGGATGTTATTGTACTTTGCTATATGGCCAACATGGCTACCCCTGTATATGTGTTCCTGTGGAAGAAGTAGCTTATATAACTGCTGCTGTGCTGGATGGATGGATGTTACAAAGAAGGATATGGTGTTAAAAACACACACATATGAAAATACACTCACCCTCCAAAATAAATTCAAAAAGAAAATAAGGTCACCATGCCAGACATTCATATGAATAAGAAAAGCACAGAGATATTTCTTTGATACTTTTACCATGCGCCCAGATGGTATTCTTTGCCATTGGTTATGCTAGCTAGGGGCTGCTGGGGTTTGCAGTCCAGCAACATCTGGAGAGCCACAGAACACTCCACTCTAGAAATTAACAATGACCAGTATTCAATGGCTTCTTTCAGAAAATTTCTCCTCTTCCCTGCAGTCTCCCACATTGTTGTGTGTCATCAATTTGTTTTTGACCATGGTGACCCTAAAGCAAACCTATTGTGTGGTTTTCTTGGCATGATTTGTTCAGAAGGTGGTTGGTGGTTGTTGTTGTTGTTTTGCCTGCTTCTGAGGCTGACCTGTTCAAGGTCACCCAGTAGGTTTCCATGGCCAAGCAGGGTTTTAAACTTGGGTTTCCCAAGGTCCTGGTCCAACACTCAAACCACCATAGCTCTCTCAAGATGCTTTACTGAGAAGAAAATCATGTTGAGAGAGCCAGTGTGGTGGAGTGGTTTGAATGCTTCATGACCCCCCACTCTTGAGAGTTCTGTATCAGAAGATGAAACAGTCTTAGGGCCTTCTAATAGAAGCAAATCTATTATGGGGTTTTCTTGGCATGGGAGTATGTACTTTGATTGTGTATTCCTGCATGGCATGGGGTTGGACTGGATGGCTATTGAGGTCTCCTCCTGCTCTATAATGCTATGATTCATTCAGATGAGGTTTGCCTTTGCCTTCCTCTGAGGCTGAGAGAATGTGACTTGTTCAAGGTCACCCAGTGGGTTTCCATGACCAAGAAGGATTTGAACCTTGGTCTCCAGAGTCATAGTTCAACACTCAAACCACTACACCATGCTGCTCTGGTGGAGAGATTAGCTACAGTGAATATTGGGCATACAAAGTGGTTATAGACTGAGTCAGAGCATGGATTAATTTAAGACAGGATTGTCACTTCTGCCTGGCAGTAGCTGCCCACACTTACATTTCTATGGCTGCTTAAAGTTTATCCTGGCCACAAGTTTGCTCTTTTGTTTCATTTTAACTGAAACCAATCAGTAGCTGTATTAAGTTTGATTTAGATTGGATATTTGACCTCTATGATGCAGCACTTAGATTCCTTTCAACTTATGCATTATAGATGGACTAAGTACATTAAAATTAACTGCAGAAGTTATTAATAGCCCCATGCAATGTTCTTCACCACAGGAGTACTCAACAGTAAGAGGTAATTGCTGACTTGATTACTGGGATCTAGAAAGTATTGCAACACTTGAATCTTTGTGGTTAAATTCATGGTGGGCTTTGTGCTTTAGGGCAGGTGTTTGCCCAAGACAGACTGGCTTGAGTCCCAAACTGGGATGAGAGTGGGATATAAATAAACATTACTGTTTCTGTTGTAACTTTATTATATGCCAAAGAAAAGTCTCTGAGTCCTAATGCTTTAGAAAAACCAAATGGAAAATGATTCCCCCAACCCCTTACAGTTCAAATTCAGGTGATAAAATGTAGAACATTTGAAGTAATCAGAGGTGGAATTTTGTGTGAAGGAACTGAGGAGGGCTTAGTTTACTTTTGGTACTGAAAACAAATCCCCAGATTCAGAATATGTGTATATTTTGAACCTGCAATTTACTGCCCAAGCAAGAGGGCACAGAATGAAGCCTTAAACATCCAGGGCTGACGAACATGTGGTCCTCTGGATGCTGTTGTACTGTCATTAGCAAACACAGACAATTGTGGGTTGCAGTCTGAAAACATTTGGACTGCCATATATTCCCTATCTCTGTGATAAACTCTACCATTGAAATCAATAAACCTTTACTATGTTTACTTTTGACTAAATTCTGTCCCTCATAAGAAGTGATAATAGTGGCCTGTGATTCACTTTAGGGTCACCATAAGTCATAAATGAAGACACACAACAACAGTAACAACAACAAAACAGCAGAAAAATCACTTTTTGGACTACAGCTCACAGAACTGACCATACTAATTGGAGGACTCTCAGAACTGTAAATCCCCTTCCCTCCAGTAACATTTCCAATAAGTTTTCAGTCACGAATTTATATCTGCTTGGATTTTCCCACAAGAACACTGTAAGGTTTAAATCCTATTGTTAATCCCAATTAGAGGAGACCCATTGACTCAAGGGGATTTACATACGTTACATAAGTGGGGATTTACATAAGTGTTACATAATCCGACAATTGATTCAATTGGGGCCTTTGCAGACTGCTAGAAATAGTGCAAATTGAGTCCACTTTAACTGCCCTGGCTCAGTGCTAGAGAATCATGGGAATTATATTTTTTTCTGAGACAGGAGCCTTCTCTGTCAGAGAGCTCTAGTGCCACAATAAACTACAGTTCCCATGATTCCCTAGCACTGAATCAGGGCAGTTAAAGTGGACTCAGTTTGCACTATTTCTGGCAATCTGCAAAGGCCCTTGGTCTATACCAGGGGTAGGCAACCTAAGGCCCGGGGGCCGGATGCGGCCCCCCGAGGCCTTTGGACCGGCCCCAGGCCAGTCCTGCCTCCAGCGCCCCCGCCGCCCGTCATGATGATATTGATGATTGTTGTTATTACTTGTTCTTGGGGTTTTCTTGGCAAAATCTCCACAGGGGTTTTGCCATGGCTTTTCTGGGGCTGAGAGAGTGTGCATGCATATTTTTATATTTTTTATTTTTTAAAAAAATATTTATTTATTTATTTGTTTATTTATGGTGCTTTGGCCCCCCAATTGTCTGAGGGGCAGCAACCCGGCCCCCGGCTCAAAAAGGTTGCCTACCCCTGGTCTTTACGGTTTGGGAGTACCAACTGCATTTAGGCCTATGTGTTGGTTTTAAATCTTTGCAGTGGTCGTACTTGGTGAGATCATTCTACAGAAGGACAAAGTTTTTGCTGAGCCATACTGCATCGAATGGACAAGCTTTCAGCTTCCAAAGAGAAAAGCTATGTAAACAGAACTTAGGACCAACTGCTAATACATCTGTGACAAAAGACAATGTAAAAATGTGTGCTTTTGAATTATTATCTGACCTCCCCGCTGTGCGTACTTGAGCTGCTGCAGGATAAGATAAATTGGCTGTGCGAACAAAACAGCAGGAAATATTTGAATATTCTGTCTTCAAAATTTTTAACCTTTTATTGTAGTTGGTCGTACTGTCAACTAAGGAAAGAATCTGGAAATAAAAAACAAAAATAGAGAAGGGCCAGTTCTGTCATTAGGCATAGTAAGACTTCTCAGGGATCAAATTTTGATTACCATGAAAAGGCAGCAAATTATTAGCTATTTAATTTATTACATATTTATTATGATTGCCTTTCTACTGTCAGCAGGGATGCCAAGAGTGGCTATAGAGCCCAGTGACAATTATTTGAACCTCATCAACTAAAGGGCAAACCAACTAAATATCTTTACTTGGAAATGTTCAAATCATGGTATAGTTCACAAATCATTATTCAAAATTGTGCATGCATTTAACATGAAATATATATATTGTTAGCCGTTGCATTAAAATATAATAAATGCATACTCTTAATATGTAATCTTCACCATGGCACTACCTTTCCATAGTAATGTGATAGCATGATTCTGTAAGGTAAGGGGCTATGCTGATGGTAGCACTGCAACTGTAAGAGTCTCCTGCATCAGACAGGTTGAGGCAGGTAAAGGCCATGTAAAGAATACATTTACACCATTAAGCCTAATAGACTGGGCAGTGGTGTCACTAGGGTTGGTGTCACTGGGTGCAGTAACTCATAGTGTTACACACACACCTTGATTTCCTCCCATAAGACACCACACAGAATCCTTAGTAGAGTCAGCCCTCCATATCCAGGGATTTTTTTATGCACTGATTCAACAATCCACAGCTTAAAAATATTTTTTAAAATACATAAATTCAAAAAACCAATCCTTGATCTTGCTATTTTATGTAAGGGACACAATTTCATTATGCCATTGTATTTTATAGGACTTGAGCATCCATAGATCTTGGCATCAATGGGGGGCCCTGGAACCAGACCCCAGTATGAGGACAAGAAAGTTGAATCTTATAAATTCCTAGTGGAACAGAACACGTAGTCCAAACCATGGGGACTAGCAACTTGAATCTCATTAAATCCTAGAAAAATCAAGTTTTAATTCTGAACCATGAGGACTAGGAACTTAATTCTTCTCCAGCACTCTTCAACCATCCATTAACCCTTTATTTGAAACCATGAGGAATGGAAACTTAAATCTCATTACATCCCAGTATGAGGACTACTACCTGAGTCTTAGAAATTCCTAGTGGAACAAAGCATGTAGAACAAATCTATAACATCCTAGTGAAACAGAACATGTAGTCCAAACCACAAGGACTAGAAACTTGAATCTCATTAAATCCTAGTAAAATCAAGTTTTTATTCTGAAACACGAGGACTAGTAACTTAACTCTTCTGGGTTAACATCCTCCAAACATAGAAAATACATTTTCTTTGCTGATCCTCTTCTCAATTTGCATCCTTTTACAACCCTACAGGGTCCTCCTGCTTCTACAGCCCCCTCCCCATGCCCAAAAGTAAAAAATAAAAATTTAAAGGATTGTCCCCAGTATCCAGGGTGACCAGATGTCCTAACTGCAAAGGAGGATAAGGCACCACAAAATGTTGCAACCTTCAAGAAAAAGGGAGGGCATGACAAAATAAAAGCTAAAAACACTAATATAAATGTTAGTGGTAAAATGCCAGTCCTGCAGCCATTCACAGCCACAAGGTTGTGAGTTTGATCCCAGGGACTCCAAGGTCCACTCACTCTCTCATCCTTCCATAGGTTGCTAAAATGAGTACCCAGCTTGTTGGGGGAAATTAGCTTACATGTTGTAAACTGCTTAGGGAATGTTTAAGTGCACTAGTAAGTGGCATAGAAATGTACAGTTGTCCCTCCGTGTTCGCAGACATGAGGTCCACAGTCTCGCTCTTCGCAGGGAGGGACATCTGCCATATCTAAAATGGCCACTCACATGCCATGGCGCACATACCATTATTTCCAATGGGGCTCCAATATTAGCGAGCTGCCATTTTCGCGGGGGAGGGGGCAGAATGGATCCCTTGTGAATTGGGAGGGACAACAGTACTTGGTATTCCTATTGCTAAATGTAAATCCCTGCTTCTTTGTCCTGCGCCAAATGGAGGATATTTTAGAATTCCTCCTGAACAGAAGGTCAAAATGGAGAACATGTCCTGGAAAAGTAGGAGATCTGATCATCTTGCATCTGCCTCAGTTTGCCTTGCAACAGTTCCTCATACACACACCCAGCCCATGGTAAGGGCTCCACAGTGCTCCAGAGTAGTTTTATAAAAAGTACTATCCTGTTTTGCCCCCAGTTTGTTTTCTCTCCCTTCTTCCTGCCTTACTTTTTGTTTTTTGCCCCACCTCTCAGGCCCATCTCCAGATCTCATTGGTCTCATTTGGGACTCCAAATTCCAGGCGACTTTGCATAGTATGGGGATGGGGCCACGTGCTCCAAAAGGCCATTTTCAACCCATCAAGCCTCCATGTGGCACTAGTTTCTATCTCTCCCAGTTGAGAGAAAAAGTGAGCTTTGACCTCCAACAAAAGACAAGGCTTTTTTTCTTGTTGTTGATTTTATATTAGATTAGTAAATAATAATAATAAATAATAATAATACTTTTTATTTGATATCCCGCCCCTCTG
>CM034703.1:282732268-282743746 GCA_020142125.1 Phrynosoma platyrhinos
TTATTATTATTATTATTATTAGGTTTATGGTATTTTCTAGATTAAAAATAGTATGTATATCTTCATGTACAATCTTAGATGGAATGAAATCATGAAGCTGTAACTCTGGAATGATAACTTTTTTTCTTCCATAAAAAGGAATGGAAAAATACCTGTAAATGATGAAGAACAAACCAATGTGCCTTACGTCTATGCTGTTGGAGATATTTTAGAAGGAAAGCTTGAACTTACACCAGTTGCCATACAGGCAGGCAAGCTCTTAGCTCGCAGACTTTTTGGAGGGAGCTCCATAAAGGTAACCCTAGACTTTTAAGCAATATTGGTAGTTGTACATTTCTACAAAGAGCTGGATATAATTCTAAAAATGTTTCTTGTTAGGGTTGAGGTTTGTTTGCTTTTCTGAAATTTTCTTTTCAAATGGATTAAAGTGCTCATAATGTTTTCAGATTTTAATCATGGTTAAAATGTGATTTAGTCCAAGCTAATGAACTTTTACCAGACTCAAGATTGGGTTCAAGTGTTCAGTGAATTATACAGCTAGTATTGTAACCATAATTTATGGTCCTTGTCCAACTGCTGATTCAGCAGCAAGTCACTGTTTCTAATGGCACCAGTGATTATCACTGGCTCATAAAAAAATTGGATGGAAATACTAGATAAGATGTAATTGAACCTGAGGAAAGGACTGGTATAATGACAATGACAAATCTCAGGCATCCCTAGGGTTGCTAGGGTTGATTTGAAATATGAAATGTACATATCTGTGTACCTGTGCCCTTCTAGTAAGGATTACATCTAAGATTGCTACTCTGTTGAAGTGTATACCCTATTTTGTATTGTGGCCAAAGAAATGCTTCTATAGGATAGACTTACTGGCGTTTCCCACTTCTCAGTTTATGCTTTCAATTTCAGTGTGACTACATCAATGTGTCAACTACAGTTTTCACACCTCTGGAATATGGGTGTTGTGGGCTATCAGAAGAACGTGCTATTGAACAACTTGGGCAAGGAAACATAGAGGTGAGCGGAAAATTATAAAGCTAGTCTGTCATATTTACTTATGTAAATATATGCAGCCGCATCATCCTTTATAACTTTTGCTTTAGATGAATTATATATGTGTCACCAGTAACACATATTTTCCCTTTTGAGAAAATATGTGTTTTCTTTTCTTTTGAGGTCATTTTCCCTTTTGAGAAAAAATAAGCTCTAGAAAGCTGGAGGAACGGTGACCTTGCAATCCTGATGTTTTCATTGTTGAAAAAGAAGGTCCCTTCATTTGAGGAAATTTTCCTAGCTTTGTCTTGCTAGAAGTTTAGTAATGGCATGGTACACTGCGTAGGATATTTCTTGCCAGCATGGATATTTAAATGCTCCCACTTCTTTTATCTGGTTGGAGGCATTGTCTCTTTGCCCTTGGTATGTTTTGTTCTCCAAATAAGCATCTAGCTTTAGGGAGCAGTTACACCTTTTATATAGTTAATAAAAAGTTCATAAAGATCAAGCAAACTTAAAAACATTAACACTTAGCTGTTAAATTTTCAGTAAATGCCAGGTGCCTCCTACCAAGCAAGAAAATCCACTTCCTCAGGATGTTTCCATCCCTTAGCTATAATTATTCTCTAGCCACTGATAATAAAATAAATATAACAAGTAATGCAAGTTTTCATCGTTTGGAAAAAATTAATAGTAATAGTCATCATTGTGAATATGCTGGGATATGATTTTACCTATTACATAAAATTCATTGTTGAATATGCGCCTTTAAGTCGTGTTTTACTTAAAGCAACCCTAAGGGTAAATCTTTTGTGGGGTTTTCTTGGCAAGATTGATTCAGGGGAAGTTTGTTACTGCCTTCCCTTGAAGCTGAGAGTGTGACTTGTCCAGGGTCACCCAGTGGATTTCATAGCTGAGTTGGGAATCAAGCCCTGGTCTCCAGAGTCATAGTTCTTGCACTCAAACCCCTATCAAATTCAGTACCTGTTCATAAATTTCACTTATTTGTGGAAAGAATAACCACATATGAATAGTTCATCTTTGTTCACATCCTCTTCCAACAAGAAGAAGATAATCTTTATTGTTTAATGATAACTGAGGGAATAAAATGTCATCTATATATTTTTCTTTCTAAAACGTTGAAGTAGCTTTAAAGGAAGCACAGGACCAAATGCTATTGCAGTTTCTATTTGAGATGGAATATCTAGATATGTTTCCCAAGCAATTCACACTTCTTGTAGGATTATATAGTATTATAGGTATTCATCTTCAAGAAGAGCATTATCTGTTGTTGGTACTAAACTCTTCATTGTACTTGATGAGGCGTTACAGTAATCCTCAAAAAAAGGTGCTAGTCCTTTGGGGGCCTTCTATATTTATTTATTTATTTCATTTATATCCTGCATTTCTCCCCAGAGGGACTCAGGCCGGCTCACAGATAAAACCTTTAAAATTGCAATAAAATTCAAAGCAGTTAAAACATCTACAATTGTCCCTCCCCGTTCACGAACATGGAGTCTGCAGTCTCGCTCTTCGCGGGGAGGGACAAGGACTATATTTTTAATGGCTGCATACACACACCATTACTTTAAATGTGGCTCGAATATTTGCAAGCCGCCATTTTCGTGAGGGGAGTCTGGAACGGATCCCCCCACGAATTGGGAGAGGCATCTGTATATCCAATATAAAATCACATAAAATATACACAAGTTAAAAATAGACTAAAAACCCACCTGCTCCATAAAACCACCCTGTTATGCATTATATACAGAAAGCCTGCCGGCATAAAAATGTTTTTACTTGCTGGCGAAAGGCCAACAGGGAGGAGGCTAGCCTAGCCTCCCAAAGACGGGCATTCCAGAGGGTGGGAGCAGCCACTGAGAAGGCTCTCTCGTGTCATCACCAGGCGAACCTGTGATCTTGGTGGGTTCGAGAGAAAGTCTTCTCCCACAGATCTTAAGGCTCTCGCAGGTTCGTTTGAGGAGATATGCTCTCTCCAATAGTCTGGACCCAAGCGGTGTAGGGCTTTATAGTTCATGACCAGCACTTTGAATTGTGCCCAGAAGCGAAGAGGTAGCCAGTGAAGCTGTTTTAACAAGTAAGTTATATGCTCCCTATAACTGGCCCCAGTTAGCATTCTTGCTGCAGTGTTTTGATATGTATTGTTCTTTTTACTAAAGGAAGATTTTGAAGCATTCTTAACTTTGACTCTTCAGTGTCGCAGTAAAGAATATATCTGTTCAATTGTTAATGGAACACCTCTTTAAAATTTTGCATAAGCACTTTTCTGCCCAATTTTGGAAATGTTCATCTATTGAAGCTTCTTTAACCAAGGGTGTACCCAAAAAGGACATACTGGAAATGATACTAGAGCCATTACCAGTCTCCATTGATTCCATATTCTATTTTTTTATTTTTATTTTTTAGTTACAAATTCATGATATTGTGGATTTTCTGTTTAGTGGGACTGATAATAAATGTGAGCCTATGTGAAAATCCCCATCATTATGTTTTATATTTGTCCCTAGAGATGTCTCATCATTTCTAGCCAACTGAAGAATTTGTTTTAATTGAAAAGCATCATAATAAAATGAATTAGGTGGTGCTAAACCTCCATTTTTAGTTTGAGCATACTGGTTTTGGAAACCTGAGTTGTCCATTGCTTCCAATAAAGGTTGGTGAAGATTTTTGCTAATTATATATTTTCTTTTTAGAAGACTTAAACTGGCTTATTATGAAATTAATTTTTTTCCTCTAGGTATATCACAATCTATTCTGGCCACTTGAATGGACGATACCTAACAGAGACAACAATACCTGCTATGCAAAAATAATCTGCAATAAGCTCGACAATGTATGTATTCTGATCTAAATGTTTCTTAATTCATATTTGCAAAACATAAAAACCAGATGGCATACAGTCAGACCTCCATATCTGAGGGGGATCCTTTCCAGACACCCCCGCAGATACCAAAATCCACACATGCTCAAGTCCTATTTTTCTTAGAGACGGGTTGCACTGCCCCGTAGCATGGCTGAGTGTACATGCTGCCATCAAGAAAAATGGGCTTGCCATCCACAGATGGTTAAGTCGGTGGATGGCAAGTCAGCCTATACGGAGGGCGGACTGTATAACTTAACTGTGTATGAATTGTTTTGCTGTTGCTCAGTATGATCCTAAAAGGCTGAGAGTGGCCTGGACTTCCACTGTCTGTTCTTAAATAAAAAAGCTCCTCCAAGGGACCAGTTTTCTCTCTCAATCCCCTGGAGCAGCTTTTCATGGAGTACAAGAATGCTGGGGAAGGAATAATTTTTTAACACCCATGCCCCCCCCCCAAAAAAAAAGCATTAGTATTCTGTGCGCATAGGGAACTCTGGATCCAAGCTCATGTGAATCTCAGAAATTGTATCTGCATTCCTTGTTTTAAATTTGAACTAAAAGCAACTTGTGACTTCCAGTTCAGTGGCTTATTAGCAGCTGTTTATTGAAGTCAAAATACCAGCACATCTTCTGAGGCATCTGTAATAGCATGTAACCACAGTCTATAAGCTGGTGATACATTTCCAGTGCAAGTGTACATGGTTCCATATGTACTTATGTATGTAGATCCTGGAGACAAGCACTACTGTCATATTAGAAACGGGAATCTGCTTAGTTTGTGGATGCCAGCATCATTCTTATGTAGCTAAGTTTAAAGAGATTGGACAAATTTACTCTGGTCTCCTGTCTTTTCCATGCCTTCCCTTCAATCTTTATTTGTAGTAGAGCACCTTGCTTCCTACTTTCATCACATACTCCGATAATAGAATGTGTGGAAACCCATGCTTAGTAAAGCTAACTCTGTACTTAATAAAGCCTTGTTAATAAAGCTCTCACTTAATAAAGTGCTTCAACTGCTCCTAACCAGCTTTTCATAAAAGCAAAACTTGGCTGGTTTTGTGTGTGGGTTTTTCCCTCCTCCAGAAGCAGAATGCTTTAAAATCTCATTAATTCAGTCTAGCTATTGTCATATGCTGTTGTCATATGCACCACAGGATACAGTGGCTTAGTGATTAAGATGCCAGTTCTGAGATCAGAAGATCAGAAGGTTGCCAACATGAGGCCCGGGTGAGCTCCTTTCACAAGTCCCAGTCAACCTAGCAATTTGAAAGCATGCAAATGCAAGTAGATAAATAGGTACCACTTCAGTGGGAAGGTAACAGTGTTCAGTGCAGTCATGCTGGCCACATGACCACTAGAGTAGTTCTCTGACAACGCTGGCTCTTTGGCTTAATAACAGAGATTAGCACCGCCCCCTACAGTCAGTTACGACTAGGTGTTTATATCAAGGGACTACTTTTACCTTTTTATTGTCATATGACACTTCACTTACATAATGAGTTAGGACATAAAAGAACAAAACGAACATGTTAGCTTCACCCAAGTCAAGTTTTGGTATGCTCACAATTTTGACTGCTATCCTTAGGTGAAGCCAAGCTAAAATGCCCAGAATGCTAGTGTTTTCTGCAATGTACCAAAAATAGACAGAAGCTTAAAGTAAGCAGTTGACTGCAGATGAAGTGAATATACTAACTGGATTGCTTTTTTTATCTGTTCTGCAACCCCAACTCCTTTCAAACAAAGAACCGTGTAATAGGACTTCACGTTCTTGGACCTAATGCTGGGGAGATTACCCAAGGTTTTGGGGCAGCAATGAAATGTGGTATCACAAAGGAATTACTTGATGAAACAATCGGTATACATCCAACATGTGCAGAGGTAACAGTAATTAAATTCTCATTATATTTATGTAACTTACATTACCTGTTTTGCTGCGTCTAGAAATGTTTTCTCTTCATCATAACTATCTCCTAAAGATCTGTTTGTTTAATTAAACACACTCCTTGACCTGTTAAAACTATATCTTGCTGCACTTGTTTCTTTCTGCTCCCCCCTTTTTTTATTTTTTATTTTTGGCCTAGACCAGTTGTACATTTGAAGTAGCTGGGATACATGTTTCCTGTGCTGTAAAACATTCTTCATTGGTCAGATGTTAACACTTTGGAACCATGTTTTTAAGTGCCAAAACTCACCACTTTTGATTTTTCACTCCTTCTCTTTTTCTTATAAAACATAGGTTCATGCTACCATTAAAAGAATTTCACTGTTGGGCTTTAGTTTCAGTCATGCAGATAAAATGGTATTGTGTGGGTTGTAGATTCTTAAAAGTTTTAATCTTACAAATATTTGTTTCATTCTTTTTCAGGTGTTCACTACTATGGAAATTACAAAGGCTTCAGGGAAGGATATCGGTCAGAGTGGCTGCTGAGGTTAAACCCTGCTGTTTTAACTGTTTCCTTTGCTCCATTTACTTATATTGAAGGTTTTAAGATGCATACAAACATACATGGGTGAACAAATGGTATCACACAGCAGTATATTGCTGTTTCTACATAGTGCATTTCTTAAACTTTTGTTTAAAGGTAGTGGTGTCTACAGGAAACAATTTAAAACAGCAGGGTTAATTTTCATCTTGACTTGCTTAGAATGGCACAGAAGTGCATTTTTGAAGTTTTGGCTCTGAACCCCATTTGGAGGCGAGTCATGACGGATGACTTCTATGCAAAGTTGGGAAAACCAATTCGTCCAGTCAAACAAGTAGTTTCCTTCCGGAGGAACTTCTTGAGTCGCACAAGTGAAGTTTAATGTTCTTAGTTTTAGTACTTTTGTATGAATGTGTCAAGAACAGCCGAATGTATAGTTAGTAGCTTTTGCTAGCAGTTCCTCTTAATTCCCTTGAGTCACCAGTGTGTTTTATCTGTTGTTAACATGAATGGTGAGGTCTGTTTGCAGTGTTCATAAATATCTCCCTTTAGTCATAAATTGGGAAAGAAGCGAACAAAGCTAAAGCATTATTCTATACATGCATCAGAGTTTGCAGGACACATAATAGGGTAAATTTATTTTTAATATGGTCTACGTAGTCACCAGAAGGAGCATACAATTACCAGTTTTTACAGATTTTGTGGCATAGATTTATTTTAGCAGAAAAAGATGCAACTTCATTTGCTTAAGTGATTTTCTGTCATCCCCAAATTCTTGTCATATTTCACAAGTGAAGAAAAATATTCCACATGAAATGTATGAAATGTATTTGGTTTAGTTCACTTGTTTGCAAGTACTTTGCTTGAACAATAGTATAGCAGCAAACTTCAATTCATTTTGCTTCACAAAATTCCCAGTACCTTGAAACTCTCTGACAGTCCATTGGCTTTGAAGAATTTTGGGTTGGGTTTAGTTTGTTTTGTCTAAATATGTGTTCTGAAATGCTTTTTCAAAAGCTGTATCATATGAACAGTTTTTTAAACCTATTTATGATGCATCATGGAATCTAAAGTTCAATAAACGAGTAATGTCACATGATATACAATGTTGTGTTTTTAAGAAAAATGAAGCTTTTGCCACTATATTACAGCACTTTACAAGTAGAGACCCAGTTCTCACTGGAGACCCAGATTTGTAGTTTAGTGCACACCTTTCCCCACAGAACCATAGTTATGTCAGGAACGTGTAGGTACAGTCTCTTTTTCCTATACACTCTCTTTCTGGGACTATTTACACATCCTATGTAATTCTTAAGTATGGTTTAGGGAACCAAGTGAAACCCATAGACCAGGGATTGGTAAGTGGTCCTTCTGATGTTGCTGGACTGGAATCTCTGTCCCTCACCATTAGCTAAGCTGCCTCAGATTGATAAATGTTGGAGACCACAAGAGTTAAAAGTTGCCAGCCCCTGCCTAAACCATAGTGTGAAGGGCTGCTACATCCTTACTTTACCTGACAGCTGAAGATTTTTTGCTGAAGTGGCTGGCTTGGTAGCAGGGGGATGGGAGTGTCATCATGTTGGCAGCTGGTTGTCTAGCCACATAGGGCAAGGCTGCAAAACAATTAACTGCTGGACTGCACCTGGGAAGCAGAAGGGCAGAATCTGGTTTGGCTGACATTCTGAAGCAGCATAGGCAAGAGGCAGTGTTGAAGGAGGCTGTGCCTAGCCAGTCCTAAATAGGCAGCATAGCCTGAACAGATTCTGGGGTTCCAGAGAGGGCGAGTCAGATTTAGCCTCTGAGGACCCAGAGCTGGGGTACAGGGTCTTGGCCGAACTCTTAGGATTTAAGGGACTAAGATATAAAGCAGCCCTCACCAGTACCATAAAATCAACATTCAGAATAAGAGATGGATACTAGGAATTGGGTTGGATGTTAGTGTGGTCAGCGGCTAGTCCTGCCTACATTTATGTTCAGGGAGCCCAGTTCATGTTAGTAGAGGTCATTGCTCCAAGCCAAGTCTTGCACCAGTGCAAGGCATCAGTGGCCTGGTATGCTGAACCTTAGACCAAAAATCACACCAGGTCACCCAGTCTATGGCTTACTTGTATGGTTTGAAAGAATCTGCCTCCTTCCTTCCCTCTGGACATTGACTCTGAAGTAGTTCAACTACTGGTTAGCTACAAGACCAAATTCTGCCATAAGCAAAGACAATGGAGAGGAGTTTCTTCATGTACCTGTCCCAACTCTGCCCTGATACACTGGACAGCTCGGTGCAGGGGCCTGTGATACAACAGGCTTCTCTTTTTGGAGGTCTTCCTGTTGCCAGTATATTGTAGGGTCATTGGTATGTCTCAGTAATACCGTAAGTGTTTATCATGAATGAAAAAGGCATGGGGATGAGTGTACAATATCCCACTCAGAATGAAGAGGGCATCCCACCTGACAAATGTATGATTTGTTTCAATTTGGATATAGACTCTAATCCAGATGTAGTAAAAGCTAGAGCAAGTCCACATAAATCAATAGGACTTGGTCATTGATTTTAATGGGTCTGCCACATGTATGGCTAAATTGGGATCAAACCTATAATGAGTAGCCATGGTTGGTTAAAATCAACAGTAAAAAGTTTCTTTACGACATCAGAGGAAAGTAGAGTCTGTAGCTTGTTCATGAGATGCTAATAGCTTACTATTCCAGCTGAACGAGAAAATTGTCTTCAGGACAAATTTATGCAGTTAAACTTGTTTCTTTACAATGAACACAATGGGGATGTAATTATCTTAAATGTTAGTAGGTTTATAGGTCATAAAGTAGAATCTGATGTTTCTTGCTTGAGTTCTGTAACTTAAGAAAACAACAACTGGTATATAGAACATCATACCCATGCTATCTGCTGCGGTTTGGATCCAGGACACACAGTGGATACCAAAATCTGTGGATGTTTAAGTCTCGTAAATCCAATGGATAGTAAAATGGTGTCCCTTATATAAAGTGGCACAATCAAGGTTTGCTTTTTGGAATTTATATATTTGCTGAATATTTTCAAGCCATGGAATTTATATATTTTCTGAATAATTTCAAGCCATGGATGCTTGAATCCGTGGTTGAATAATCCATGGATATGGAAGGCCAACTAAGACATTAAAAATTGGGGTTTCTTCAAGAGTAACAAGCAGTTTGGGATGTGGAAAGTAATATAAACCCTATCTTTGGGGTGGGGGAGTTTTTGATGCTGCTACTGCAGATTTCAGTGCGGTTACGGTACTTGAAACCACATTCTTTGCATATTTAAAGCATAGAGATTTTCCAAGCCTTTAATGCTGGGGTGGATATCATGTGGCTCTCCAGAAGTAGGTGGAGTGCACCTCCCAGCATCTTTGGCAATACTGCCTAGGGCTGCTGATGGTTGCAGTTCAAGAACATCTGGAGAAACACATAATTCCAGTTAAATGCTTTAATGACTCCAATACTGTAGCAAAGAGTAGGGCTACTATTGAAATCAAGCATGTGGTATTGTACGTTATCATCATACACTTTGAAGCCTGTCAAACAGCTCTTTGTTAATTTCTGCCAGCACTTTGGTTTCAGCCTGCAGTAGAGTTAGATAAGTCAAGGTTATTCTGGAATAAATTTCCATTCTGGTCTATGTTGCAAAAGCCTTGTCAGTGAGAACTGTTCATCTGAAGAAATGAAAATGTAAACAAGCTCTCCAAATAATGATCCAATACCTCAGAAAAAGATAAAAAAAAAATAAAAAATAAAAAATATATTAAAAAAAATAAAAAAATAAAAAGATTTTGATGAAATCATCATGCTGGGCAGTGTAGTATAGTGGTGTTAGGGTTAGTCTAGGATTCCAGGAGACAAGGGCTGAAATCCTCACTTGGCCATGAAAACCCACTGGGCAACCAAGACAGGTTACACTCTAAAGACTGGCAAACCTAGCATTGCCAAGAAAAAAACCCTTTGTGTATGGTTACCATAAATCAGAAAGGATTTGAAGGCACATCACCATCAGGGCTGTCTTGGAAGCAATTGCTGGAATAGTAAATACTTCACCTTATAGAGCAGACCTAATGAAAAACATGAGCAGGGTTCTTTTTGATTTAATGCATGCACAGGCATTGGTGAGAGCCAGCATGGTGAGGTGGCTTGAGAGCTGGGCTATGACTCTGGAGAATGGGGTTCAAATTCCCATGAAACTCAATAGGGTGACCTTGGGCAAGTCACACTCTCTCAGCCTCATAGGATGGCAGTGGCAAACCCCACCTGAGGAACATTGCTAAATCCCTGTGATAGGGTCCACTTAGGATCACCAGGCAGAAAAGACTTGAAGGCACACAACAGCAACACAGGCGCTGGTATGTAATTGGCATTGGTAACAATGCAGTGCATAATCCCAGTATTTTGTTGTTGTTGCCTTATTGTTATTACCATCATCATCTATTTATACTGTGACAACAGTCTATATGACACTTTATTGCTGTGGCCTTTATTTCAGAGGAAGGAACTGGCAAAGCCACCTGAGTATTCCTTAGGAAAACCCTATGAAGTTCCTGGGGTCTTGGAGACGACCTGAAGGCACATAAACACGCACAGCTACACAATCCACAACTACAGCATACATAGCCTAATAAGGCTTGTGTATCTTTAAGGCTGATAATACACTCTCTGGGCAAATGTTTCCTTTTGCTTTTAAGGCTCCTCATGGATGGGACAGTGAACCAGCACAGTGTAGTGATTTGCGTGCTGAACCAGGGTTTGAATCCCGGCTTGGCCATGTAAACCCACTTTGACCTTGGTCAAGTCACATACTCTCAGCCTCAGAGGATGGCCATGGCCAACCTCGTCTGAAGAAACTTGCCAAGAAAACCCTATGATAGGATCGCCTTAGGGCCACCATAAGCCAGGAACCACTTGAAGGCACACAACAACAATGGATGAGATAGGGCTTTGTGCATCCTTCAGTTGCTTTTATGGCTCCTCATGGATGGGACAGTGAGCCAACATGGTGTAGTGGTTTGAGTGTTGGATTGTGTCTCTGGAGACCAGGGTTTGAATTCCAGCTTGGCCATATAAACCCACTGGGTGACCTTGGGCAAATCACATTCTCTCAGCCTCAGTGGATAGCAATCCCCCCCCCCAAGAAACCTTGGCAATTGTTTTAGGAGAGGG
>CM034703.1:282759707-282777340 GCA_020142125.1 Phrynosoma platyrhinos
TTTGGCAATTCTGAGGTGTAAAGTGTGGCATAGAAATTCTCAAACTCAATTTGAGCTATTAATATTCCCCTAAAACCTATTAATTTGTGGGTAACTCTCCTGGATGATATTTGCCTCAAATACAGTTGCTTTTGAAAATAGATTTCTTTCTTCATTCACTTAAATTTTATAACACATATAACTTTGTTGGATTCAATTCTATAAGTATGTATAACTATTTAATGAAAAGGAATACCATAAAACATATTTCATAATAAATAATAATAATAATAATAAAATTTATTTCTACCCCGCCCAATGGAAAACCAATCAGGGCGGCTTTCATTATGGGTTAACAATTTTTGTAACAGCAATTTAAAATCATTAATGTTCTGATCTGTAAAAAAAATTTCACACTTAGTGCTCAATTCTATACATACTTATTTGCAAGAAAACATAAACATGCTCTACATAGCCTGCATAGAATTGCAGCCTTAAACATCTTGATCTGTAGAACATTTAAGTTTATCAAGTGGGTTTATACTTTTTTTCTTATTTAGACCTGGAAGTTTAAAGAAAAGGACCTTCCAGAAGAGTGTGCTCCTGTTCCAATGTACAAGTACAGCCTTTTCCCAAGGTACTTAAGTATAGTTTTAATTTAGATTCATGTATGTGTTCCCTGTAGTATCTTGATATACATACAGTATTTTGTATACTTTTATATATGACTACAAAAATATGTGGGAGTATGACTGTGAGATTGCTCCCAGAGGGGCGGGGTATAAATAAATTATTATTATTATTATTATTATTGTATTCTTAACTGGTTATTATTTGGAATTTAACCTAACAATACCTTCATTGTGCAATGTTATACTTGTCCTTGACTGTACTTCATTGTATGATTGTTAATTATAGTGTACTGGATGGTTCCAGTTCAAATCTCACCTGAGCTATGACCTTACTATTAGACAAGTCTACCTCATTTTATCATTTTGGTTCAATCCTTTCTCCACACATTTTGCATACGTCTCTGTTAAATTTGATGTAAAGAATACTGAAATACTATACTGAAGTGCTTGTTGATAAAACAGTAGTTAAATCTTTTTTTATTACTAGTTCCACTTCAATTGTATATATTTTGAATATTTATGTGTTTTGCAACATCTCCCTCACTACCACCTCCCTAATCTGTTGATGCTAAATTTTCAGTCTTGTAGGTTTGTTAATTATGAACCCCAAAATCTGGAATCCCCTCCAAACCTTTGCTAAAGTTTTGCAATTACCTTCCAGTGTTTTAAAACAAAAAACCCACATTTTAACACCCTCACAACTGAGATATTGACACATCAACAAAACCTAGTAAACAAACACACAGAAAACTAACATTGTCTAATTCAGTCCAAACCTATGCCAGACTGAATAAATAAAGTAAAATAAAATAAAGTTTTGCAAGAGCACCATAGCTGAAAAATGGGTGTGTCAGACAAGGGTTCCTAGTAAACCCCAAAGTTCCTCCATTATCCAATGAGCACCAAATGTGTGCCATTGTTTTGCAACATTTTGCAGCAATCCCCCCATGTTTTGCACCATCCCTAAAACTGAGTAATGGGTGTCTCAAACCTGGCTTCTTAGTACAGATAAACTCTGAAATTCCAACATTGATTTATTCCAGATCTATGCCAGAGTTTTGCAGTGTTTTGCAGAACAAGGGGAAAACCTGCTACTGACATAATCAAAAGGTCTGCAGCAGTGGTGTAGCATAAACTTTGCATGTAGCAGCACCACAAAAACTGTAGCTCACCCCTCCACATCACCTCACATCTGATAATGTAAGATTCCACTAAAAGCTATGGCAAAAAATTACTATCATTACGTGGCAACTTGGCACATTTTGTGCAGAATGTTGGTAGACGATTGTATTGCACTGTGCCAATCCGGTGGGAGGATTGTGGTGCATGCCACCAGAGCTTAGCCCCAGGAGGACTTAGACGGGGATATGAGATGATGGGCTGGTGGAGGAGATAGTAACAGGAGACTGGAGAGGTGCAAGGAGAAAGCCCAGTGAAAGGCTTGGTGTGGCGAGACATTGGGGGGTTGAAAGAAACCCGCTGAAAACAGGACGGCTGGGAGAGAGCCCCCTGGGATGTGGAGAAGACGACGCAGGGCTGGAAAGGAGTGGGGATGGAAGGCTAGGGGTACAGATAAAAGGCAGTGGGACAAATGAAGTGGGAGGAAGTTAGAGCCCAGAGAAGGATAGACGGATGCGGGAGGTGAGACAAAGGAGAACAGAGATAGTGCAGCCATGTGAGCAATAAGCTTCCAAGTCAGGATCAGAGTCGCTACTCAAGAAAATATTCCTCTTGTCTAGCAAGAGTGACACAGAAAACCGCTCTCCCCAGCAGTGGGTAAATCTGGAAAATAAACATGAAACTGAGTTAGGACAAAGTAGAAGTGGGTTTTTTTTTAAAAAAAAAAAAAAAAGAAGAAAAATAAGCTAAACATCTTCACCTTACCTTGTGGATCCATTAAGATCAGCATAGGCTTTTTTATTTTTAATTATTATTTTTAATTTAAAAAAAATCGACATAGGCGGTGTGGAGAGCAAAAATGGAGAAATAGCTTCAGGTTGCCATTTTGAAACCAGAAAAACCACTTAGAAGGAAAAGGTGGATCCAAAGAAAGGTTGGCAGCCAATCAAATGTCAGCATAGAACAACAAGGGGCTCTGACTGGTTGACAGTGTTACTGAATTATGCCTTCCAGAGAAGCAAGCTGCAGGCATGAATAGAGATGTTCTGAGAAACAGCACAACAAATCAGTTTCTAAACTGATGAGAACACCAGTGTGGGACACCAGTTTAATTCACTAGCTCAGCAATATGGCAACCTCAATGTAGTCATCAGGTTTTTTTCAATACCGCTCAAAGACCCGACAGTCAACAATGGAATTCATCAAATAAGTTATACAATTTAATTAGAGTAAAAGTTCAAGTTCAAGTTGGAATCCAAACTGCAGGGGTTTTCTCCATTTCAAATACAATGATCATCATTTCTAGTTCAACAAACCCCTTGGAATCTCTCATACCCAAGCATGTTGGGGGCAATTGCTAACACATTGTAAACCGCTTAGAGAGTACTTTGTTCACTATGAAGTGTTACAGAAATGTAAAGTGCTATTGCTATCTCTTTTCTCTATAGATATCTATAAATTTTTCAATTCCAAATTAATCAAAATGGTTTGTAAACTTTCCATTTTGAACCTTTTGTACTGGACAAACCCAATTAGATATTTTACATCTAAAACTAGCTCATCACCCCATTACTTCTAGGGACAGTTCAAGGCTCTACCATTCAGCTTCACATCAGCTACAAGGATTTTCACCAAAGTGTTAGTGCCTATAATGGCTCATCTGAGGCAACACCAAATGTACCTATTTCCTTATTTAGATGATATGTTAGTGAAGGCAAAAGGTCGAGAACAGGCTGTATTTAGATTGCAAAAGATCACTTTTGTGTCTAGAGAGGCATGGATTCCTGTAAATTACAAGAGGAGTCGCATGACTCCAGAAAAAATATAATTCATTTAGGTACACAAATAGACACAGGGAAAGGTTATGTTTTCCTTTCAGAAGAGAGGAAAGTGAAAAATAAAAAAGATACAAAATTAATTTAAATAAGAATGGTAGATATAATGCACTTAGCAAAAGTGCTAGGACTGTTGACTTAAACAATTCAGTGATTTCATGGGCACAGTTTCATATCAGGTTGCTTCCAAATTTCCTATGTTCTGATCAGATTTCAATAATAAGGGGAAAACATATTAACAGTTCCCCAGAATGTAGTGAACAATAAGAACAGGTGGTTGAAGGAAAAGATTATCAGTAGGGGATTTCCTATTGTTTTCCTATTGTTTCCTATTGTTCTTCAGGAAAAGATAACAAGAGATGACAGTCTATTGCAAAGATCATTATGCATAGAGCCAGTGTTCTGTATCAGAGAGAATGATGCATATCAATTTATTGAAAATGAGAGCTGTAAGACTGGCATTACTTCATTTCACTGCATCGATAGAACATCAAAATTTGCACAGACAATGTGGCATTTCAAGCTTATTTATGCAACCAGGGAGGTTCTGCTTCTCCGAGATTGATAACCTAGTCAACAAAAATATGGAAGTGGGCAGAGAAGCACTGTCGGTTGTTAACAGTAGTTCATCTGCAAAGTTTAATAAATGTGAGAGCAGATTTTTTTTCAGCAGAAACAAAATAATGCTAAAGGGATGGAGCATGAGTTCAGAGGTGTTTGAATTTTGCAAAGAAATACAGGAGTTTTGTAAAGGACATTTTTGCTTCTGACAACAATTTCAAAGTAAAAAGGTTCATTTCAATAGACAGAAATCAAAATGCAGAAAAACAAGATGACAGTGACTTGGCCAGTAGGCCTGTTATATATGCATGTCCTCTGCTTCCAATTGTTGTTGAAAATAAAACAGGAGAAGATGCATGTGATTGTGATTGCTCCTTGCTGGTCTTGCAGGCCACAGTTTCCAATGTTGGTGGAAATGTTGATAAACAGTCCATTTCAATTGCCTCTGAGGAAGTATCTGTTAATACAAGGTCAGGTGTCACATTCGGATCCAAGTTGGGATAAAATTAGCTACATGGAGGTTGAAAGGAGGAAATTAGAAAGTCAGGATTACTTGGCTTTAGTAATGAAGACTATTTTAAAGTTGAAGAAGATCAATGCCATGTATTTTTGAAGAAGATGTGGAAGACTATTCATTGGAAAGTGGTTTGCTGAGCATTTGCTGGTGCTGGACAGTGTATCTGTGAAAGACATCTTGGCCTTTGGAAAAAGGTTTAAGACCAAATTGTCAGTATTGTTTTGACTTTTATCAGAGATGCAAAATCCACTTTCTTCACATCCATATATTAAGAAATTTCTGAGAGGTGCAACTTTAAGTGCTCCACTGGTGCTACATAGATTTCCTTCTTGAGACTTACATTTAGTGTTGAATGTTTTGACTCAGGTCCTTTTGAGCCTTTAAGGGAACCATCTTTAAAGTTTTTTAGTGCCTATTACGTTGGCTCTTAGAGCTTCAGAGTTGACATCTCTATCCATAAACACAAAATCTATGTAGATTTGATAAGGATAAAATAATGGCTTTGATTATAGATCCAACTTCCATGCCAAAATCATTGTTGGCCACAGTGGGTAGTCAGGTGCTGGATTTGCCCACATTCTGTCCAAATCCACAACATCCTCTAGAAATGATGTGGCAGTCATTGTTCAGCTCTTCCAAGGAATTTTCTGTTTGTGAGGGATGGCATTGAGGGAGTATTCCCTCTGGCCATGAGGCACTATCCTGAGCAGGTAGGGATGCTGCTCCTTTGTGTGCCAGTGCATCGGCAGGGAGGCTGGTAATAGCAGAGACTCTGCATTGTGGAGGAGAAGCCACCACAGTTAAAACATCTTGTTTGGTTGGCTCTTAGATACCTGAGGTTCAGTCTATTCACAGCCGAGTGGCTCTGCTATCTCTTTCCTTCAATTACACCTCCAGTTATCAAGGGTAGAGCCCTCCACTCTGAATTTTACATGTGGATTTGTCAAATTGTAAAAAGGTGGTCATGTGGATCAAGCAGTGATTTTGGCAGCTGCTGAATGGAAGCTTGAGATAATAGATAGAAGGCAGAGGTGATGTTTGGGGCTGCAGTACTGCATATAGAGGCTGCTGTTTCAGCATAGTCTGAGGGGATGAGGGTTTCCTTCCATACCACAGAGATCCCTGGTTTTTGAGTTGTAGCCACAAAAAGATGTAGAAAATCTTGCTTTATTTTTTCTCACTCCTCCTAATAAAATGGCAACCACAGATCTATGGTGCTCCTACTCCTGAACAAATAAATGGTGCCATTCTTCTGTACAGTCTCTTACCTCTTTACCCAACTCCAGACATCCTGGAACACCAGATATTAATGCTAAATAACATGACACATTTGCAAAAGAAGTAACAAGGCTGTAATACGTTTTTTTTTAATTTATTAAAAAAGGCTCTGAGTATAAAAAAAGAGAGGGAAATTAATGAAATTCGAAATCAGCTAAGAAATAAGGAACTGCAACTGAGGAAGACACCTAAGAATATAAAGATAAAGGATCTTGAACAAAAAAATGGCATTATGGATATCTTAGGATCTGACAAGGAAAATGAAATACACTAAACAAAAGATGTTTGAAGGGGCGAACAAACCTAGGAAACTTTTGGCATGCTTATTAAGACAGAAAAAGGCGAAAAGGACAATACATACATTAAAAGACAATGGGAAAATCTGTACAGTTCATCAAGATAATTTGAATTACTCCATTGGGCTGCAGGAGAAAGGGAGAGGGAGAATTCCATTGTAAAGATAAACACAGGCCACCCTTCCTTGTGAAACACTGAGAACAGTTTTATTTTTCACACAGCTAATTGGAAGGAGAGTTAGGGAGGGAAAACCAGCTGAGTGTTTTATAGCCCTCATTCTTCAGGATTTATCAGAATTTGTTCACTTCTCTGTGAAGGGTGACCAAAGTGAAATATCTTGGTCTCCACAGAGAAGCAAGAGTAATAAAATTTCCTGCTCCCACTCAGAGACAGGAAGAGTAAAGAGAAATATTTACTGCACTAATTCCTACTATAACATCTTTTCCATCTCATAACTAACCACTTTCTTCCATTCCTTATATAATTTTCCCTGTACCCATATTCCACAGTGGCAGAATCTCTCTCTCTCTCTCTCTGGCATCACTAGAATGCATTGGACCTTAAATGAGCATTGGTTCATTTTAGTCACACAGTAGTGTTTCGGTAAATATTTACCAAAGAATGGAATGTGTGTGGCCTTTTTCTATGTCCTATGATGTTGGATTTGTTTTAAAACACCTAATACTTGATGGCAAAAAGTACAAGCATAATTCAGTATTTTTGTCCACAGAAACAAATAATAATAATGAAATGAACACATATGCCTAGGCTTTAACTATAATACTGTGGTACAAAGCTGAAACCCACCTATGTTTAAGATGATCAGAATTGCTGAAAAAGAATACATTTTTCATTAACCTCTAGATCATTCTATATGAGTGACAATAGAACTACCCAATATAGATTTTATAACTAATTATATAGTAAACAATTTGCTATACATTTACTAGTGTATGTTGCATCTGTGAAATCTGATAATTCAGTTTGGCCTGGCCCCCATCTTCCCATGAGCAGCCCCCTGATCCCTTTGAAGAGTTGCCCCAGAGAACTTTGTAGGAAATCATGCCAGGGGGAGGGAAGAACAAAATAATTTACCAAGAGAGCCCTATGTTTTCTATTCAGCAGTACCAATCAATAAGAAAACATATTTTCCCTATATGTCTTTTTTTAACCATGGTTTATTTTTAAAAGCATTTCCACACTGCAGTGTTTCAATAATGTTTTACAATACAGCACAGAATATCCATATATGGGAAGAAGCTGGTGTACAAATATGGATTTTGATGTCCTTATGCAAAGATACTACTGCTTTTCCGACGGCCACTTCTACTGTTATGACATCAAGGGGAACATGCTACTTGAGATTTTAAATGCACATCAAACCGCTATTCTTTCCTGTGTTTACTCAGCTGATACTAGACTTTTCCTAACTTCATCCAAAGGCAAGGAAAGTAAGTTCACTCAGAAAAGGAGCAGCTAATCTATACGTAACTTCATAGTTACCCCCTTATTAGATAGCAGATTTTATTGAGTACAAATTTGCTCCCATACCTCCCAGATTTTCATCCCCAAAATGGCAATTGCCCCCAGAAGCACCTGAAGGCATGCAAAATGAACTATGATCTCCCCCCCAGCATGTTTTTTTGAGGGGGGTGTAATTTTTTTAAAAATTGCCTTTTGGAATTTCAAGATATCTGAGGTGCTTGTGAAATTACATTCAAATGGCAAATTGTACAGTTTGCTGTTTTGTGACAAAAATTCAGGGTGGGATGTGTTCAAGAGTTGCAGAAAAGCTAAACATAAGCAAATTTTACTATGTTTTGCATCATGCAAAGGTTGACCTTACTTTGTACTCTCTTTTGTACCAGCTGTGACTGCATATAACTTCATGGGGGAAAATGAAATTTACGATTAGATTTTTGATCTTCATTCTCTCCTGTCCAAGCCCTCAGTTTTCATTTATTCATTACTGTCATTATGAAGTCAATTGTGGAAGTATTGATTCTGTTTCACAAAATGTATTTATATATTTATTTATTTACCAGTACAAGAATAATGAGATATCCAGAAGGATGCATAGTATGATGTTTGTTTTAAGGATTTTTTTAAAAAACTATTTTTATCTTGTATGAATCTCTTGCAGTGTGCATGCTTTGAGACTACAGGAGGTAGTCTGGGATTGGGGGTGTCTGACTATAGAAATTATCATTGAGCACACCAGTAGCATTATTTGATGCTATGGTTTAGAGAAGGAATTTGCACTGATGAATGCAGTTGGATCTTTCAGATATCTTCCAAGATGTACATTCTCTTTGATAGAATGTTGTTGTTAATGTTGCTGTTGTTATTGTGTGCCTTCAAGTAATTTCCACTTTATGGCGGCCCTAAGGTGAAAGTATTGTGGGGGTTTCTTGGCAAGATTTATTTAGCAAAGTTTTGCAATTGCCTTTCTCTGGTACTGAAAGTATGTGACTTACCCAGGATCACCCAGTGGATCGGTGTCTGAGCTGGAATTTGAGCCCTCGTATCCAGAGTCTTAGCCCAACACTCAAACCACTACCATAATCTGTACCATAATCCAGAATTTCTTCTTCTGTGAACAGAAGAATCTTTGGAAAGGGTCTTTCTGTTCATAGAAAACAGTGTTCAAATTGCAGGCAGGAAAACAGAAAGATTTCTATTGATTTGAACCCTGAGAAGTGCCAACAGATTGAAGATGGATGAAAGTGTCTGTTCTACCTTCCTCTCCCCTGCCATCCTTCAGAAGCCCTTCTTCAAGACTGTGGGGCCTGCCTACATAAAGTGAATTGTGCTGCAGTGGATTGAAGAAGAAAGAGGAATCACCAGAAATAAGGTGGCTGTGATGGGCCACAACCATTCAAAAATGTTTCCCAATCTTTCAAAAGAAGGACTTCTGGGATGGGGTAGGGGTCCTTTCTGCCACTCAATTTTTTCTGACACTTCTTAAGAATCAGTCCAGTTAATCTGCAAACTAACTTATTTATCCCTGACTCCTCTAAATGACATCTGAATTTTATCGTCTCCACCAACACCACTCAGTAAACCTCTTTTTAAAAAAGTAAATAGAAGAGCCTCCACATAAAGTAAAGGAGCCATATGCCCCCACTCCAGTAATTCAAGCACAGAATATCTGTGGATCTTGACAGGAAAAAAACAATGTGAATCTGGAGACAAGACTGTGCTTCTCAGTCATGCATATAACCACTGAGACTCATGGTAGAGAGTTCCAGGTAGAAGAGCCACAGAAGACTCTTGAATTAGAGGTTAAGAGCACATTATGCTCCCTATAAACTTGTAAAACGAAAGCTCCCTATAAGTCTCTCCAGGTAATTTAAGCATAGATGGAACAAACCCAAGCCAACAATATCAGTAACTCAATTATTACCGCATTATTAGTGATTTTTGTTTTCCTCTCTCTTTTTTTTATACCCAGTAAAATCTTGGAATGAGCAAGGCTGCTTGCTACATGTATTTCAAGGTCATTCTGACACAGTCACAAAGCTTCTGCTCCATCCAAGCACTACTTCTTTATTTATCTCTGGATCTCTAGACGGATCAGTCAAACTCTGGTCATTTGATACAATGGACATTTTTTACAGGTAGTGTGATCCAGTTTGTAAATATATAAGGTTTGGCTGCAGAGGCACCTTTTCAGAGGAGAAAGGTGCTCTTGACCAAAATCATTTGCACTTTACATACAAACATGTTGTACTATTTCCTGTGGATGCAACTGTATGCATACCTGGTTGGGAACTCACTGGAACCAACAATCAGATATACATACTGTAAGATTGTACTGTAAATTCACTGGGCAGTAGACTATGAGCAGATATTTGGCAATTCATCTTGGTTTCTGTGGAGGGGCTTTTAACAGGAGGCATGCTTTTAAATTGTGTTTGTATTTCTTTATGTTTGGTTTTTTAAATTTTAATTGTTTTAGTTTTTTATGTTTTTTAGTTTTTTAAATTAAGTTTTAATTGCATTTGCTCTATTCGTTTTCTATTAGTTGCAGTGGGTCCAATTTTGTAAAGAAGGAAAGATGTAAATAGACATATGTATCAGGCCTCCACAACCTAGCCTCCTCCAGATGTTGAATTATAGAATCATAGAGGTGAAAAGAGCCTCATGGGCCACCAAGTCCAACCCCCTACTCCAGGGGTAGGCAACCTTTCCCCTTTAAGGGCCAAGGGACTTCAGCTCCCAGAATCCCAGGAGCTATTGGCTAACATGGGACTATTGGCCAACATGGCTGAGGCTTCTGGGAGCTGAAGTCCCTCGGCTCTTAAAGGGGAAAGGTTGCCTACCCCTGCCCTACTCAGTGCAGGATGTCCAGCTAAAGCATCACTAGCTGTCTAGCCTCTTTTTGAAAACGTCCAGAAAAGGAGACACCATTACCACTCTGATTGGTTCCTTTACCAAACAGCTTTCATGTCAAGAAGTTCCTTTTGATGTTCAATTGAAATGTACCCTCTATTAGACTACAGATATTGGACTACATCAGGAGTAGGCAACCTTTCCCCTTTAAGGGCCGAGGGACTTCAGCTTCCAGAATCCCAGGAACTATTGGCCAACATGGGACTATTGGACAGCATGGCTGAGGCTTCTGGGAGCTGAAGTCCCTCGGCCCTTAAAGGGGAAAGGTTGCCTACCCCTGGACTACATCTTCTGTCATCCCAAAGCAGCATAGCCAGTGGCTATGGATGATAAAGACTGTGGTCCAAAACATCTGGATAAACTTGTGCTGGGAAATGTGTGTCATTATTACTGTTTTAATGAATTTGACAAGCTGGTGATAAGCATTTCAGTCTAATCTCTACTGAATGTTCCTTCATATCTAGCATAACACTGTTTCAAGAAGGAGTACTTTGGATTGGCATAATGGAAGATAAATTTCTGTACTGCTGTTCTGCCCGAAGTCTTCTTATATATGATCTGAACGTATTTACCAGCTTTTGGACTCATGTCAATAGTCCGATAAGGAATCTTTACCTCTGTGGTGCTGATGGAAAATCTAGTAGAGTAGTTGCAATGGGTATTGACAACAGGTATGTTGAAATGTTAAGAAAAACAGCAAAAACTGAAAAAAATGTATAATGAATAAAACAATGAAAGGTCAGAATATCTTTGAACATGAAATACATTTTGAAAAGGATAATAATGTTTTCTCTCAATATAAATATTTTAATATCAATATCTAGACATGACTTCATTGAAACAAATACTAATCTCCTTTTTAAAAATAGTGCTTTAGAATGGTTAGTTTTTTGATGACAGCTCTCAGGAACCCCCAGCTAGCATGGCCATTGGCCTTGCTGGTAGAAAGATTCTGAGAGTAATAATAACATTAATAATAATAATCCCACCCCCTTTCCAAGCTGTTTTTGTGAGAATGAAAAAGAGGTGTGGTTTTAAAAATAATATTTTCATGAAAGCCATAGCTAACTTAGGCTTTCTAAAATTTTAATGTTTACGTCTGTATTTCTTTTCAAAGCTTAAGGATATTCTCTCTTCATAATGGGACAAGGTTATGCACAGTTCTACCACCTCCTTGTCCCTCTGTGCTCCACCCACTGCTAAGCTTTACCTATAATCGAGCTAGAGGAACAATTTATCTTCTCCTGACACCTACGGATATATGGGTCTATACAGCAAGGTAATTGAATTATGGCATTGAACCCTTTAATAATAGCTGATAATAGCATAATTCATAAATGGCATGTGGGGATATAGTTCAGATGGTTTTAGATTACTTTTCTGCACATCCACAGAATGATTCTTCAAGGTGAGTACCTCAGTCTGTTTACATTCCAAGTTTATCACACGGGGACCTATGTGTTTCCATTCCAAAAATGGTTAAAGAGTCCGCATCCCGGAAAAGCACGCAAATGTGCAAATGATTTTCACATGCAGAGCACAACAATGCATTAAAAGCACATTACTGATGTGAGAAAGTGAGTAGAAAGCACATTTGGTTTTCACAGATATGGACAAAATCCCATTGATGGTTTGGAAATAATTTTTTTGTGCATGTGCACAGAAGCAATAGTTGCGTTACCAGAAATCACGCAGAGAAATAATTTTATTTACAAAATTTTCTTTATAAAAATATACTGTACTGCCCTTACTTTCCAAGAAATGGTATCCAACCTGAGTAAAAAGAACAGAACATTACCCAAAATAAGTAGGAAAGGAAAAAGGAAACTTCTCTCTCACTCTCGCTGTGTCCCTGCCTTTCTCACCAGCAGATCCTTTCAGAGCCCCAGCTAATGGGGAAGGCTGGAGGAGAAGAGAGAGCTGCACACACGAGAGAAGCAAGCTGTGTGTGTGCGTGCGTGCGTGCGTGCATGTACATGCCTGCTGATCCTTTAAGAGCTCTGGCTGAAACATAAAAGGCTGCATCCCTCTTGGCACAACAAAGCACAGCAAAGCAGCAAAGCAGCAAAGAACCATGGAAAAATCTGGGAACATACACAAAAACAGGGAGAATCCTGCAAATAGCCTTTACACTACAGCAGTTGTACAAATAAAACAAATTCGTGAATGAAATGGAGATGAGAGCATGGTATTTTCCTGAAAATGACTATTCCCTGATTCATGTCACTTTCTGTTTGGATTCTAAGTGGTTTGCACATGACGTGTGAAAACCATTCGCGCAATTGTGTCTAAAACTCTGGATAATCGCTGGTTCTGACCCATTTAAACTTCCAGTTTTCCCCGTGTGATAAACTTCATAGCAATGTTTGTCTGGAAGATCAGTATTCCATGAAGATATATCTGAGAAAGCTGTATAAGTCAAAGGCTTCATCCACTGTGCAGAAATAATCCAGTCTGACACTGCTTTAACTGCCATGGCTCAATGCTGTAGAATTCTGGGAATTGTATTTTGTTGGGCCATCAGACTTCTCTGTCACAGAAGGCTAAATGTCTCACAATACTGGATTATTTCTGCAGTACAAATGCAGTCTATAAAAGCTTATGCTACAAATTCTTTCTTGCAGTTAGTCTCAAAGATGCTACAAGATCCCTTTGCCTATCACTCTGTTTATGTTATGCTAAAATACTACAATTGATGGAGAATGAGACCAATTGAATTTACCTTGCTGACAGAAGTATAAAAAATAATTATTACTGTACAATATTATGGCTTGGATTTGGACTTGCTATCTCATGAAAAGATATTCTACGTCTTTTGCAGAAGGATGTTTGATTTAAGAGAGGCTCTTACTGGTTGAAGGTTGAAAGATATAGTTACTCATTATATTAGTACAGTAACTTTACTTTTACTTATTCTGATGTTATTTAAATTGTGATCTGACATCCTTATTGCTCCCCAAAGGTAACTAGTTATAAATAACTAAATTACTTATAAATGTTACTTCTAAAAGTATTTTTAAGGAATTGCAGAAGGAAAAAGAAATGGGTAGATTTTGCTTCCTACTCCCTCCTTCAAGTGAAAACAATCTGTTCTCTGAATTCTGGTCAGTGATCACATCAAATATTGGATGTTATTGAGGAGATACAGTAGTAACATTTTTCATTCAACCATGTTAGTTCTTAGCTTGCATATTTGACCGGAAAGCACAAATTTGGTTTTCTTTTAATGAGACATTCCACATCAGTCAGGGAAGTCTGGAGGTGTCTCAGTCATGGGGTTGCCATAAATTGGAGTATGCTTGAGAGCAGTTAACAACAACAAATAGTCCACAGTATCCACTCATCCATTGACTGGCTGTGATTTTCCACACCAAATTCAAGATGCTGATGCTTACTTTTAATGTTTCCTCACAATGTAGAATCAAGCATGCCATATAGATCTTCTCCTTATATTAATTCCTTGCTAATCTAACAATTTCTTACAAGGAGTGGGGTATTTATTTATTTATTGGTTTTATATCCCACCTTTCTCCCAAAATGGGATTCAAGAAAGCTTCAGTGATACTGTTTACCCTCATCACATTTATTTCCCTCATCACATAAGGTAAAATCATCAGCAGTGAACAGCAAAGTTTACAGCATCTGCCTCAAAGTTCTGAAATTATTTCCTTGGGAGATCAGGACTAAGTACTCTCTTAGCTTGCTTACTGGAATAGTCTGTTGCTGGAGAACTGTGAGGAACAGGGAGAGTCCCTTTGATGGTATACATTAGTATATAGCAGAAAGGACCATCTGTCAGCAGCAAGGTTAGTGCTGGCTTTTTGATGTCATTCATCAACCCATTTGCCACATGAAATTGTCATTTGCCAAATGGCATTTTTTCACCTTGTTTTATTTACACTTGTCTGTTGAAAACCTAAGGCTATCTGATTTGTTGTTGTTTAATGCCTTCAAGTAGACCTTGATTTATGTCAACCCTATGAATGAGGGACCTCCAAGTCATCCTATCAACAGCCCTGCTCAGTTCTTGCAGGCATCCTTGACTGAGTCTATCCATCTGTAATGCAGTCTTCCTCTTTTCCTACTGCCTTCTCCCTTACCTAGCATTATTGTCTTTTCTAGTGAGCCATGTCTTCCCATGATATGTCCAATGTGCAACTTCCAAACTCTACTCTAGATATATTTTTAAAGAATTTCTGTTTAGTCATCTTGGCTTCTAGGGAGAATTCAGGCTTGATTTGCTCTAGGATGCATTTATTGATCTTTTTAGCAGTTCACAGTAGCCATGAAACTTTTTTCCAGGGCCACATTTCAAATTAGTTGATTTTCTTCTTATCATCTTTTATCCAGCTTTCATAGCTGGACATAAAAGAGAAGAATGAGGAGGGGGTAGAGATGCTTCTTTTGCAAAGACAGATAAATGCTTCTCTCAGCCTCCACTTTGCCAGACAAAGGAACAACCACAAAAAATTAGGGGACATTCCATTAAAAAAGAAGTATGGCAGTATAATCATCATATCAAATGATGGTCACCACAAGAAACTGACTGCAACTAGCAGACAGAAAACTTACAGTTTACAGTCCCACTCTTGAAATAATGCAACCATTACTTCTTAACTGGCTAACAGTTAAGAAGATATGCTTGGAGGCTACTGTCACTTCCCAGCATTTAGCAGAAATGTCTAGTCTAGTCTTTTCTTACTGCTCCAGCAGCCTCGCATCAGTGTCATGACCTTTCTTCCAAAGGACCTCAACTCTAATCTTGTGCACTTTTAAAGGACTTGCAAGTCCTACTAGAACAGTTATTTTTATCAGTAGTTAAATGTCTTCTTTGTTGTAAAGTATTTTGTTTTCATTTGTTATATTTTGTTTTGTCTTTGTATAAATTAGATTGAAATAAGGAAATGCACTATTAAAATGTTTTAAGTAAAAATTGCAATACCACATATTAAATATTGGCCATTATAATCTTGAGATTATACACACACATATATGTACACACATACATATACAGAGAAAGGGGGGGGGTGATTGACAAGCAAGCCAACAGTATTTCTCCCAGTTTTGTTCTGGGCTTCACAAAGATTCAGTTAATCACCACAATATATATATTGAAATGATTAACAAACAGAACTGAAAAACCAACAATACATTTCTTTTATGGTAGATTTCCATTCAGCATCTCCTAATTAGTATGTCAATTAGAGAATGCTAGCCATTGCTAAGAAATTCTGAACATCTTGCTGGAGCCATCAGAAAGCTCCAGTTACAGCTTTCTGCTGGCCAACACATTTATAGAGATTTCTGGTGAAAGCTGTCATGACAACACCAGTCAACAATCCAGAGATACACCCTTGTGATTCAAAGCATTGCATCACCTGTAAACACCTTAAGCAGGCCATCACTTTTAGGAGCAGAGTGACTGGCAGGACCTATATATCAACACATCATATGCTGGTCCTGCAATCTTATTTATGTTATTGAATGCAGACATACGGGATGTCAGCTGATAGTACCATAGGCATGTGTACAAGTTTCAGGAACCATAAGTCTGCAATCCTAACCAGGAAAGGAGAGCAACCAGTGTCCAGTTTCAACTTTGAACATCCCAGCCTCTCTGATTTGTCCTTTTATGATGTTGAGGTGCCTTCTCTTTCAAACATTTTGGACAAGAGAGAGAATTTTTGGATTTGTAGATTGAAGGCTTCAACTTAGAAGATAATATTGTCATCCTCTAAAGCAGGGGTAGGCAACCTTTCCCCTTTAAGGGCCGAGGGACTTCAGCTCCCAGAAGCCTCAGCCATGTTGGCCAACAGTCCCATGTTGGCCAATAGCTCTTGGGATTCTGGGAGCTGAAGTCCCTTGGCCCTTAAAGGGGAAAGGTTGCCTACGCCTGCTCTAAAGAATGGTGGAGACAAGAGTGTTCTAACTTGCAAAATTGTGTGTAGCTCATTTTCATCTTTAAGAACTGAAAAAGACAGAAGCTGAAACATTTTGCTAATGTTATATTTTTCTTTTCTATTTGTTAATCACACATATACACACAGTGGGCCATCGACATTCACTAAGTTTAGGAGCATAGGACCCCGTGAAAGTGGAAAAACCACAAATAATTTTTAAAAAACCCAATTTTTTATTTGAGAGAACATCTCTGTAGGAATCTCTAGGTCAGGGGTAGGCAACCTTTCCCCTTTAAGGGCCGAGGGACTTCAGCTCCCAGAAGCCTCAGCCAATGTTGGCCAATAGTCCCATGTTGGCCAATAGCTCCTGGGATTCTGGGAGCTGAAGTCCCTCGGCCCTTAAAGGGGAAAGGTTGCCTACCCCTGCTCTAGGTCCTCCAGCACAACTCTATGGTCAGCAGCTGCTAGAAATTGACCATAGAATTGAGTTGGAGGGCCTACAAATGCCTAGAGAGAACATATTAATCAAATCTGTGAATAATCAAATCCATAAGAGGCAAAGCCGCAAATGTGGAGGGCCGACTGTATATATAACAGAAATGGATGGATGGATAGATAGATAGATCACTTCTTCACTTCAACTACAGAAATAGGGTAAAGTCTAATGTTGAAAGTGGAGACTTTCCCTACTTTCCCCCTCTAAACATAGGACTTAATCAGCTTACAGCATTATCAACAGTAAGGTTTAAATAAAAACATACAAAAGGTTATTGTTAAGAGTGTTTAATTAAAAACAACTAGTAGAGTTGTTGTTTTTTAAAAGGAAACCAGTTAAAAGCAGGCAAGGACACTATTAAAAGTGTTTTCTTTAAAAGCAGTCAATTCCTTAAATCCTATGGGAATACTGTGTGTGCTTGCAAGAAAGGGACTAATGCAGTCTTCCTCAGAGGGAAAATCTAGGGCCTAGCAGTCACCTTACTGCTATACCTTGTTTCCCTGAAAATAAAACACTGTCTTATATTTATTTTTCCTCAAGAAGACACAGTATGGCTTATTTTCAGGGTATGTTTTAATTTTTTATTAAGTATGGTACAACAATCTACATTTATTCAAATATAGT
>CM034703.1:282777440-282790496 GCA_020142125.1 Phrynosoma platyrhinos
GTAGTTTACACTGTTACCATAGCTTATATTTCTCCCTTACCATACTATCCCATCCCAGGCAGTGCTCCCATCCTTATATGAAACCAGGGCATTTTGTTGTACACTGTAAACTCTTGCCCAGAAAGGCATTGTCTTACTTAAACAATGTGCTCAGTGAATTGCAACATTTTCACCCCTTGTGATTTTATCAGTTATTCATCCTTAATTCCAAATGATTAGTTTGGATTTATTTTTGAAAGATGTTATCTGTGACTACATGGATAGGTTAGAAACTGGCATTTTTTTATTTTTTTAACTACATTTGCAGTCGTATTGCACTGTATCTGAAGATTTTTTAATTAGATGGTAACTTTTTAAATGGAACTACAAACAGATTTGCTGATGTAAAAGTCATTCTTGTATTTTCTTATATACTGTGGACAAAACTTACTTAATGGCACTGTACACATGGGTCAAAAGGCCTGTGCTCCCCCCGGCCTCATGCCATCCTGTTTGGATGATGCAGGCCATTAGACCTGGGCCAGAATCAGGCAGCCCAGATGTGGATCCAAAGGATCCTGCCCAAAGGAGTCTTAACCTGATCTGAAAAGGCCAGCCGTTTTCCATGGAGTTTTTAGAAAACTTCAAGGCAAAAGATGGCAAACCAGATGGCCCCACATGCCGTACCTGCCTCTGCTGTTGTGGCTGCTGAGAAGATCCCCATCACAGCCTGTGACATTGGATGGGGATGCCTGGCCATGTGGGTCTAGCCAGCTGCCCCATTTCCACCCTTATGAGCTACAATGAAGGTCTCCTCGGAAGCTGAGATGGAAGAGGCATGTACAGGACACATGGTTATAGTATTTGCATGTGTAAACACCTGCCTGTTACCATGCTGACCCAGGACAGGGTAACACGGGCTTGGCCTATGCTATCTTGCCTGTCTGCTTAGGGCCAATACGTTGCCACAGCTAGGAAGTAGAACAACTCAGGATGTAGAGAACTGTAATACAACATTTTCATTCTAAGGCAAAGAAAAGTGATGTGCACATTACATTAAATATAAAATTATTTGTCTACATGAACCTTAGTTTCCTAACAGACACAATGTGACATTTATGAAGAAACTCTAAATGTATGCCAGTATAGTTGTATAAACATAAAGCTAAATAAATATACAGACTCTTTGCAATTTGCAACAACAAATAAATTAAGCCTTGCAAATTATAACAAAATGCTGCTTTTCCTAACTGTCCTGGAGATTTGCGCATAATCCTTTCCTTTTGCCTAGAGCTGAGCTGTACAAAACTGGAGAATTTGCATTCTTATCGCCCACTTAGAGACTCATGAAAACTGGAGACTCAGGGCCATGCTCTGAGATCTGACTAACCTACCCAGAATCCATCTATACTAGTGCAATTGGACTGTTCTACAGAATGCACCAAAACCAGTCTGGCTGCTGCATTTTGTGCTAGCTGCAATTTCCAAACTGTCTTCATAGACAGTACCACGTAGAGCACATTGTAAACATTTAGACTTCACAAGTTCAGCCTAGGAGTTTATCACACGGGGAGCCCTGTGCAGAAATGCTGCTTTAAATTGGAAAAAAAATCTGCAAAAGCGGAAGCAATTTATCAATGGGATTTCCCCATGTGATAAACTCCAGTGCAGTTAAAAGGAGATTAATCCGATCAGAAATTAGACAAAAACTGCTTCTTTTTACTTTTGGGATCTTCTGAAAGTAAAAAGAAGCAGTTTTTGTCTAATTTCTGATTGGATTAACCTCCTTTTAACAGCGACGCCATCTGAAAAAACACCCACTTTAGTGGGTTTTGTTTAATTTAAAGCCCCATTTCTGCACAGGATTTCCCCTGTGTGATAAACTCTCTAGACAATGAAGAAATAGAAATAGTAAAATCCCATACCTGGGATCAAACATTGATAGAAATTGGGACTGCAGTCAGGATATCAGGAGAAGATTAAGAATGGGGAGGGTGAAAGAACTAGAAAAGATTCTAAATTGCAAAGATATACAACTCAGCACAAAAGTTAGAATCATACAAGCCATCGTATTCCCTATAACCATCTATGGATGTGAGAGCTGGACAGTTTTAAAAGATGATAGGAAGAAAATCAATTCATTTGCGATGTGGTGCTGAGTGCTGAAGATCCCATGGACAGCCAAAAGGACAAACAAATGGGTCCTAGAGCAGATCAAACCGGAAACCTCCCTGGAAGCCAAGATGACCAAACAGACTGTCATACTTTGGACACATCATGAGAAGAGAGGACTCTTTAGAAAAATCAATACTGCTGTGGAAGGTGGAGGGAAGTACGAAGAGAGGAAGGCCACATGATAGATGGATGTACTCTATTAAGGAGGTCAAAGGTATTAAGGGGTTGCAGGAATTAAGCAGAGCAGTGGAGGACATAGGGTCTTGGAGATGTCTCATCCATTGGGCCACCATCAGTTGAGATTGACTTGAGGGCAGTTAACAACAAAAAAGACTGCAGATGATAAAGATATGGATTATTTTGTCTAGTAAGGGCCTTGAACCCCTTGTTACCCAAAAAGCTGGGAGTCCTAGGAGGGCATCCACATATTCATAGGTTTCAGGGAAATTTTAATAGCTCAAATAAAAATACCTTGGCTGCAGCAACGTTCAGCCTGGGATCTTTCCCCTTTGTAAATTGGTTCGAAATCACACAGAACTCCAGAGACAATTCCATATAGGTTTTGTAGTTTATTAATAAAGTAATCAACACACACACACTCATGCACATACGCAAGAACTAATGAAGCAAAGATGAGAGAAGGTGAAAAGTAGAGGCCTTACTGATGGTACTACTGTACCGATCTTGAAACTTGGTTCCAATCTAGGAGTGTCTGGAACGGAGATGGCTCAATAGCTGTGGCAGCAAGTGGGTGGCTGGCTTATTGAGAAATCTAGCAGAGGTCGAACAAAGATTCTGTCCTGCTTCAGACTAAACCAAACTGCTAGTGCCTAGGTAGTGGTACATGTCCCGGGGCAGCCATTTCATGATGAATGGATTACCTCACTGCTAAATGGTTTTCCCAAGGGAGAGAAATGTTCAGACAATTGGCATGAATATCTCAGACAAAGGAAAACTACTACTACTGGAGAAGAGTCCTTTGTCTGTGAATGCACAACCACCATTTTTGGCCAGAATCTCATCATTGCCCTCCAAAGACAAAGGGATTGAAAGTGAAGTGAAATAAATCTCATTTTGGTGGGTGCTCTTGCTTCCTCACATGCTGCAGCCATCCCAGTTTCCAAAAATGGTATGGACAGGTCTCTGCAGTGGGGATGCCTTTCCAGGTTACCCACCTCAGCATCCCCTTTAATATTAAATTGATATCACAATTGAGAGGTGTGATTGGGGGCCTGGCCTTGTAGTAACATCCATGACAGGAGAAAGATGGAATATAAATAAAATACAATAAAATAAAGAGTACCCAGCCATTACTGTAGACAATGCTGGGCAAAGGCACTGCAGGCTACAGCAGGCTCATCATCTCCAGGCATAATGGCTGGTCTAGAAGCACCTGTAAGCTACAAACCTGTTCTTCAGAGAGTGTGCAACACCACACAGAACAGGCTGTACTCCCAGTCCCTGATTGTCAGCTGACTAAGAGAAATGCTTTTTTGTATGGTTTGGGCTTCGGGTTGTTAGCTCACATTCATTCCATCACTGCATACAAGCAATTATCTTGGAATCCACAGTCTTCTTGAAATCATTTGGAAGAGATAGAGCTGGATCCCATGAATATAATCAGATCCACCCCATCTCTTGATGACTCTCCCATTGACTTGTAAATATTAATTTCAGATAACAAATAGTGCTCAAACTCCCATAGCCAGCAGTCAAGTGATAATCATCTAGCTCCAGTTGGGAATGTTTAGCCAAACAGGACCAGAACCACTATAAAGTGTTGCTTCTGGGGCCTGTGTTAGGCAAATGTCACAGAAAGGTACCACAATGGATAATAAAAAACGATTCTGAGAGGTCTAACAGAATGGAACAGGATGAATTCTACCTAACCATTTCTTGGCATTGGTCCTCTGCCAAAACTGAATGCATGTTTCTGCTTAGAGCAAAAAGACAGCTATAGTTTCCATACCCAAGTTAAGTTCAACAGGGAATGAGCTGATGAGCCAGTAATGGAAAGAGTGAATTTAAATGTGATTAATAGATGCATTTCTTCTTTTGTTTTTGTAGATTTATTTCCTCTTATGATGAATTGCCTTTGACCAGTACTAATATTTCTTTCCTTGCTAGGAAATGACATATGACATATTCACTAATCTTAGTGGTCCATCACATTCAGATTCCTATGATATGTTAAACCCAGTTCTCATACACAGCTTCTCAGGCTGTGTGGACTGTACTTTCAAATGGCATGTGAGCACTCACATGACAGATTGTTTTCCGACATAACATTCCTACACAAAGAAATCTATCATGTGAACTCTCCTTGTTTTTGTTGTTGTTACGATTTTTAAACTATATTCTCCAAGATCCATCCAATAAAATGGTCCAGAACCATTTTTGTGTCCCCACACTACCTGCAGGGCTCCAAAATTCCCCAAAACAACCTCTAGGGAGCATGGAGGATATTTTTACCATGTTTGGAGGGTCTCTCTGGTGATTTCTTCTCTGTGTGCAAAATAAAAGTTCAAGAGATTATTACTTCATTTGTTACAAATATTTTAAAAAATAAATAAAAGTAAATTCTTTTTGTAACAATTGTTTGAATACACTGTATTTTAATATACCAATCATGATAATTTTGTGTCAGATCAAAGTGTACATAGTCATATTTTATGTTCCTAAAGTAACAGAGTGACTTTCATTCTGTAAAAAATGCTAATATTGCATTTTTTCCAAAAATCTCAATTTTTTTTTCCAGAAAGAAAAAATGGGGGAAAACAGTTTTTTTCTGTGGCTTCAAAATTTCTGGAAATTTTACATCTCTAATTCTTCCATTGTATCTGTTGAGTTTCACTTTTGTAATGGTTTTGTAAGATTATCAATTAAAATGAAATGTTAATGTATTGAACTGTACTTCCTTGATCAATGCTTTTAAAGCATATGGTCCTGAGAGCCCTGTTTCTTAGGGGGGTTGCAGACTGCCAGAAATAATGCAAATTGAGTCCACTTTTAGGGTTAGGGTTAGTGCTAGGGAGTCATGGGAACTGTATTTTATTGTGGCACCAGAGCTCTCTGACAAAGAAGGCTCAGTGTGTCAGAAAAAACACAATTCCCATGATTCCCTAGCACTAACCCTAACCCTAAAAGTGGACTCAATTTGCACTATTTCTGGCAGTCTGCAACCCCCCTTAGACACTCATCAAGGGTTCCAGAAAGAAAAGACTGATAGCACAGATGAACGATAGTTTGCGTGCTGATACTGATCTTTAGGAATGTACAGCTGCAGGAGAAAGTTGGGTGTGTTGTACAAAACAATGATAAGCAGATCACGAAAACACTCAACAGACTTTGCTAAGTGCCTTTGTATCATATGAATGGATTATGCATGAAATATAACCCCAGAAAGGCCTGCAGATTCACAGGGACTCTTTGTTAGACATGTCAGTGTTAAACTAGGGGAAAAACATTGAAAACCCACTGAATTTCTCTGTGTAATGTGTAACCTTTTGGAATTGACTGCATGTTACCCAAGGTAGATCAGAGCTAATTCAGTAAATTTCCATCCAAATCAAAAGTCTTGAAAGCAGTTTATCTACCCAGGCTCTGAGCTTGAATTAACATGTCTCCGTTATCCTTTTGAAAATCATTTGCATGCCAATAGTCTAAGCAATGGTATCTGCATTAAAACACGTAAATAGAAGAGCAAAGTTTTAGTCCACAATTTAGCAATATGGTGGCTTTTTTCTTTTATTAAACTTAGAAATATGTGAATTGTTGACAGACTTTGCATCTACAGGATCATGTACTATGTTCTACCTCAAATTTCTCTTTGTGAATGTGTTTGGAAACATGTAGAGCCTCAGAAAGTATCAGAAACAGGAAGAACTGATGACTCCAGTCTCAAAGGACAGAGAATCTGGGGAAAACCAAATGGAGCAAGGGCAACCTGGTGAAACCAGTGAAGCAGCACTTCATAGACTTTAAAGGATCAGTAGAAGCTTAGACACAGAAGAAGAAGGAGTGAAGATAGGAGGAAAAGTCTAAGATATGTGGATGACATCATACTACTAGCAGAAAACATCATAGACTTGAAACAACTACTAAGGAAACTTAAGGAAGAAAGTGCAAAGGCAGGCTTAATGCTGAACATTAAAAAAAAACAAAAATCATGACCACAGAGGACCTACATAAATTCAACCTAGACAAAAAAGAAATTGAAATAGTAAAAGGCTTCCTGAACCTTGGATCAAACATTGTTCAGAGCTGAGACTGCAGCCAAGAAATCAGAAGACTAGAAATGGGGAGGGCCGCTGTGAAAGAACTAGAAAAGATCCTAAGGAGTAAAATACATATTGGACACTGCAATAAGAAAGCTCTTTTTTAACTATCCAGGAATCATAGTGTGTGTACATTCAGCCACAGAGTCACATTCTTCTAGGATATGCCATACCTATTAATAACACACACCCAACAAATTTGATCACCCTACCTTGGCTAGATTTAGGCAAGGGAAACTACCTTTTAAGACTGGCCATTGTCACTCGCCTTTTGTTGTCCTTTTCATTTCCCTACACACTTCTTTCTATTTTCAGGAAAGACTTGTCTGGGATCAGTGCCCTCAACCCCTTGATAATGTCCTTTGTGGTGTCCTTGCAGTAATATTTGGCAATTTGTAGACTTTTATAATTTTATTATTATATAAATATTCACAGTGTTGTTGTTGTTGTTGTGTGTCTTCACATCACTTCCAGCTTATGGTGACATTAAGGCAAACCTGTCATGGAGTTTTCTTGGCAAGATTTGTTCAGAGGGGGGTTGTTTTTGCCTTCCTGTGAGACTGAGAGAGTGTGACTTGCCCAAGGTCACCCAGTGGGTTTCCATGACTGATTGAGGATTTGAACTTTGGTCTCCAGAATCATCATCCAACACTCAAATCACTACACCAGATTGGCATCACTTTAGACTGGTGCCTTTTGTGCAAATTACTAGAAGCAAACTACTGGCAAGATTCAAAGACCTTTTCTATGTGTGAATTCTCAACGTGTGTGTGAATGTAATGTGTCCAGAGAGAACACCCACTAACAAAATGAACGCAGACTACCATACTTTACCTTAATTTTCATTCTAATCAAATTAGTTGTACAAATTTAGAACTTCAAGATTTAGACAGCATGTAAAATTTGTTATACATAGAATTTCTGAATCACTTCCCTTCTACTGGATTTTGTGAAACAGTCTGTCAATGAAGATGTATAACATTACTTATTATTTAACAAATTGCTCTTGAAACTGTGTTTTGCATTCATTCACCTCCCTACTGAACTAAGAGCCACTGTCCACCCTACTGGTGGTGGAGGACCTATTAGAATGGTCTGCCCTCAGAGGCGAATGGATCCAATTGGGCTCCAGAAAGCCTTAGAGGGTTCCTTGGTTGGTAATGCCGGTGATGCTGTCGAAGCCCTAGTCAAAACCTGGAACACCAATCTTACTAGGGATATCGATACAATCGCTCCCAAGCGTCCTTTCCAACCCGCCCTAAACCATCAACCTTGGTTCACAGAAGAATTTAGGATGATGAAGCGGGTTGGACAACGACTAGAGTGCACCTGGTGGAAAACTCGACTCCTATCTGACAAGACTCGCCATAGGAATTTTCTTTGTTCCTATAGAGAGGCAATACGTGCAGCGCAGAAATCTTTCTCTTCTGCATGTATTACGTCTGCAGAATCTCGTCCAGCAGAGCTGTTTAGAATGGTAAGGGAACTGACACAGATTCCACCTGTGCAGAACCCTTTACTTAACCCAACAACAGCCTGCTGTGATGCATTTAAAAACTATTTTTCAGATAAAATCTCTCAGATAGGTGCCGACTTAGATGCCAGGATTATAGCAGAATCGACTGATGAGGTGTCCAGTACACCCGTTTTAGAGATTAAACTGGATCGGTTTGAGTCAGTGAGTACCAATGACATGGACAAGATCCTTGGGAAAGTGAAGAAGACGACGTGCCCCCTCGATCCCTGCCCATCATGGCTGGTCGTCCAGGGGGACGATGCCTTGATGGCCTTTCTTAAAGGGATCATCAATGCATTGCTCAGAGAAGGATCTATTCCAACATGCTTAAAGGAAGTGATCGTTAGACCGTTCCTGAAGAAACCTTCCCTGGACCCCCTGGTTTTGACAAATTACATACCAGAATCCCGCCTGCCATTTTTTAGCAAGGTGATCAAGTGAGCTGTCACCTTTCAACTCCAAGCGATCCTGGATGATACCGATTTTCTAGATCCATTTCAAACCAGCTTCAGACCTGGATATGGGGTGGAGACTACCATGGTTGCTCTGGTAGATGACCTACACCTAAGCATTGACCGGGGAAGTGTGACCCAGTTAGTGCTTTTGGATCTCTCAGCGGCTTTTGACACGATAAACCATGACATCCTCTTGGAACGCCTGGGAGAGTTAGGAATTGAAGGCATTGTAATTCAATGGTTCCATTCTTTCCTCTTTGGCAGGTTCCAGAGGGTGATGCTCGGGGACAGTTGCTCTTCAAAAACAGAGTTTAAATGTGGCATACCTCAGGGTGCCATCCTGTCCCCAATGCTATTTAACATCTGTATGAAGCCACTGGGGGAAATCATCCAGAGACATGGTGCGGGGTGTTATCAATATGCCGATGACACCCAGATATATTTCTCCATGTCTCGGTCAGCAGCCATGATGACAGATAGCATTTCTCCCCTCAATCAATGTCTTGAGGCAGTAATGGATTGGATGAGGAAAAAACAACTCAAGCTGAATCCAGACAAAACAGAGGTATTTACAGTAGGGGCCCTAAACCAGGCATTGGGTTACAATCCCCAGTCCTGAATGGGGTCATGCTCTCCACCAAGGATTGTGTTCTCAGTCTGTGGGTGCTCCTGGACTCATCGCTTCACATGGTAGATCAGGTGAATGCGGCAGTCAGGAGCACCTGTTATCAGCTTCAGCTGATATGCCAGCTGCACCCTTACCTGGAAGTAAGGGACCTAGAAACTGTAGTACATGCAGTGGTAACCCTCAATTTCTGCAATGCACTCTACATGGGGCTACCCTTACACCTAACTCAGAAACTACAACTAGTACAAAATATGGCAGCCAGGCTGATCACCGGTAAATCCAAGAGTGATCATATCACACCTGTGCTGAAATCTCTGCACTGGCTGCCTATTGGTTTCCGAGCACATTATAAGGTGTTGGTGTTTAAATCCCTACATAGCCTGAGCCCAGCCTACTTAAGGGATCGCCATCTTCCACACAATCCATCCCGCAACCTCAGGTCCTCTGGGAGGAATCTGCTGCAACCAGTAAAAACTAGATTAGCAGCAACCTCCCAGAGGATGTTCTCAGCTGCCGCCTCCAGATTGTGGAACGCCTTGCCAGAGGAAATCTATCAAATCACCAACTTGGGGCCTTTACAGACTGGCAGAAATAATGCAGCTTGAGGCCACTTTAACTGTCTTGGCTCAGTGCTACGGAATTATGGGAAATGTAGTTTATTGTGGCACCAGAGCTCTCTGACAGAGAAGTCTCAATGTCCCAGAAAAAAATACAATTCCCATGGTTCCCTAGCACTGAGCCAGGTCTGTTAAAGTGGCCTCAAGCTGCATTATTTCTGCCAGTCTGTAAAGGCCCTTGGACAGCTTTAAAAAAGCTGTAAAGACAGATCTCTTCCGACAGACCTTCCCAGACTAGATCACTCCATTTCAACCTGTGTCCCTCCCCTGCACTATATATACCCTTTGTATACACCTATCCAGAATGCAGGCAGTTTTAAATCTTATGTTTTTATTTTAAGACTGTTTTTAATAAGGGGGGTTAATTGTTATTATTATTTTTATTGTTTAATAGAAAGTATGTTTTATTAAATTGTTTTACATTTGTAAGCTGCCTTGATTGCCTTTAGCAAAAGGTGGGGTATAAAAATAAAGTTTATTATTTATTTATTATTATTTACCCACACCTCCCAAAGAACACGATTAGTTCCTACAATTTGGTGCTTGAGGGAGGGGAAAGGAGATGAGAGGCAGAGATGGAAAGAAACTGAAACATTGTTGCAGGTGGTACTTCTGCATAATGTTGGCCAATATCTCACTTTTCCAGCAGGCCCCAGCATGATCTGAAACTTCCAGAAAGGTTTGCAGGGGGTGGACACATCAAAACAAAGAGGAAGAAGAGTAGACAGGGAATTGTCCTTTACTCTGTTCTTAGAATCCATTTAATGACGGATGAAATTCTATACATAGAACAGGTTGTGTTTTGTTTTGCTTTTTGTAAAAAAAAATATGTGTTTTTTATTTTTAGAATTGTAACATTATATCCATAATTATTTAGGTGAAATTTAAGCAGCTATTTTTATTATAGATTTGTATATAAACGCATTAAGTATTTTGGGACCTGGATTATCACACAACCTCTCTTTGTGCCAAATTCTTTTTTCTAAAAAACAAACAATATGAAGGCCTGAATTATAAGTAGCTTGTTTTGAACAGTTGGTAACATCCCAATATGAGTTCACAGGTACACAGCACAATATCAGAAAATTTTAAATTCAGGTTTAAAAGGATTGTTAATTTCTTGTATGATTTCTGTGTAGCAGTAAATACTATGTTTTCTAAGTACTGGAAATTAGTTTATTCCATTAAATTCCTCCTTCAAATGCTCACCTCATGCCTACCCTCCTTGACTCTCACACTAGTTTTGCCAAACCATCCTCACCTCTCTCGCCCTTCGCCCCCTTTCTACTCCCATCCACCACTGCCAGGTTCCTATGTGCTACTCCCCTCAAATCCCCCAAGCCTTTCCACCTCACTCACCAATCTGCTACTCCAAGCCCGCCCCAACTCCCCTATTCCTTTTCCAACCCCCTTCAGCTGGTGTTGAAAGTGAACAAAGGTGCACGAGTGTCTGCAGAAGTGACTAAATAGTACTGGGGCAAAAGAGATGTGACACTAGCATTCCATCTTTATCTTTTTCTCGTCCCTTGCTTTCTCACCTATGGACTGGTTATTGTTGTGTACCTTCCAATCACTCCCAATTTATGGGGAGCATAAGACAACCCCATGATGGGGTTTTCTTGGCAAGATTTCTGATAGATTTTGCACATTCAAGTAGACAATGGATAATTGTAATCATATGGCAGATATAACATTTGAACTAATTATGAGCCATGGTGTGACTGCCAAACTTAGTTCCACCCACTGTCATTTATATAACAAAGATTGCTATCATGCACTTTGAACAAACTAAGGAATAAAGCTGCCTGAAGCCTTCATATTCAGTTTGATGTTTAGAAAAGAGAATTTGACACAAAGAGAGGTTGCATGATGAAACTGAGCAGAGGAAATTTAATTTTGAAAAAGTTGAAGCAAAATGCCCTAGACCACTGTGTAATATGTAATCCAAATTAATTTTTTATTAATTAGCGTGTAGTTGAGAAAATATTGAAAATATTTTCTTTTTAATTTTTTTTGTTCTTTTAATCTTTATTAATATAAGTTAAAATTAACCTTGACAAACAAAGACAAAAGCAAAAACAGAAAAAAAGGAAAACATAGACTATAAGAATAGTAAAAACAATTAAGAAACAACTAACAACCTTACTACCAGGAAATATAAATTCTCTGCTAAAAAACAAACCTTTTTCGTTCTAACCTTCCCTTTAAACCTTATCTTATTATTCCCTATTCTTCCTCAATCTTTCTTTCCTTTTACCTTTCTTTCTTCTTTCTTATATCCAATCTTTCTTCACTCACACAAACACATCCCCACCTACACATACCTTCTACTACTTAGTTAGCCCTCCTACATCAATTTCATACAAGCCATCATTTGTTCATCAAAACTAAAAAGAATTCCATAATAACGACTAAAACTACACACAAACGGTTGAACTTCCTCGCTACCTCTTCTATTTTTCCCCTTCTTGCCTCTTTATTAGTATCCTTTTGGTGATTGCTCTTATCCCCTACTCTCCACTAATATATTGTATACTATAAACCTTTATGTTTACTTTAAACATAATCTTTTATAATGTCATATTTGGCCTAGATCTTTTGTATCATATCTATCACCCATATCATCTAGCATTTAATCAGATTTCACCATCGCTATCCCTCCCCATTGCTATCTTATAAATTTAACAACTTTCTCCCAGTCTTTATCATATTCTTACCGAGAACAGCCTTTTAATAACTGTAACAATTTATCCATTTCCAAAATATCATAAAGTTTCTAAAGCCAATCTTCTTTATTTGGGATTTCTTTTGATTCCCATTTGCTCGCAAATAGGACTCTAGCAATTGTAATCATATAAAAAAACATTTTCCCATGTTTTCTTTCCAATTGGTCATCTATTATTCCCAACAGATAAACTTCAGGTTTTAGTTCAATTTTCATACTGATTATCTCGCTGATTAGGTCATAATAATAATAATAATAATAATAATAATAATAATAATAATAATAATATTTCTTCTTCTTGGTCTCTGCGAATCACACAAATGGGTTTTGTCTGCACATGCGCAGCTAGCTCGGAACCTTCTGGAATCACTAGGCAGAAGTTGGATTGCAACTTTTTGGCGGTAGCTCCACCCACCTCTATATAGGCTCCGCGTTCCCACTCGCTCCTCAGTTCCTTTCGTCTGCCGCCTTTGCAGCTTGCAAGGAACCTCATCACTAGTGCAGTTACTTGTTAACGGCTTTTGACCAAAAATCTCTTCGAATTTCTGGATTGCAACTACTGAATTCTGACCTTGGACTGTTCTAACGACTACAATTTTGGATTATCTACGAAAACTCGACGCTTTGACTGTTTTTGACCCGGACTGCCCAGACTTTGTGTTTGCCTCATCCTCCAAACTACAA
>CM034703.1:282809903-282820075 GCA_020142125.1 Phrynosoma platyrhinos
CACTGTGTCCCCAATCTGTTTCTCATACCTTCCTAATAATATCTGCTGTGACACAAAATATTAATATTATAGTTCAGGGTTTGATTTGGTGTATATATGTAAAAGGTGAAATGTAAGCAGTCTCTGTGTCACAACCCTGGATTTCCTAAGGAACTGGAATAGTTTGACTCATATATTTTAGAGGTGTGGCATCCCTGCTTAGTGTAGAACCTCCTCCTCATCTGCTTGCAACAACTAATTCATACCTTCTTACATATGATGCTGACATTTCTCTTCTGTGTAGGTGGCATGCTTCAAACCTGAATTGAAGAAGGAAAAAACACTTGTTTGTTCAGTTCTTACATTCATGACCATTGCAAAACAATACAGCTTGCCTCCAGCATTCTCACACACAGATTTTAAAAAGATGCCCTGTCCAAAAAGTAATATAATTAATTGCTACTAGCAAATTCAGTTCATGGTGCAAGAAATGCAGTATACCAAATTCAACAATGACTTTATGGGCTAGACATCTGAGTGGGGAATCCTGAATTCAACCCTCAAGCTGTATATTGCCCACTCTGATACATAGGCTTTCAATTTTAAACTGAGAACCTGTTTCCCTTCATCTGGAAATACATTTCACTAAATTCAGTAAGACTTCTGAATGGTTATATTGGGAAATTGCACTATATATTATATTGTTACAATACCTTATAGTTTTCCTTATTATTCAGAATCTCATGTTCCTTCTGTTCTCTTCATAATCAAATACTGAGGTATTATGTGGAGAATTTGTTCTGGTGCTTATAGAGTTTATATTGTTGCTAAAAATAAAAGTTGAACTTAATTAAACAGAATTTAAATTCTGGCATCCTTTAGTTCTGCTGTTCCTAGCTCCTTGGTACTATCTCCCATTCTAATACTGTACATTTCCCAAAGATGCATTAGAGTTGTAGTGTTATGATTTGATATAAGATAATTGAAAAGTAATTTGTTAGCATGCCATTTTAATGCTTTTTCAAATGTACTCTTCACTCTGTCTCTTGTCTTTTGTCACTATGACTCTTTTCTTTATTGTACTATTGATTTACATCCAAGTGTGCAATCCATGCAGCCCTCCGGACATTTTTGGACAGCAGCTTGCAGAATACCTCACTGTTGAATATACTGATTTGTGCTGATGGGAACTGCAGTGTCTAGAGGGCCACAGGTTGCCTAGCCCTGGATTAAACTCTCAGAATTTTAAAAATATTTTTAAAATTAGGTTGTTTGCCCTCTTGGATGCTATTTTGGATCCAAGTAAAAAACTGAGTATCAGTCCTGAACACATTTATCTGGGATAAACCCCATTGAACTCAGTGCATCTGCCTTCTCAGTAGATATATTCAGAATTGTAGTGAAAATGTAAACTGATATGAATATTTTTGCTAATGAATTTGACCTTTGGTTTCTGGGAGACAAGACTACATTTGGTATCACATGAGCAGATGCCCTCTTCTGCGCTTGGACCTGAGCACTTGCATTGGAGTCCCCCCCCCCCCTTCAGCATCTGTGAAGGGTTTCTCAACCTCTAGGGATTTAACTGTCCAGTGGGGTGAGGGTGTTGCAGTTAGGGAGGATCTATTCTACTGACAGGACAAATCTCCCTTTATGAGGGAGCAGACACTTACTTCTTCAACCTGAGGCTATTCTTATTGAGGCAACTCCCTGTACACTTCGGTGTCGTATCTCGATTGATACCAACTTGGGGACCTTTGGAGGGAACACCCTGCATCATACCATTTCTGCTCACCTTCCTGCCAGGACTGATACCATCGGAGAGACCCATCACCAATTTGTTACTCCCTGCGTGGTACCAAAGCTGGTCCATTCAATAGGAGAGAAAGAGACTCACCAAGGTACCGACTTTCATCTCAGCATCATTCATCACCTTCTCCTCAGCGTTGGGACCATTCACCAGCCTTAGCCTTCCTGCACCTTCCTCTGCACTCCAGGCTCCCCCCCCCATCATGTACTGCTGCTACTTTGTTCCACCCTCCAGCTCCCCCTGCTCTGATGCCTTTACTATCAGTGCCGACTGTTACAGTACTGACCTCAGTGTTGGTTTCATCAGTATTGACTGTGGTCAATCCAGCCATATCAACCTCGATACCGGAGTATTCTTCCTTCCTCTGCCATCAGTGCCACCAATCAAAGCCTCTTCTTGTCACTACCACTGCTTCAGTGATTCAAATGCAAGTGACCAATGGTGACTCAGACAATTACAATTCTGACACCTCTTCACTTGAGTTGCCTTCTCCAGTACAGCCTTCTCCATCTGGTGCTGTTGAAGACTCTGGGAAATTATATCCCCCCCCCCCAGGACATGAAATTCTTATCAAATGTGGTTTTACAGATGTCCAAGGCCCTCAGTTTTGAGGCTAAAGCTCCTCTGCCTCCAATCAAAGAGCCAGTTTTTCATATACTGGACTCCCATACTGTGACTTCCCATACTGTGACTGTGACTTCTCCCTTGATTCCTCTCCTGCTGACCCTACAAGATGTCATGAAGCACTCCTGGCAAAAACCCTCTGCACTGCCTGCAGCTTTCAAGAAATTGGAGAATTTGTATCAGATGCATCCTGAAAGTATGTCTTGCCTGTCTAACCATCTTGTTCCCAACTCTGTTGTAGTAGAGCCATCACAATCCAGGTCCTCAGCAAAGACAGATTTGGCACCGGGGGAAAGACGGCAGGCGTTTTGATGCTTTTGGCTGCAGATTCTACTCTTTGGCATCACTGACTAACATGGTGGGTAATATGCAGGCCTGCATAGCTGCCTACCAGAAGTTCCTCTGGGATAAGATGGTAGCCTTTGTTCCCCATCTCCCAGAGGACAATTGCAACACAGACATGTCCTTCTATCAAGAGGATCAGGCTCTGGCAACTCAGCCTGGCTTCTCTCTACTGATCTGCCTGAGGACACCAGATGGAGAATTGAGGATCTTCCATTTTATGGGGATGGCCTGTTTAACTCGACTACTGATGAGTCCCTGTACCAGTTATGCAAGGAGCAAGTCACAGTGAGGAAGATTGACCTCCCTGGACAAAAACCAGCAGCAACACTTGTTCAAGCCTTACTGGCATTGCCAACCTTCTACCTCCACCTTCTCCAGATCAAAGTCACCTCCATGATTCTCTTGCCTATCATCTCACACCTCCTCTTTCCAACGGTGTTCCCTTAAATCCACCAATATTAGCCTCCCACTTCTAAAAAAATCCTCTTTATCCTCTAAGTCTCATTTTTGACTCCTTGCTGAGGACACCAGTTCAGTCAATCTCAGACCCCTCCATCATAGGCCCACTGTCATCACAGGTCCCCAAGTTATACTGTCATTACTCCATCTGGCAGAACATCATCCCATATTCTTAGATTCTCACCATCATCCATATGGACTACACCATAGAATTTGGAAATATTCTACCCATTGACATGTTTTGATGTAGCTAGCCCTTCACTCCCCTTCTAGAGGAAATCAACACACTTCTTCAAAAAGGCACTGTGTAACATACTTTCAAATTGTACAAGGAGCAGCTTCTTCTCTAGGTACTTCATAGTTCCCAAGAGGGTTGGAGGCCTTTGGCCAATATTGGATCTCAGAGGAGTCAACAGTTACATCAGACCGAGGAGACTCAAAATGGTCATGTTGTATACCATCCTGCCTTTCCTGCATGTGAACAATTGGGTTGCATCAATAGAAAGATGCATATTTTCACATCGGAATTCTTCCCCAACACCACAAGTTCCTCTGCTTTGTAATTATCAATACAAGGTGCTTCTCTTTGGACTTTTGACAGCCCTGAGGGTATTCACCAAATGTATGGCTGTAGTCATTTCACATTTGAGAACCCAGGGTTTCTAAATCTACCCTTACCTCCATGATTGGCTATTGGTATCTTCTTCTCGAACCACACTGCTTTGAGACATTCATACCACATTGTGCTCCATGATTTAGGCTTGAATGTAAATAGAAAATAGTCAATTTTGGAGTGGACAAGGAGAAAAGACTTTATTGGTGCTGCTCTGAACTCCTGCTCAGTGCAAATTTTCCTGCCAGTGGACAGGGCCAGTACTTTGATAAGATAGGTGCACCCAGTACTACATGATAAGATAGGTGCACCCCAATGCTCAGCACATACAGTGTATCATCTATTGGGCCTAATACACTATTGCAGTCACATATCTAGCTCACCTGAACTTTAGGATCCTACAGCAGTGGTTTCTCCACTTGGATCCCTCCACAACAGACAGACCATGTTGTTGACCGTTCCTCACCACATCCTCCACTCACTGATATGGTGGACGTCCCAATGCAATCTTCTTTCAGACATGCCATTCCACATCCCAAACTCAGTGTGCATGGTACCCACAGATGCCTCAGAAGCAGGTTGGTGTGCCCACTGCAGTGGCCTGGTGGTGCAAAGGCTTTGCTCTTCTGCCAGATCAGCTCTGCACATCAATGCCATCGAATTGTTAGAGGTATTCAAGGTCCTCAAGGAATCTGAAAAATTGCTTTGAAATTTGACATTTCAGGTTACTATGGGCCACACAATTGTAGTTTGCTATATAAACAATCAGGGAGGAACACACTCCTCCATGTTACTGGGCCTACGTCTGTGGCATTGGTGTGTGCAGTGAAGAATAGATCTGATAGCAGTTTCTCTGGCAGGCAGGGACAAACAGACCCTATCAGACAAGGTTTTTTGACAGATCACATCCTATTTGCCAAGGTACAGAACATTTCTGCTCACGGGCTGGACAAGGTCAGGGGTCACTATGAGACACCTTTCTTCTACCATGGTTGTAATCTCTACTATATGCATTCCCTCCATTCCCCCTGCTGTTGAAAGTGGTAGCAAAGCTTGCAGAGGACATGGCCAATGCCATATTAATAGTACCATTTTGTCTGAGGCAACCCTGGTTCACGCCTTTTCTACATCTGTCACAGTTGAGGTACTTGATTCTTCTGTTCTCACACTCCAGGGAGTGAGTCCTACACCACACCTTCAGACTCTCTGCCTGTCAGCTTGAAGGATTGACTTCATGATGGCTCCTGAACGCCTCTGCATCCTTTCTGCATGCTAGAAAGGATTCCACAAAACGTGCCTACGATTACAAATGGTGACACTTCTGTTCCTTCGCTAATTCAAGATCAGAGACGACTTCTCCAGCACAGTTCTGCCCTTCCTCCTGCACCTTAGGGAAGGGAGATTTGCCTTTTCATCTATAAAGGTCTACTTGGCACAATTGTTGCTCACCAGCCAGCATCATATATGAATCAGACTCTCTTTACTGACCAGATTGTTAAGACATTCTTAAGGTCTTAGCTCACCTGTACCTACTGCTGGCCCCTCCAACCTCACCTTGGTCACTGTCCTTGGTCCTTTCTCAACTGACACAACAACCCTTCAAACTGATGGCCTCTTCCTTATACTGAAGACAGGCTTTCTGGTGGCTATTACCTTCACAAAGAGAGCCTCTGGGTTTACCACTCTTCATCACAATGACCCCTTTGTCATCTTCCACCAAGAGAAAGTAGTGCTACATGCTGTCTCAATTCCAAGTTAACTAGGACATTGTGTTACCCGTGCTTTACCCTAACACACAGTCTGTCCTGGAGAGGTTGTTACACTGCTCAGGTGTCCATTGGGCACTGGCCTTTTATATCCAAAGACAGATTCATTTTATCTCTCTTAACAGACTCTTCATATGCCATGGTGGTGCCCAGAAAGGTCAAAATGTGTCTTCTCAAAAGATTCTCCAAATGGATTGTACGAGTTGTCTGCTTGGCTTATGAAATGGTGAAATGGTCAATTCCGATGAACTTCTGGGCTCACTCTACCAGAGCAATTGCCTCTTCAATGGCTCTCTTTTTTTTTTTAGAATGAATCTCCTTGCTTGACTTGTGTAAAGCCACTACTTGGTCTCAACCTTCTACTTTTAATCAACATTACCACTAGGATTGTAGATCTAGAGCGGATGTTGGTTTTGGTCTTGCTTTCCTTTTTTCTGTTCTTCAGTGACCTGACCCTGGTGCCTAGGGTAAGCTTTACAGTCACCCATTTGTGTGAGGTACAAAGACCACGATGAAGAAGAACAGGTTGCTTACCTATAACTGTGGTTCTTTGAGTGGTTGTCTGTACCCTCACACAACTCACCCTACTTCCCCTCTTTCAGGTCCCTGCTATATATGGCAGACTTTGAAACTGAGGAGATGGTAGCTTGGCAGGCTGGAGCATGCATTGTAGACAGTGAGGGTGGCATATTCCCACCAAGCTTCTCTAGAATATTCCATAGATGATCTCTGCACAGGCACAGAGCCCATTTGTGTGAGGGCACAGATGACCACTTGAAAAACCACAGTTACAGATAAGCTATCTGTTCTCTAGCAACATAGCAAGATAGTCCTCAAACATGAATCAGTTTCTTGCTATATCTGTGTGCAATACATTTTACATCTGTATGTGCCAAAAGCATTGTGAGCTGACCACACACATTCCATTGTTAGTCATATCCATTTTTATACATCATGTAAGTAAATGATTAGTGCAGGATTGATTTAGAGGTTTTGGTTGTAGAGGTTTGAGGGTTTTTTTCTTTTTGAAGGGAGGGTGTGCCAGTAATTTTAATTCTTTCTCCAAATGCTAACACTTTTTGCAGCTACCAGAGCTTCCTGTGAATCAACCTAATTTCCACATTTGGATATGCACATACATATGCTTTGGGTACTCTTGACAACTGAGGGAAGGAAAGAATTCACTGTCATGTTCAGAAACTGATACTGCCTCCTCACCCTGAAGGGTTGGGCTGGACCTAGGATTCTGTCAGAAGATTGAGTAACTATTTCATGATCAACAGCATAGAGTTTCTTCTGTGATTAATATGAACTTGCGTAACTCCTATTTAATTCCATCCATATGTGTATTAATTAGTAAAATTTAATTTACGCTCTATTGTCTTTTTAAAAAATGATTCCACAGATGAATTTTGTAGGTTAATTGTTAAAATAAAAATAGAGTCTATTTGATGCAATTTTACCTGGCCCAAGCTTGTATTGACATGCTACTATAATCTGTTTTTAACTCTTTGTTGCTAGTAGTGAGTTTTTACTGTTCTGTTCACCTAGTTTTTTCCCCTTTTTATTGAACTATTTTTAAAACATGTTTTTAGAAAGTAAAAAGGGTGTGGTAGCTTCCAAAGTAATAGCTCAATTCATGTGCTGGTGTTGACTTACAAAGCCCTAAACGATTTGGCTAGGATATCTGAAAGACCGTCTCCTCCCATATCAGCCTGCCAGAAATTTGAGATCTTCATAGAAAGCCCTGTTGCATGCCCCAACACCTTGTGAAGTTAGGTTGGTGAGTAAACGTAATAGGGCTTTCTCTTTATCAGTGCCTCAACTGTGGAACCCAAGGAAGTTAGTAAGGTCCCATCTCTTTTAAGCTTCTAGTGGGCAGCCAAAACAGTGCTATTCCACATGGCATTCAGTGCTTGAAATATCTATTTTAACTGTTTTAAAACTGGATCCTATGATATTTTAAACTGTTTTTTATGAATCTTTAGAGTATTTTAATGCGCATTTAAAATGTTTTTATCTTTGTATTGTTTTAATTGTTTTTTATTTGTTCATCACCTTGTGAGCCCTTGTGGATTGTTAGGCAATACAGAAACACTTTAAATAAATGAATAGTATATCTAAGCTGTCTCAGTTTTATGAGTAAATTTATTATTTGGATGTATTGGACTGGCTCGAACATTCTCTTTTCCATGTTTACTAGCTTGAGAGCGTATGATTAGATCTTAATTTTCCTACTTTGCTTAAAGCTGTCTGTTTATACTTGAGATACAGTATAATTAGATTATAAAAATATAATTAAATTAAATATAGCTCCACATGCAAATAAATTTGAAAAATAAACAAGATTAAAATGATTTAGTTGATGGATTCACTAGTTTATATTGTAAGCAGACAATGTAAAAGGGGAATGAAGATTGAAATGAAGTACTGCCAGTGGTTGCCAGATCTTCCAGTACTATTTTACTTACTGTTGACACATTCATAGTAATTTCTCCCACATATTCATGAGTATGCACACTTTGTGTCTTAACAGTTGGTTGGCATAATCTAGTGAATTTTTAGAGGGTAATGGCTTCATAATGCTGATTTCTGTTAAAGTTTGTGTTTTTTTAATATTTGGATTATGAATTAATGGCTTACGCCAGGGGTAGGCAACCTAAGGCCTGGGGGCCGGATGTGCCCCCCCCTGAGGCCTTTGGACCAGCTCCAGGCCGGTCCTGCTGCCGCTGCCACCCCCCGCCGCCCGCCATTATGATATTGATTATTGTTGTTATTACTTGTTCTTGGGTTTTTCTTGGCAAAATCTCCACAGGGGTTTTGCCATGGTTTTTCTGGGGCTAAGAGAGTGTGCATGCATATTTTTTTTATTTTTTTAAAAATTATTTATTTTTATTTATTTTTGGTGCTTTGGCGCCCCAATTGTCTGAGGGACATCAACCCGGCCCCCGGCTCAAAAAGGTTGCCTACCTCTGGCTTACGCAATGTTAGTTCTGAAATACAGATCCTAATTCACACTGGAATGTCTGCTTGAGAGTAATATTTGTCTTTTGCACACAACAGTTGTAATATTTAAAAGCCCCCATTGAGTACTGACTTGTTTATATGCAGCATACTCTCCAACTATCCTGGTTTGGCAGGGGCAGCCTGGTTAATTCCTTTGCTGTTCCACTTTCTCAGTTGCTTTTAAATGTCCTATAGCTAGTTTCTCTTTCCTCCTCCCACTCTCCTGCCTTGATTCTAGGCTTACTTCAGTTGCTGCAAATATTAGCATACCCTACACCATTCCAGCTGGATATGGGGTTTTGAGCATGTTTTGAAAAGTCACAATGACCTCCGGAGACTAGGAAGTTATAAGAGTATGATGGCATGCCCATCTGAGGACATGTGGGAGACCTAGCTAACCCCCCCCCCTCCAGCTCTTTTCATTACCTCTTGCAACAACAGTGTCAGCATCTTCTTGAAATTTTAGGGAAATTATAGCTCAAAAGGAAAAGGAAAAGGAGTCCTGTCACAAAGCAACCAAAAACCATACTCTGCACTTCACCTCATGATGTGCTCCCATTCACTCCTCCTGCCCAACCATTCAGGGATTGTCTCAAATCTATAATAAAATAACAATAATAAAATTTTATTTATACCCCACCCCTCTGTCGAACAATCAGGGCGGCTTACAACAACAATTAAAATTACACAGGAAATACAGACTAAACCCCCCAAGACCCCACCCTCCCCCATTAAAACAATATTAAACTAGACAACACAGCTTAAAAACAGGATAAAATGAAATAATTGAAGAGACTATATGCAAACAAAGGTAGTGGCGAGCCAAAGCTAAGAGATGGAGACGCACAGCTCCTGAGGCCGGGATCTAATCAGGAAAGGCCTGTTGAAAGAGATCCGTCTTCACAGCCTTTTAAAAACTGCATAAACTCGTAATCTGACGGACCTCGTCTGGCAGGTCATTCCATAACCTGGGGGCAACTACAAATCTAATCAATGTTTTGACACTTGGATGCCAAAACTATCAATTCTTCTGATGCCTTTTTTGTCCATTCCATGGGGATACTGCCAAAGCCTTTGTTATACCATTTTATAATATCAAGCACTCCTCAAGGGTATGAAATGAGATATAAATATCCCATCCCTAGTCATGTTGTAACACTCTCACTATGTAACCCTCAGATGCTGTCTGAGCTACTTTCCATTTTCTGTCCACCTTGCTTCAAGACTGGTAATTACTGCCCCCTTTAACTCCCAAGTCCTCTCTGTTCAATTTTCTACATCTTTCTTTCTGATAGCTTTATATGGTTCTTAAGGTTGCATTGGTTTGGTATGTTTGTGTGCACCCTTGCACCTTTCTAAATAAAATCTGATCACTTAAATTTGAGTGCTCACTTCAGTTAATGCTGGTATACATAGGTGAAAGGATCCCTGAAGTTACCTTCCTCTCACCAGATTCCTTTTGAGCAATAATTTCCCTAACATAACAACAACACTGTTGTTGGGGACCCCAAACACTCTCCTCACCCTCTAGGGCAGGGGTAGGCAACCTAAGGCCCGGGGGCCGGATGCG
>CM034703.1:282820330-282832387 GCA_020142125.1 Phrynosoma platyrhinos
GACAGCAACCCGGGCCCCGGCTCAAAAAGGTTGCCTACCCCTGCTCTAGGGTAACACAAACCAAGTTCAAAGTGCAAAAGTAGTTTGCACTCAATTCACTCAGCAGGTGAGAGAAGAGGGGGTGGAGTCTTGACCCTCCCAGTTGGCTTAGGTAAAAGCTTCATAATAGAACATCCTGTGCTTCTATAGGATCAATATTGAGATTGAGATTTTTGTAAACTTTATATTTTAGTTTTATATTTTAAAACTTAGTTTTACTGGTTTTCTTCTCTCCACCCCCTTCCTTTTGAACTGCAAATCATCTGTTTGTTTTAGGGCTGCACAATGCCATGGGAAAGAAATTGTAACTTGTAGTTTGGACAGTGGGGAAGTTGTTACTTTCTTGTAGTTACTTGTAGTTTGGACAGTGGGAAATTTTGAGAGAGGCTGTACAGCAATGTTCTCTTTACATTAACAATGGAATTATGTAGAAGTAAGTCTCAATGAGTTCAGCAGGACTTTCTCCTAGGTAAACCTCTCTCATACCACAGTGGCACTTTAGCTGCCATGGCTATTTTCTACAGAAATATTTTATACTTTATATAAACTATAAGACTGGAATTTATAGTTTGGCAAGGCAATAGGATTCTCTGCTTGAGAATTATAAATACTACACAAGACTACAAATCCCAGGATTCTGTAGGATACAGCATGGCTGTTGTGTGTCTTCAAGTCATTTCAGACTTACGGCAACCCTAAGGCCCTATCATGGGGTTTTCTTGGCAAGTTTCTTCAGAGGTGGGTTGTCATTGACATTCTCTGAAGCTGAAAGAGTGTGATTTGCCCAACCAAATTGCTATATTGTGCAACGTGAAACAGACCCAGGCAATTATTATGGATGAGTGGAGTTTAAAACATTGCTGTTCCCATTTCTTAGGCCAAATCTCCTAACAACTACATGTTGGGAACAATGTCCCTTTAAGACAGTGTAAAAATAGTTTGTATGGCTGTAAATGAGAAGTAACACCAGGTTTCAGTCCTTAGTCATAACCGCTGTATATAAGTGCTCTAAAACCCAGGGCAGGTGTGGGTTGAAGTGAAAAGAGTTGTGGTTGGTGGATTGTTTCAAAGAATCATAGAGACCACAAGGGCCCTCCAGTCCAACCCCCTGCCATGCAGGAACTCAAAATCAAAGCATCCCTGACAGATGGCCATCCATTCTCTGTTTAAAGACCTCCAAAGAAGGAGACTCCTTTAAAGACAGTGTGTAGAGAATGGATTGCTGTATATCAGACAGTGAATGTTGGATAGAGTTAAAGGAGAGTTTGTGTATAACTTGTACATATTGCAACAAGTGATAAAAGTCTCCAAGGACTTCTGAAGAATCCAACTATGTGTGTGCATCATTCAAGGTTGGTCAGTGCAATATTGCTAAATACTACAAACTGAGTTTGTGCTTCTGCACTCTGCTGCAAATAGCTACTGTTGAGGTCAAGCACCTCAGACAGTGCTGATACTTGGCTTCTCTAGTGGGCCTAGTTTTTGTTTTTGTTGCTACATGCCTACAGGACATAGAAGAGAGTCAACACTACATTACTCTGGCTACAACTATCCTAGCATTTGTTTATAATGTTCATATGTTGTCCCATAACAGAGCTCTCTTAAGTAGTTTACAGTAACACAGCAGAGGGCATGCACCAAGTTCATCAACTGGTATTCCCAGTGAGGGGTTAGATGATAGGTAATAACTGGGTTGAGACCTTGGAGTGCCCCTGCCAGTCATAGTAAACAATGACCAAGGTAAATAAACCACTAACCTGATCTGTTAAATAACAGCCTGTTGCAGGAGTGTTTGTTAAAATACTGTTCTAGAGATATAAAAATAACATTTTAATATATATATATATATATATATATATATATATATATATATATATATATATTGTCTGAAATAGCTGGAACTCTCAGCCAATAAAAAGCATTTTGAATGGTGTAATCTCTTCATAGAAATCATGCCTTGTAAATCAAACTCAAGTACAATAAAGCACCATGCTTTGTCGGATATTATCAGTGGAGAACCATGGTACTCTAATCGAGGGAAATTACATATTCTGACATACAGTGTCATGATTGCTTGACTAGAGTATATTCAAAACCTATATTTATATAATCATAATTCACATATTACTCCAATTTTCTATTTTCAAGGGAAAAGTGAAGAAAAATATGATTGCCCCTGCTTGGACAACTACCATGATGGCCCTGTAGTAGCTGTTGATTCCTGTGAGAATCTTTCTATCTTTTTAAGTTGTGGGTAGGTGACGATATTAAAAGTTATCTATTTGTATAGAAAGAATAAGAGGAAAAATATGAAGATGCAAGTATTATTAAATCATAAAACTATAATTTGGCCACAGGCATTGTGACAGTGCTTTGATATGGTAGGAAAATGTGGTCCACCACCACTCAGAATAGTCTCCTCTACATATTTTCTTAACTTTTAGGGCCCAGCTCTGCATAGAGAAGCACTGAAAAAGGTGGCTAAAGCTACCAACTTAATTTCCCAGAGGCATGGAGGGTGGGAATTAAGACAATGTTGCTGAAACCACTTCACATGATGCTTTGCTTTCCACCCCTGCCTTCCTATGTCCCTCTCACCCTTCCCCTTCCTTCCTTCCTTCCTTCCTTCCTTCCTTCCTTCCTTCCTTCCTTCCTTTCTTTCCCCAGATCTGGGGCTCAAAGTTGGCTTACAAACTGTTCCCAGTATAGTCACTGAGAGAGGAGCAGAAGATATCTTGCTTAGGTATCTTCCCAAGTACTTACCCCCTTTTAACATGGGCCCAATATGGTTGCTGTATAATTATTCTTCACAAAGGAGCCCTGGTGGTGCAGTAGGAAGCCCTGGTGGCACAGTGGTTAAATGCTGGTGCAGCAGCCATAACGTTGTAAGTTCGATCTTAGAGGAGGCCTCCAAGCTCCACTCAGCCTTCCATGCTTTCGTAGGTCAGTAAAACAAGTACCCAGCTTGTTGGGGGCAATTGGCTTACACATTGTAAACTGCTTAGGGCAGTGGTGGTGAACCTATGGCATGTGTGCCAGAAGGGGCACTTAGAGTCCTTTCTGTGAGCATGCATGCCATCGCCCCAGCACAGAGTTCGGCAGAGTTCATTACTAGAAAGTCAGAGGGATGCAGTACTTTGCGATAAATAAGTGGGTTTTGGGTTGCAGTTTGGGCACTTGGTCTCTAAAAGGTTCGCCATCACTGGTTTAGGGAGTGGTAGTTCACTGATAAGCAGTATAGAAACTTGCTATTGTTATAAGATTCCATCTTGCAAAGTACAATTATATGCAATAAAATTCAGCTGCATAGAAGTAGAGACCTCTATGTACCTCCTCAAGAAATTAATCTCATAGAGTTGCAAGATGTATTATCTGTGAACACTTTTCTTCACTTTGAATTCTGCAGGAGTTAAATTTGTTGAAATTGTATGGAAATGGAATCCATCTGAAATTGTTTTCCTATCAAAAACTCTTCTGTATTCTCTCAAAATGTCACTAGCCAACTTTAAAATGCAGAGGAATCTCATAACTCTTGATCTTATTATTCTGTTCTGATCTTAGTGGAATAACGTATATTATCAGCTCCTAAAACATTTTGGACAGCAGCATTCATATGCTTAAGATGTAAGGATTAAGTGATGCTTTGAAATAATTAATAGGAAATCACTGGAACTGTACTAGGTATCTTGTCTGGACTACTGTACAATGCTCTTTATGGGGTTGCCTTTGAAGAGTGCTCAGAAAGTTCAGTTGGTCCAAAGAGCTGTATCCAAATTATTAACCAGGGCTGGCTATAGAGAGCATACAATTCCCTTGCTGCAAATGCTCCACTGGCTGCTTGTCTGTTTCTTGGCACAATTCAAAGTCCTGGTTATAAAAAGCCACATACACTTCAGGTCCAAGTTGTCTGAAGGACCATAATCATCCGTTATCAGCCTGCCTGTGTTTTGAGATCTTCTGGGAAGGCCCTTTGTTCTACCATTCTCACAATACATTTCATGGAAACACAGGAAGAGCCTTCTCCATGGCTGCTCTCGGGCTCTGAAACTATCTTTCTACCGAGGTTAGACTGGCATGTCCCTGATATCCTTTGGTAAATAGGTGAGGCTTAGGTTTTAATAGGCTTTTGAGGGCTGATTGCTATATTGTTTGTTCTTTTTACTTGTTAAGTTTTTAACTGCTTTTAATTCTCAGTTTAATTATATTTTTAACTTTTATATGATGTGATTTTTTTTAGCTGTATCTATTTTAACCTTTGTAAGCCACCTTGAATCTTGAAAGAGGTGGGGAATAATATCAACACCACTAATAATAGACAGATCATGTCTCTTCGGTACAATAAAAATATTGATCAAACCTGAATTCCTGGTTAGAGGAAGTTAGCTGTTAGGAAGATCCCATTGATTCAATGGGTCAGCTCTAGATGGAATTCACAGTTGGATTTAGAACAGAGGCGAGAATCATGTGGCCCTCAATATGTAGCTGAACTGAAACTCCCAACATTATTCACTATTGACTATACCGACTTGGGCTGCTGAGAGTTCAGTCAACATCATCTGGAAGGTTGTGTGATTTCCACTCTGATTAAGGTCATAGAATGTGACTTATATTTTGGCTGATGTAAGCTGGAACTTCTCAGATCTCTGCCTCATTCAAGGAAGGAGATGATTGTTGTATGTGGTTAAAGAGATTAAGATAAGTAAGGTATGTGATTTCAAATCACCTGTCAACTTATGGCAACCTCATGAATTTCATTAGGTCGTCTTAGGCAAGGAATACTCAGAGGTATTTGCCAATGTTTTCATCTGAAGTATAGCTTACAGCTCCTGTTATTCCCTGGTGGTCTCCCCTCTGAGTACTAACTAGGCCTGACCCTGCTTTGCTTCCAAGATCAGATGGGACCTGGTGCCATCAGAATATTTAGGAAACAGATCATTGTGAATTTATTCATGAAGCACTGGATGACTTCAGTAGAATACAGTGATATAAATGGAATGATACTCAGTAGCACAAAATGTAAGTTCATGCATTTATAAACATCTCATTGGGTTTGGGATTCATCAGGTAGAAACACGAGAAAAGAGATCATCAGAAATGTAATAGAATGTAGGTTTAAATAAAGGGTTTTCTTTCTTTTGAGAAACGTACTTGGTGTATTACATAAACATTTCTAATACCTATTAATACACTTGTATAAGGCACCAGTATATAAGGGGTTCTCATAAAGTTTTAATTATCACCCTTAATTTTTTTTGACAGAAAGTTTGTGTTGATTTGTAGTTAATTTATTTCTATGTAGTCACCATCCAGATTTACACATTTTCCCAGTGTTTCTTGATCCTCTGAATACCTGATACTGTAGAAGTCAGCAGAGTGCGCCTTCCAAGGGGTATCATAAAGTAATAATTATCACCCAGAAGTTGTTATGGTATATTGATGAAATTTTGTCAGTGTCATCATTGGTCCTGAAGTGCACGATGTTAAGAAAATGAGCTCATTGTGTCCTTTATTTTTGTGACAGGTTGTGCCAGAAATGACTAAAGTTTTAAATCCTCGTAAAGTACTATCTGCAGACTTCTACAATAATGGTATTTGAAGGGTCAAGAAACACTGGGGAAAATGTCTAAATCTGGCTGGTGCCTACATAGAAATAAGTTAACAACTACAAATCAAATCTTAAACTTTCTGTCAATTTTTTAAAAGGTGATAATTAAAACTTTATAATACCCCCTCGTAGAATGCATTCAAAAAAGTTTATCACCCATCTACAAATATATATATATATATATATATATATATATATATATATATATATATATATATATATATATATATATATATATATATATATATATATATATATTCGAACTGAGAAGTGCAGCAAAAAACAATTTCTTTCCTCATAACCAATCTTTATAAGCAGAGACTCAAGTAGGTAGGGGGGAAACAAGCAAAGAAAAGATATGATGGCACTGTTTAAAAAAAACAAACCCAAAACCACCTTCTCACAGAAGAAGATAATATGAGTAGATATAGCTAGGGTGCTTTTTTAAAAAAATAAATAAAATAAAACCAACACATCTGGCCTTATACCAACACATCTGATGCTTCCAGATGAACAGTTCCTAATTATTCCTTCTTTCCTTTCTAAATGGATTTTCTGTGGCAAGAAAAACATGGGAGAAGCATTGAGAAATATGAGAGGGTTATGAATGGTCTTCCATAAGATTCCATGAATGAGGCAGAATGATTGCACAATAAATGCATCATTGGAACATGTGTAGATAAGTATGCCCAAGCTAACTGAAATAAAAGTTCATGATATATGCTTATGGAGAGTATAACATTGTAACTATACTAAATTTAAACTGGAAATAAGAGGGACTTAAGGTAGAACCAACTTGCACATGATTCAAGCAACAGTTATAAGAGCCTAAAAGCTCACAGCTTTTTTTTAAAAAAAGAAAAAGGATACATTAATGAAAAGTATCTCAGATAGAGCCAGTTTTTATGGGAAAGTGTGATTGTGATTGTTTTTGGATTCCTAATCACTGAGTGAAACTCACAGCAAAACTAAGGTTCATAGAAAATATGTGCATCATTTCCTTCCTAACCAACAAAGTCCTGCAGAAACAAAGACAAATGAATTTGGAATTTCATGATTTACTCACCACTTCATCAGATGCATGAAATGTTATCCGGAATTTCCAACAACAATTTTGTGAATAACCATGTTAATAATGTAAATGCCACTGTCAGTACTTTCTGCATTTAATTTCCCTCTACTTGGTATACTAGTGCATGCTACAATACATTTCTTGGTCTTTAAGGTATTTCTTTATGTAGAACTTTTTCTTTATGTAGCTACTCACTGGAAATAGTTATGATCGTTTTCCTGTTTACTTATAGTGTAGTGTGGTATTGATGGTTTTTAGATTTCAGAAGTAAGCAATTATATATATCCGAATTAAATTATATTGTATGACTTTTTCCCAAGATGTTTCCTTTTCCCCTCCCTTTTCTAGGTCAGATACTGTGATAAAGCTATGGAATCTTCAGAAGAATCTGTTGGCTGAGATTACTCTTGATAACACTTTAAGCACAGCTTGTTTCCTGAATAGTTCTGGTGACATTTTACTGGCTTTCAAAAGTGATATTTATGTCTTGTCTCACAACAAAGCACTTGATATATCAACAACAAATATTGAAACGGCTACAGTCTCAACAGCAGGTAGGCTATATTGAGGCCCTAGTGGTGGATACTGGAACTGGTTGTGAAGTGAGGGAAAACAAACGCACAATGAGGCTTTGTTGGAATAAAAAAGGCCACAGTTTCATTGGTTACAACCATGGAGGTTTGGTATGGCATAAAGCTGCAGCTAGAGGCATCAGACGACCCATATGCCATTTGATAGACCACCATTGTAGCCCAGCTGCTAAGGAAATAACAGGAAGTGGACTCCAACATGGGTGTGAGACACTGCAGGATTCCTCCAACACATGGGGCAAAGTACATCCTCCAAGCTGGATGTATGCCTCCAGGTGTTATGCCTAAGATACCTTAAGGGGAGTCCCAGAATGGAGATGATTGACACAAGGGTACTGTCTCTAATTCCTAAACTGGATCTATCTGAGTATTCAACTAGTTGTGACAAAGAGGAAGAACAAGCCAGGAACAGACTCACTATAGGCTTATATGTAGATCTAAGCATAGCTGCAGATTTCCCCACATGCAAGTGCATAACCAAACCAAGAGAGGATGGCAAGAATATTGAAATGTGAATACCTGCAACGTGACACATCTCCCCCTAGAGGACCAAAGAGGAAATTTCCTCTATGCTGTTCACATCTTGGGATTTTAACTACAGTTTGTAATGGAAATGGTACTAGTCATTGTGACCACAAATTAGATTTGCCATCCTAACCAAGATCTGAAATGTGTTTGCAAATCTTGCTTTGTATTCACCATTATTAGTGAAATCGGATGTCATAGTAATCCAGAGATGAAACCAACAAAAGAAAAGGGGGTTCATGTTTGAGGAGGAAGTGCACTTCTCTCATTCCCAGCTTGCTTATAATGGTATTGTCATTAATGGGATAAGGAATCCTAAAAGTAGCAGGAATGTGTTTAGTTGCATGTTTGCTGTTCATTGTGAGAAAGCACTGAAAAATGCCAGTAATATTTTAATGGAAAAACACAATGATTTCTTTGACTGTTTTCAAAACATTATAAATAAAATATAAGTCATTTTTATCATGATAGTTTCACTATAACATTATATTTTAATAGGAATTATGTAATGCAAATGCTGCCATTGTGATCTCTTTTCCAGAATCGTATATTTTTGAAAGTCAGCCTCAAGATGATCGAGAAAAAATTGATGTGTCTAAATCAATTGAAATGGCAACCTATCTGGTATGTTCTGTCTTAACATTACATTTTTACCTTTACAAAGAAATCAAAGCTGAACACAGCACTTTGTACTTGAAGACATGAACTATTAAAATGAATTGCAACAAACATCAGCTGCAAAGTCTGCCACCTTCTGTTACATGTACAGTAATGCAATGACTCCACAGGGAATTTCAGATTTCAGGATTACTTTAAAACTACATTAGGGGCCAATATATATCAATATTTTGTCTTGGAACTATAATGTCTAGCTCATATGCATGGCATGCAATGTGCTCTCCAACCTGTTGGTCTAACACTGTTATTCCTTCAATAATCCATTTTCCCACAAGCTGCTCATAGATTAGACTCTCATGATTGAGGTTTCAACATGCTATTTATTTAAATATTCTTAACTGCTGTCAAGTCAAGTTTGACTTATGCCAACCCTACAAATGAGAAACCTCCAAGCCACTCTATTATCAAAAGCTCTTCTCAGGTCTTCCAGATTGAAGACTGTGTCTTCCTTGATTGAACCTATCCATCTTGTATTATAATCTTCTTCTCTTCCTATTACCTTCCACTTTTCCAGGCATTATTACCTTTTCCAATGAGTCATGCCTTCTCATAATCAGGCCAAAGTATGACAGCCTCAGTTTAGTATTCTAAAGAGTTCAGGCTTGATCTGTTCACATTTGTTTATCTTTTTAGCCATGTACAGCATCCATAGAACTCTTCTGCAACACCACATCTCAAAAGAGTTGACTTTCTTTCTGTGAGCTTTCTTTACCATTCAGCTCTCACACCCATATATAGTGATGGGAAATACATTTATATCTTTGTACCTAAGGATCTCCTCTAGTTCTTTCTTAGCTGCCCTTCCCATTCCCAGTCTTCTGATTTCTTGAATGCAGTTTCCGTTCTGGTCAATCCAAGGTATAGTCTTTGACTATTTCAATGTCCTCATCATCCATACTTGTGAATATCTTCTGTGTCATTATTTTTCTTAATGTTCAACAGTAAGTCTGCCTTAGCACTTTCTTCCTTGACTTTATTTAGTAATTGTTCCAAGTCTTTATTTTCTGCTAATAGTATGGTATCACCTGCATATCTTAGATTGTTATTATTTCCTCCGATTTGCAGTCCCCTTTCTCTGTGTCTATGCCTGCTCTGCGTTTGATATTTTCAGTATTTGAGTTGAACAAATAGGGTGATAGACTGTAGCCTTGCCGACCCCCTTGCCAACTGGGAACCATTCTGTTTCTCCATATTCTGTTCTAATGGTAGCCTCTTGTCATGAGTACAGATTACACATCAGGACAATCAAATGTGGTGGCACTCCCATTTTATTAAGAGTAAACCATAGGGGGGAACTTCCGGTGGCATGGCGACAAGCAAGTCTCCTTTGTGATCATCTCGCATGGGAGACTCACCAACCGAAAGGATCAGGTCCTCAAGGCGCATATGCCGGAGGACGAAGGTTCTCCTCAGTTAGAGTAGAAGCAGAGGGGCCCGGCAGAGACCTCCAGTTGATACGATCTACCCTAAGAAAAGAAGAACGGAGGATAGTAAGAGAGAGTGTGTAAGAGAGGATCAACGTGGAGGCTCGGGCTGACCACGTCCGCGGTCAGGTCACTGCTGAATAGCAGCGGAAAGTCACCACCACTTCTAAGCAAACAAAATAAGCGGACAAAACTTATTTCTGTCATGTTGGAATTGGTGTTTACCTTCTGCAAAATTAGCCATTTGTGTCAAATTAAAGCCTTTTGCCATTAATAGCGGAATATATTAGTGGAATATAAGATCGCAACCCTGAGTTTGTTTGCTTGAACGGATCGGATTGGAAGGAAAGTGAGAGTGAAAATAAGTTAAGTCTGCGAAAGTGAAAGCTTTGCTTAATACAAAGAATCAACTCCCAAACATTGACTTTTAAGATATTTTGATTGAAAGTACAGAGGACTTTGTTTAACACATTTTGGGAGCAGTTTGTGAGAGAGAAAGGACGTGGCAGATATTAAAAACCATGCTTCCCAAAGAAACAAATATGGAGGACAACAGAGTTTAACTGAGAATCATAGACAGTAACTGACTTAAGAAGGACTGACATCGTATACAAGGAAATAAGGCCAGGAGAAAGACAATATTGTTATTTGAAAGTACTGACAAGTTATAAGAGACATTGTAAACAAACAGAGACTGGCAGATTGACTTGGATTGAAATTGTCCCAGGAAGGAATGGGAAAGAGGACTAACACACAATCAGCTGCATAAAGCAAAGGAAGGAAGACATATTTATTAATAATTGTCTGTCCATGGTATTAAAAGTGGTTGAATGAACTGAACTGAACTGTTAAGGACTGAGATTTATTTTTGGACTTTAAAACTAAAAATAAAAAGACCCCCTGTAAAAACGGAACTGAGAGACTGAGAGACAAATTTGGATCTAAGCTGCTTTCCTGGAGAGAGAAAGGAAAAAAATAAAAGGGATTGGAAAGAGGACTATTAATGGACTGATCTGTCTAAAACTACATTTTGACTTCAATTAAGGACAATTAAGGGCTAAAGAAGAAAAGAAACTTTGAAATCCTTATTTCTGCTTGCTGATAGAAGTGTGGTCTTTATTGCTCTCCTTTGGTGTTGAGCTGCGCTTAGAAGTAGAAAGATCTATTGAAAGTTAGGGGGGAGAGAGGGAGGGGGAGAGAAGTGGAGAAGGTTAAATAATATTGCTTTGTGAATTTTAAGAATTAGAAACTACGAGTTGGTGATATATATATATATAAAGTAAATCTAAAAATAAGAATGCATAATATCTTTACAAATTAGTAAGTTCTATATATCTTGAACATTTGACTTTAAACACTTTAAAAATCAGCCTGAAATCTATAAAGGAAAGTTCAAGTTGGGGGAAATTGTACAAAAAAATATTTTCTTATATTACATTCTGTGTTGTTTTGTTTTGTTCTGTTTTGTTTTGTTTGACCTACTTTATATATCAATATATTTAAGAAATATTAGGAAGGAACCAACTCGGTAATTTTGGAATTGATTAAATTATAACGAAACAAACTAGTTAGCAGGAAACATAAATATAATTAAATTAAATTGGGAAAAAAAAGAGAAGATAGAGAGAGAAGGGAAGGAGGAGAAAAAAAATAAAAGAAAGGAAAAAGGTTTCCCTATTTGAGAATATTTAGGTTAAAAGAGAGTAGATTGAGGTATTAATTTGAGTTTACAAACTTTTGTAAAGGAAAAAAAGGGAGAGAAAGGGAAGGGAAAAGAGAGAAGGGGAAAGAAAAAAAGGTTTAGAATTAAAAAAGAAGAAGACTATTAAAGAAATAAAAGTGATTTTGACTTGATTAGGAAATCTTAACTCCATTTAATAAATGAGAAGGAGATTTGAGAAAGACTGATTAAACAATAGAAAGACTAAACAAATAACTAAAAAAAACACACACACATACAAAAACAACTATATAGTATGATGTCTAGAAGAGAAAGAAATAAACAACAGCAGGCAACGGCGTCTAACCAGAGAAGAGCGTCACTTGAAACAATAACGAAGGGAAACTACTCAAATCCAAGTATGATTGAAGAATTGAAGCGAATGCACCTTGAATTGAGAAACG
>CM034703.1:282832487-282846415 GCA_020142125.1 Phrynosoma platyrhinos
GAAAGTCAACAGGACAAGTGAAAACTCATCAAGGGAAACTTCCCACAAACTTTTTTGACCTAACAGAATCTTTGGCCATCCAAGATGTATGGAGATATTTATATAAAGATGAGGAAGGATTTACTTATTACTCTAATAGACATAGTTCACTATCCAGGATAGATATGATATGGGCCTCAAAAACAATAAGTCACAAGATCCATTCTACCAAGAAACATGATCACAACACTCTGATATTAACATTTAAAGAGCAAACAAAACAATTTAAATGGAAACTAAAAGATGAGTTAATTCAAAATCAAAAAATAGTAGAGACCATGAGAGAGAGCATAAAGGCCTATTTTGAAGAAAATAAAACAACTGATACAAAAATGACAACAATTTGGGAAGCAGGTAAGGCTGTATTTAGAGGCTTATGGATAAGCCAGGATTCATATTTGAGGAAAAGTGAAAGGGAAAAAGATAGAAAAATACAAAACTTGTTATTACAGAAAGAAAAAGATTTAGCCCAAAACCCTGGAGATAAAAAAATATTAGAATAAATTAGTATTCTACAAAAACAAGAAATCAGGAAAAATACTTTAGAAATCGGCAAGAAGCTAAAAACATTAAAACAAAAGAATTTTGAATCAGCAAATAAAATTGGAAAATGGTTGGCGGAAAAATTAAGGAAAAAGAGAACCAAAAAAATGATAATAGAACTAAATGAAGGGGGGAAAAAAATAACTTCCCAAAGTGAAATAAAAGATACTTTTTACAGATTTTTTACAGAACTATACCAAGAAAAGGAGATAGATCTTATTGAGATTCACAAATATTTAAATAATCAAGAATTTAAAAGTCCAACTCAAACTCAATTGGAAAGTCTAAATAAACCTATATCAGATTTAGAAGGACTTGAGGCTATAAAAAGAAGTAAAGAAGGGAAAGCTCCTGGACCAGACGGGTATACCAGTGCATTTTATAAAACATTTGCAAAAGAACTAAATACACCAATGCGAAAAATAATGAATGCAATTTTAGAAGAAGGAATTTCACCTACCTGGCAAGAAGCGGAAATTATTTTGATACCAAAAGAAGGGAAACAAAATACAGATGTGAAAAATTATCGACCTATATCTTTGTTAAACACTGATTATAAAATATTTGCAGATATCTTGGCCAACAGATTTAAAAATTATCTAAAAAATTGGATAGATGAAAATCAACGAAGCTTTCTCCCTCAAAGACAAATGAGAGAAAATTTAAGAATTGTAGTTGACGTAATAGAATATTATGACAGGCATAATGAAAAAAGTTTAGGAATGCTATTTATAGATTTGGAGAAAGCCTTCGATACAGTGAATTGGAACACCCTCTTTGAAATATTGGAGAAAATGAAATTAGGCCCTAAATTTACTCGTTGGATAAAAGAAATCTACAAAAAACAAAAAGCAACGATCAACATAAATGGAGAAACTACAAATTATATAGAAATTAGAAAGGGTACACATCAGGGATGTCCTTTGTCTCCTCTGCTGTACTTGGTAGTGATTGAGAGATTAATTAAGGAGATTAAAAATGATGATACAATTGAAGGGCCAAGAATCAGGAAAAATAATTATAAAATTAGAGCCTTTGCCAACGACATGGTTATATTTTTAGAAAATCCCCAAGATCAGTTTACTTGAATCAATCGAAAGGTTCGGGAACATAACAGGATGTAAACTAAATAAAGGAAAATCAGCAATTATTACAAAGAACATGAATAAAGAGGAGGAGGAAGAATTACATAGAAAGACAGAGATTTGTGTAAAAAGAGTAAACCATAGCTTTTCATGATCTACACCAGGGGTAGGCAACCTTTCCCCTTTAAGGGCCAAGGGACTTCACCTCCCAGAATCCCAGGAGCTATTGGGCAACATGGGACTATTGGCCAACATGGCTGAGGCTTCTGGGAGCTGAAGTCCCTCGGCCCTTAAAGGGGAAAGGTTGCCTACCCCTGATCTACACAGTCAAAGGTTTTGCTATAGTCTATAAAGCACATGAAGATTTTCTTCTCAAATTCTTTGAGAATTCCACTATCCAACTTAAGTATGCAATGTGAATTCTAGTGCCTCTTCCTTTCTTGAACCCAGTTTGCACCTCTGGAATTTCCTGCACCATATATGGTATCAGTCTTTGTAGTAGAATTTTGAGCATGACTTTGCTTGCTTGGAAAATTTGTGCAATGGTCCTATACTTACTGCAATCTTTTGTGTTTTTGTTTTTTTAGAGATAGGAATGTATATTCTTCATGATCTCTCTGAATCACACAATTGGGTTTTACTGCACCTGTGCAGAGCATGTTCAAAACCTAGGTTAGATTTTTGGTGGTAGCTCCACCCACCCTATGTAAAATCCTCAATTCCTACTTATTTCCCTCAGCTCATAGAATCATAGGGTTGGAAGAGACCACATGGACCATCCAGTCCAACCCCCTGACATGCAGGAACTCACAATTATAGCATCCCCAACAGATAGCCATCCAGTCTCTGTTTAAAGGCCTCCAAAGAAGGAGACTCCACCACATTCCAGGGAAATGTGTTCCACTGTCGAACAGCTCTTACTGTCAGGAGGTTCCTCCTAATGTTTAGGTAGAATCTCTTTTCCTGTAGCTTGCATCCATTGTTCCATGTCCTATTCTCTGGAGCAGCAGAAAACAAGCTTGCTTCCTCCTCAATATGGCACCTCTTCGAATACTTAAACAGGGCTATCATATTACCTCTTAACCATCTCTTCTCTGGGATAAACATACCCAACTTCCTAAGTCTCTCCTCATAAGGCATAGTTTCTAGACCCTTCACCATTTTGGTTGCCCTCCTCTAGACATACTCCAGTTTGTCAACATCCTTTTTGAATTTTGGTGCCCAGAACTGGACACAGTACTCCAGGTGAGGCCTGACCAATGCAGAATAGGGTGGCACTGTTACTTCCCGTGATCTGTACTTCCATTGATGCAGCCTAGAATCGCATTGGTGTTTTCAGCTGCCACATCACCCTGGTGACTCATCTTCAACTTGTGGTCTATTAGGACTCCTAGATCCCTTTCACATGTAGTTTTGTTAAGCCAGGTGTCCCCCATCTTATATCTATGCATTTCATTTTTTCTGCCTAACTGCAGTACCTTACTGTTCTCCCTGTTGAAGTTCATTTTGTTAGTTTTGGCCTAGCTTTCTAATTTATCCGGGTCAATTTGAATTTTGATCCTCTCCTCTGGAGCATTAGCTCCTAATTTGGTGTCATCTGCAAATTCAATAAGCATGCCCTCTGTTCTTTCATCTAAGTCATGGATAAAGATGTTGAATAGCACTGGGCCCAGGACAGAACCCGGTGGCACCTACTGGTCACTTCTCTCCAAGATGAAGAGGAACCATTGTTGACCACCCTTTGGGGTCAGCCAGTCAACCAATTACAAATCCATTGTAATTGCATTGTCTAGCCCACATTTTACTAGCTTGTTTGAAAGAATTGTTTGCAAGTTCCTTTTCATCCACTGCACTAGCAACATCAAGGAATCTTGTTGGTAGTTTACTTCACTTTCTGTTTTGACTCTGCTCATTCTTTGTCTTTTCCCTTGGCTATTCCTTCTGGTATACGTCTGTTCAGTATGGTTTGTCACAACTAGTCTTCATTTAATGCTCTGAACATGTTTGTTGTTCTTGGACGATGTCATCTACATCATGTAAGAGGTGTACTGAATGTGGGGCAAATCTCCCAGGCTGCGATGGTCATTCTACTGATGCCAGGTTATTCAATCCACATTCAAGACAAGGAATACTTAGAGGTGGCTCTGTCAGTTCCTTCCTCTGAAATATAGCCTACAACACTTGGTATTTGTTTGCAGTCTTCCATCCAAGTACTAACTAAAGCTGACCTTGCTTAGCTTCTAAGATCAGACAGGATCTGATGCCTTAGGGTATTTAGGCCTACAGGGTAGGTAACAGGCACTCCTGCAAACAACCCATGCAAAACAAGTCTCTCATCTCACCCTTTTCCCCAAATCACTAGTGAATGCTTGCCAAAAGTATCTTCATCCACTAAATCACTCCCCATCATAATCCACTCAAACAGAAACTCCAAGGTGTAACATAGGAGACGGGGGTTTGAGTTGGTCAACCTTTTGGTGTGCTGCCAGCATAACTGGCCTAACCATAAATAACACTGGGGTTGAAAAACTCAATAATTTTAATCCTTCTGTGGCTTTCCTGTTTTACAAAAACTGTCAGCGAGAGACCTATCTCACCCCCTAACAAATTTTAACAAATTAAAAGCAATTAACATATCATATAGGATCAATTTCAGTATTAATCAGGAACTCTAGTGCAGGGGTAGGCAACCTTTTTGAGCCAGGGGCCGGGTTGCTGTCCCTCAGACAATTGGGGGGCCGAAGCACCAAAAACAAACAAATAAATAAATAAATAAATAAAAATATTTTTTAAATTTTTTTAAAAAAATAAATAAAATATGCATGCACATTTCTCTCAGCCCCAGAAAAGCCATGGCAAAACCCCTGTGGAGATTTTGCCAAGAAAACCCCAAGAACAAGTAATAACAACAATAATCAATATCATCATGGTGGGCGGTGGCGGCGGCGGTGGCAGGACCAGCCTGGGGCCGGTCCAAAGGCCTCGAGGGGCCGCATTAGTAATTTCCAAGCTTTGCTTAGTGCAGCTTCATATCTGCAAAGGATGAGTAACCACACAATTTATTTTAAAATTTGCATTCCTTCACAGCTGTAATCATATTTATAGACAATTTATTAAGATGCTTTATTTAATTTACTTCGAATTAATTTCTGTATAGTATCAGATTCCATGAACAAAAATGAAATACTTGTTTTATGCTGTGTTTATGTGCCTTCAAATCGCTTGTCAACTTATGAATTTTGTAGAGTTTTCTTAGGGAAGGAATATTCAGAGGTGGTTTTGCCAATTCCTTCCTCTGAAATACAGCCGACAACACCTGGTGTTCATTGGCAGTCTCCTATGGTACATTCTTCTTAATTTTTTGATGCTGCAATGCTGTACCCATTTCTTTGGCAGTTAATCCCATTTAATTCAATGGAACCTATTTCTGAGTAGATAAATATTGAATGTCATTATGAATAAAAAAAAGTCTACATTCTATAACATATATTCTTTATAGCTAGAAATTCATGCATAGTATGTTCAAAACTGAATCTCACCCTGAATATATTTATTGTTCTCCAGGAACCTTACAAGGGATTTGCCTTCACTGAAGACTTCACATCAGAGTTGCAGGTGTTGCCAAAGAAGAAAGGAAAGGTTAGGCTATATAGTCCCCCTAAGGAAACATGTTCTACACAGTAGATGTAATCTGTACAGATAGAAGAAAATACATAACAAATATATATGTAAAGGAGTGTTTACTTTTCTGTTAATGGATACTTTTTTTTTTGCCTTACCAATAACATAAATACAGTCATTCATACAGTCATTCATTAAATTGAAAGATAACATAGTTTCCATGCTTAGACAACCACAGAGTTGTTGTAAAGAAACATGGGATAACCCTATAAATGTTGCCCAGGTTGCTTGAAGTAACAATGCAATTCAAATGGACTGCACAAAAGTAACATATAATTAATTACTGCTATGGCTATGTTAGGCATATTAATATGCCTATGCTATATAGGCAAATCTAGTCCCCTGACAATAATATGCTATAGGTGTATTAATCTAAAGATATTATTTTTTTAATCAAAACAGGTCAACTGTCCACAGATTTGGGATGAAAATACATACATTTTTTGTGTTTTTGAAAATATGTTGCTTCTACTGTTTTTGAAAATTACCTTGATAGGAATGAAAAACAAATAGTAAAGGCACATTTCCTAGCTACGACTGATAATGTGTCATTTAATAAACGAAATATCCCACAGTTTCTTCAATAGCTCAGAATAGTATTAACGCTGTTTACGTTATATCAAGATTTATTTAAATTTGATTTGTTGAATATTAAATGTAAAAATATATAATAAAATATTTCATTAATTTACAACCTTTAAAATGTATTTGTTTATTTATTTCCAGGATTTATATCCAATCTTTCTCCCACAATGGGATTCATATATCTATTCATTCTTCTTTTTCCTTTTTCCTTTATCCATTAGGAATCCTGGAGATTACCAAAAGCTCCCTCAGAGATTTACTGCTCTCCCTGTACTTCAGAAGGATCCCTGAAGATATTTGATTTTCTGCTCCAACCTGTAACCCCCAACTTAGAAGAACAAGATAAAGCTAAAAGTAATTGTTTTAAAGGAATTTATTGGCTAAACAAATTTAGTAGACTGATTTAAGATGCCCATAAGGGAAGAGCTCAGAAGGAAGGTGGGGGTGTTGTTGTTGTTTTTCATTTTCTCCTGGGGTGCATTGCTGTTTGGTGGAAAGATTTTCCCATGTTGTTTGGTATGTTATTGGAAGAGTTGGAAGTAGCATATATTAAAAAGCATGATTGGTTTGGTGTAGAATAATTAGAAGTTGCCACCATTTCTTTGGTATGAGACAGAAACAACCAGACATGCATCATTTTTTTTTCAGATCCCTCTGATGTTTGACAATTACTTATTTGAATCTGGTAACTTCAGAGGAGCTTGGAGATGTCTCATCCATAGGGCCACCATGAGTTAAAATCGACTCAAGGGCAGTTAACAACAACAACAAAATTGTTATAGATGTATTATCCACTAAAAGTGCTAATGGGGAGGCAATGCTTGTACAATCTGTTTGAAGAGTTTTACAACAGTCTACTGCAGGGACCAGCAACCTACGGCCCGGGGGCCGGTTAAGGCCCTGGTCCCCAGACTTACTGGCCCAGGCCGAAGGTTGCTGCCACCGCTGCCGCGCGCCGCCACCACAGCGTGTTTTTGCCGCTCTGCGGCCGCGCTCGCCACTGCTGCCATTTTGGAAATCAAAATGGTGGCCGCGACGCATTTGCGCATGCACAAATGCTCTGCAGCCGCCATTTTGATTTCCAAAATGGCGGCAGCGTGCACGGGAGGTTGCGCGTGGGCCGCCATTCCACCCCCCCTCGGCCCAGCCGAAACCTGGGCTACGGGAGACCAGCCCAGGTCTTAAAAAGGTTGCCTTTCCCTGGTCTAGTGTGATTAAAGTAGGGTGGAATTCTACAGGCAGGCTTTTAATGACCTTCACTGAATTCTATGGAGCAAAATAGACTGCACTCTTAGACACAGAGGAAACTGATCTCATCCAAGCATCATGGTCAATAAGAACAAATGGCAAATCTAGCTCCCTGACAATAATATCTATCAATACAGCACTGGACTTTTTCTCACATGTGAAATGCAGCAGTTAGTCACACCTGTGCTCAAATCAGGTCAAATCAAATTCTATACTTTGGTACAATAGTGAGCTAAGAATAATTGTGCCCATGATATGCCCAGCTCCCACTGATAGTTGTTAGCACATTTCCCCCTTTTTATCCTATTAAACAAAAGAGGAATTTATCAGAATGTCTATCTAGTTGCATCTCCAAGAGGGGTGAAACAGACAGGCAAAATAAAGCAGATTCCAGCTGGTTTGAAGGCAGGGCATTTATATGGCGCACATCTCCAAAAAGCAGGTGTAAACTGAAATATGACTGTGTGGGCTGATCATAGAGGTGGGCAGCCAATGGGATGGTATCTGAGCAGGACATGAGAGGTAATTGGAGGTTGCAGGCAGTGTGTTTGTGTGATGGTGCACATGCATGGTGGGGAGGCAACAACAAAAAATTACCCAGTGGCAAGGTGTTAAACAGTCTTCCAGTGGGTATTCGCCCAGCCTTGGCTTGTGTAGACAGTGGGGTTTCAACCCATTTTTGGAAAAAGTAGGATTGAACCACTTTTTCCTGCCTGTCTGCTCTGCCCCCTAGTCACAATATAGACTAGTGGTTGATTAAACAAATTAGATACTGTTGAAAACAGAGAATGCATAAGACTCTTTGTTGAATATTTACTTTGTTTAAGAATATAATCTCATTTCAGTCTAACATAGCTTGATTTTTGCCTAACAACTAATTTCCTTGATTCATGATGGCCTATATGCTGTTAGTCCTGACTAGAATAGACTCAATGATTCAATTGGTTATACCTATGTGTTGAATGGTTGAATAGTGATTCAGCAATTGATTCAGTGGATCTACTGTAGTTGAGTTTTACTCATGTGCATTAAAATAAAGAAGAGGAGAAATGAGAGGTCTTATTGAAATTATTGTGGTTTTCTTCCCTTAGTGTCTAGAAAAATGATTGTAACAAAGGACATGAAATATGTGCCAGGGCCAAAATCTGACCCACCTACAGAGTGTGAAATACCATTCTTTGGGGTTTCTCCATGTGCATCTTTAGTTCATGAAGAGCCCAGGGGAAAAACACAACCCAAGGAACAGGTTTGTATGAGGCCTTATATGACTACCTTTAGCTGACTACCGTTAACAGACTACTAGAGTAGTTGTTTCTTGTTGTGTGGAAGGACAGTAGCTGTGGGAGCCTATTTATTGTTCTCCTATTTCTTGCTCTTTTTCTCCTTCCTCCTTTATAACTTCTTTTTGCATCCCTCCTGCTTTTCACCTCCCACACTCACTTCTTATCATTATCTTTCTTTTCCATAGCTGCAGATATGGCTAGATTAATTGACATTTTTCATTTATATAGTGATTTTCTTATAAAATACTGGATCCAGTCATGATTTTTGATTTATTTGGATATGTTTGTATTGGTTTTATATTGTAATTCTAGGGTTGCCATGTTTTAAGTTATCAGTGAGAAATCAGACTCTGTGTGTGTGTGTGTAGTTGAAATAAAAGATGGTGCAGTATTCTCTTCATGAAATATGATACTGCTTTATTGATTGTTAAGATTTCTGAGGCAGAGAGTGAAGCTGTAGAGCCATCCACTGTAGAGCCATTACCAGAAATTCTCCATGAAAAACAACATCAAATCAGTGAAGAAACATCTCCAGAATTACTGGAAATAATGCCAGAGAGTGCCCCCACTTTAATCAAAACAAAGACCTCAGAGCCATTATCAGGCACAGGTATTCAATAAAGTTTTTTCCACTTTCCATTTTCATTATGTATATTGAAATATTACAAATATTATTTTGGAAGCAGATCCTGATTTGTTTTCAACCATTAGCATACCTACACATCTTTCATCAGTTGTTGTGATAATTAAGAACAAGAGATGTGAATTAGATGTTTAGACCAACATTATACCTGTACCTCCAACCCTCTGATGTAAGATAATCTGCAAAACATTTTGCACATACTATTCAGAAGTAAGTGTCCATCAAGGTTTTTAATTACACACAATACGACATGTGGGAGTCTAGGCTTATGATTTTCATATGTGGATAACCTTTTCCAGACCTTCCCTAGAATTGATGTCAGCATGCTTGCCAAATACTCTAGTGCACAACTGAAGCCAACCCACAATTTAGGCCAAAAAACCTAAGATCAAATCCAAATTGAGTAATTGAGTATGCCTGTATTGGCTTCATTTACTAAAGAACCAAGCAGAGTGAAGTACAGAAGTGCTCAGCTGCCTTTCAAAATAAAATGAAACATCAGATTAGCTAACTAAAACTTACCCAAGTCACCAAAGCAACTTGCAGGTGGGGAAAATCACAACCTAGACTCTATAATGTGGTTCACTCTTGTTTTAGCTCTGCAAGCTACCTAAAGACAAAAGGGGGTTTTACAAGGCAAAACTATCCCCATGCAACTGAAAAGCTTCCAGTGACAGAAATTAAAACAAATAAGGTCTGGGAGGGAACTAGATCATGTGTCCTTCTCTAGCTAATTCCTAAGGATAATGGTAAACAAAATTTTGGGTAAAGGATGTGTCAATGGGTGCAGTCAAACTGGAAGTGTATCAGTGACAGTCATGATGACATCACCTGGTGGCCTTAAGAAAATCATTCTCTTTTAGTCTCAGATTAACCTATACTATGCTAATGATAATAATGAGAACATGATGATTTAAGAAATTGAAATAATTTAAAGTAAATGAAATATGCATTAAATATCTGTTACTAAATCTGCATTTCTAATTACACTTATTAGTAATAGGTCCTATGAAATGTAGAGCTTCCTTCCAAGTAAAATATGCATAGGATCCAACTGTAAATATTATAAAGATAAAACACATATAGAGGCTGGACCTACAGAAATCTGGAGTGCTTTACTTGCGGTTCCAACTATTTGGTTCAGTCCCACTTGGTTTTCAGTCCCCACTGTCAGATAGCCTTCCATGGCTTTTGAGTAAGCTCAGCTCCACCAGTGGCATCACTAGGGTTGGTGTCACCCAGTGTGTGTGAGGAAGCTGAACTCCCTTGCTTCACTCCCACCCCTCTTGGCCAAACTGCCCCCCAACTTTCAAAGTCCCACATGAGGGCTGCCGTGGGGGATTCTGTAGGCTCTCCGCCCCTGAGCAACAAATGCTACTGAGAAGGGGTGCAACCTCTAGAGGACCTATTTAGGGTGTGGTGCAGCTGCTGGGCCCATTATCACTTGCCTTAGCCATGCCAGTGCCTCCAGGTGTACCATCCCACCAGGTAACACCCCTCTCTGGGGTATCACCCAGTGCAGTCCGCACTCCTCGCACTGCAGAAATAATCTGGTTTGGCATCGCTTTAACCGCCATGGCTCCTTGCAATGGAATTCTGGGAACTATAGTTTTGTGGGACATTTAGTCTCTTCTGTCAGAAAGTTCTGGTGCCACAATGAGCTACAATTCCCGGAATTCCATAGCATGGAGCCATGGTGGTTAAAGTGGTGCCAAACAAATTATTTCTGCAGTGCAGATGCAGCCTAGGTTGCAAAGGGATTTTATAGCACCTTTGAGACTGAAGGGTGAAGCAGATGGCCAGGAAAGTGTGGCCTCAGGCCACTCTGGCCACAAGCAGGTCAAGTTCGCGGCGACTGCATGGCCCACTCTGAAAGCGGGCTGCCGCCACCAGACCCAAGCTGTGCCACCAAGAGCTGGATTTTCCCGTCTCCTTTCTGTTCTGGTCTAAAGGACAAGAGTGCAGCCTCAGCTTGGTTTCTGGCTGCGTTTGAGATGTGCATCATATAAACAGCACGCCTCCAGTGCAGCCAGAAGCCACTTCTTTTGTCCTGTGTGTTTTAGGCCTTAGTCATACTGATCCAGACTAAAATGGCTATGTCCTTGAATTCTCTCACTAAGTAGTTTTGGAACTATTCCCTTCTTTAGATTCTTGCTCTCTTCCTCTCTTTACATCATTTTCCAAAGTGCTATTTATACTTCTGCAAATATTTTGTTTCCCAAGCCAGATGATCCCTCCACTTTGTGCATAGGTGTTGTTGTTATGTCTATATAAACAATGGCATTCACAACCTAAACATGAGAAATAAAAGACATCTGTTCCATAGAATTAAGTAAGCTTTAGTGTTAACCATCATTCAGTGTACATTACATTTTGTAATAGAACATGTTATTTCAATTCAACATATATCAGGTATTAGCAGATTTTATCTTGGTAAGAGTAATAAATATTTAGATTGCATTTTTAAAAAATCATTTTTTTTCCAAATGAATTTGCCATTTTCACTAAGAAAATAAATTTGGTACCACAAGCAGAAAGAAAATAGCTGCTTCACTGTTTTAGAGTGCTTACACAGCTACTACTGGAAAGTTTGCTTAGCTGCATAGTGATGAGTAGGTTTGGTAGCAGTTTTTGTACTTTCATTGGCACACAAGCTTCCATGTGGAAGTATATTTTCATTTTGATTTCATTTTTCTCATTTAGTGCTTAAATGTGAGATATAAAATATCACTGCTGTGAAAACAGCACATCTGTGTACATAACTTCCTACCAACACAGAAGTGGTATACACAGATTTAATCCTTGAATTTCATAATGATGATACATGAGAGGCTTTTAAAAATCTTTTTATAGATTCTGATGTTTATGAAAAAGAAGAAGAAAAATGTCCTAGTACAGAAAGACAAACAAGGAGTGTCAAGGTATTTAATACTGAAGTTAACAATATTTAAACTTCATTGGTTTCATAACTAAGAGCCTTTCCAAACAAGACAAAAGTCTCTGAAAGCTACAGATTTTGTTTCTGTACAAACCAATTTTATCCTGGAGAACTACATGATGTTTTTACAATCAAGAGGTATTCCCAGGGAACTCCGGGCATTACCAAGGACTTTTCATTCCCACTCCCAAGGTCAGTTTAAGTTAACTCAGTATTTAAGTATTTCCCAAAATGTAATGCACCTCTCTATGGCTGTGTTATACCAGGAAACAGCTAAGTTGGCACCACCAAAAAACATAATTATTGTTTCCAGACACAGATTCAATAGAGATCAAGCGAGGGAAAGAGGAATGCTAGCAACTAAAGAAAATGATCATAATGCTTAACTAGTGTGTTATTGCTAAATCATTTTAACACTTTGACAATAATTCCTGAATAAAAATTAAAAGGGCTCAGTGGAAATGGGTGAAAATCAGTTTCTGAAAGAAATTGTGTAGATGTGACCCATGAGCAGTGGGAGGGAGAGGATTAAGAACACATTGGAGGGGGAATGAGGAAAACTTGGGATATTTCAAGAAAGTTTGTATGCAAAACAATGACTATGCAAGTAAAATCTAAACAAAAAGAACAGGAAAGTCTTAATACTTTGAGACTTTTTTCCTTTTTGAAAAAACCCTAACCCCCATTGAAATCTATGAATTCTGGAGGTGCTTTATTTTGCCAAAATGTGCCCTAAATTGTTATTTACCTTGAATACACTGAACTTAGACTTTAATAATTTATGGCAGGCAAGCAAATTTGTAGGATTTGTTCAGAATAAATTAAGAAACAGTTGCTGGGTGCATGGAATTATCCCCATAACATTACAGCTCTGCCGTGTGCCTACCTCTATAGCAGATATAGCACAGCAATGGTAGATCCCTTGGTTCTTGTTAGCAAGCACTCAGGCCTAGGTCAGGTTTTATGTGCACCTATGGAAAACTAATGGGTAGGGAAGTGTATAAGACACTGATTTGAGGGGCCTATGCCCAATCTTTGACCCGCCAGATGTTTTGGACTTCAGCTCCCATAATTTCTGACTGTCAGTCAAGTTGGCTGGGGCTTCTGGAATCTGAAATATAAAACAAATGGAGTATTAAAGGTTGGGAACCACTAGGCCTGTGAATTTCCTTATTTAATTTGTCCACTTTACTACATTCTAAGTGATGTAATGGTAGGGGGTGTCCTATCTCCTCTCTATCAGTTTTAAATCAGTTAACCCAACTGTGGCTTCAAAGGAAATGGACATATGTTATAGTTAATCATGCAATAGAGAGGTAGTTCTAAGCATTCAGTTATGGTGGATAGGTCACTATTGGTTACACAGTTAAGGTGGCACACTTCATTGGTGGGACACTTCATTCACTTTATCATATATATGGTCAGTTGTAATGTGAGTATGACTTTTGGTTCTCTATTTCGATCATTTAGTTTGGCATGTGGAACTCTCATCTTGAGGGAAAAGCCTCACCCTTGGACTCAGTTCAGGAAATAAAGACATCCTCAGAGGTTTATTTATGTTTATATATTTGTTTGTCTCAATCCTAGATAAAGAGAAATTTCCCTTTACTAGATATTTTAGGGCTCATTCACACTATGGAAATAAACTTGTGTGGAACCAGTTTATTTCCACGAAGTTCACACTCGCCCCAGCTGCAATCGGTGCAGTTTGGGGGAAAGCGCGACCAAAAATCCAACTTAAATTGGTGCATTTGGCACTGGATCCCTTAGCAGTTCTTTTTTAAAGAACTGCAATGATCCGAATCTCTGATAAGTAAGCTATTGGATCGATTTGGATCCCATGGGACCCCCAAGTGCAGTCCTCCCTCCTCCTCTTTCCTCCT
>CM034703.1:282862290-282881923 GCA_020142125.1 Phrynosoma platyrhinos
CCACTTTATTTTCAGTTTTCTGGGCCACGTGTGATAAGGTCCAATGTCAGAGAGCTCTGGTGCCAAAACAAACTACAATTCCAAGAATTCTATAACATTGAGCCATGGCAGTTAAAATGGTGTCAAACTACTTTATTTCTGCAGTGGAGATGCAGCCTACATTAGCAATGATTACAACCTTTAACTTTAATGTGATAACTTTGAGTGATTTTAACCCAGAAAAGCTGAGAAACATACCCAAATGTCTCATTCATATCCTCCAAAGGCTGATCCCTCTTGGTGTGCCTTTGAAGGGAAGCACCAAAGAGCTGGCACTGCCACCATTTTCCCACCTAAGCATTCACAAAGGTTAGAAGTGGTGCCACAGTGGGGTGAGTAAGATGGACTAAGCACTTGCCTTTCACCACTCTACTTAGATAAGGCGTTGGCTTCCTTTTTAATAAGAGTTAAAGTACAATACTTACATTGACCTGTGGTGTGGATAAGTCAACTCAATTTTTTTGGGATCAAGTTTTTGATTAATATTTCTAGACTTATACATGAGTATATATGGTAATCTCACATCCTGTCAAGAACTGTATGCCATTATCTTTGAACCTAAGAACTGGTGATCATTCACCAATATAGAAAGATGTTAGCTATGGTTATGTGACCTGAGTTATCGAAGGCTGTTCCATTCATAATTATGAAATATATATGTATCTTAATGAATGTAGGGGGAGGTAATAATAAATTTATATTGACAAATTAGTGTGTGTTTATGTACTGTACCTTTCAAAGTGGTATTGATGTTATTATCAGACAACATGACGTGAATTTCCATATAAACTATACATAATGAAGCAAATCCTGACATATATTGAGTAACACTATTCTTTTCAATATACTAGAAATTGATTGATACTTAATATTTTTCAGGATGAAGTCAGTAGAATAATTTTACAATACAAGAACAGGTTCTACTTGACTGCATAGATCTAGTATTTCTACTTACTGTTTTAAAATCGCAAAAGGTTCTTCTATATCCAATTTGATTTAGGACTTTGATCTTCTACAACAGGGGTAGGCAACCTTTCCCCTTTAAGGGCCGAGGGACTTCAGCTCCCAGAAGCCTCAGCCATGTTGGCCAATAGTCCCATGTTGGCCAATAGCTCCTGGGATTCTGGGAGCTGAAATCCCTCATCCCTTAAAGGGGAAAGGTTGCCTACCCCTGTTCTACAATGTCTGTGTTAACTAGTTCAATTTGTGTACTGTCTATACACTTTGCAGCAGCTTTTAATCCTAGTAATCCAGTTTCCCTTTCTGCTCTGAGTGCTCAGACATTTCTCATATTTCTCAGGCCAAATATTGGTAACAAAGACTCCCCATTACTCAAAGAACAGGTGTGGAAAGGGACTGGTAGTGTCTCCACCAACTGTCAGCGTTACTTCAAATGTTGGGGAAATTGTATTTGCAAGAGGCATGGGTAATCTTTGTACCATGTGCACCAATTAGTACTATACCAGTACTAATTGGGAGGACTCCAGGTCCGAAGGTGACACTGAACATACACAGAGTGCAGGTGTGCATAACAGCTGTGTGCACAGAGGTTAGGTTTTGAAACCGTATTTATACCTTAAAACTAGCCTTAGGCAATGGGCTATCTAGCCAAGTAACAAAGGGTGAATGACTTGTCCTAGGATTCTACAGTAAAATTCCAGACTGGTTGATGGCTTCAATTTAAGTGTAACAAAAACAGTGATTGGATCAGGATATCCCTGAGGTGGATGGGAAAGCTGTGCTTCATTCATTCTTTAACTCAGGGGTAGGCAACCTTTCCCCTTTAAGGGCTGAGGGACTTCAGCTCCCAGAAGCCTCAGCCATGTTGGCCAATAGTCCCATGTTGGCCAATAGATCCTGGGATTCTGGGAGCTGAAGTCCCTCAGCCCTTAAAGGGGAAAGGTTGCCTACCCCTGCTTTAACTGATTGTACTGACTGAATGTTTTGTCTGTCCTGTATGAGTGAATACTTTTGAAAGCTGAATGCTTTCAAAGCCTGTCTTATTTCAGTACCATGCTTTACTGCTTCAGGGACTCTGTTCCCTTGAAACCATGTCAGCTCTGTCATTCTTGTTTTATGACATAGTGGAGCAGGATGGTTGTTTTGCTTATGGCTGTTGACTATACACATGCTTTTCAGTAAAGTTTGTCTGAACTGACACTCCCACCTTCTACTTTCTGTAGCTTGCTAGTCTCCCATTTGTGTGAGTCTGAGAGACCACAAAGAAGAAGGACAGGTTGCATAGCTGTAACTGTAGTTCTTTGAATAGTCATCTTCCTTTCTAAAGTGCACAAAAATATGAGCTTGAAAGTCTTCATTATAAGTAATGAACACCTACCTTTTTCATGTAAAAAGAGGAGTGAATATAAATATTGTTTTAAAAATTTCTAACCTCTCTTTCATCAGCTATTTTCCTCTCTCTTAGGGTTTGGTACCTGCTGAAAAAAGGTATGTAAAAGAAAGTAACCACAGGGTTACATCCAACACCGTATGAGCAGCCTTCCACTTGCACTTCTTCTCTTCCTCACTACACCTTCTCCTAGGTCCAAAACACACTGTAGAAATAATCCAGGTTGAGACCACTTTAACTGCCCTGGCTCAATGCTAGGGTATCCTGGGAATTGTAGTTTATTGTGGCACCAGAGCTCTCTGACAGAGAAGGCTAAATGTCAAACAATACTACAAATCTCAAAATTCCCTAGCATTGAGACAGAGCAGTTAAAGCAGTGTCAAACTGGATTATTTCTTCAATGTATTATGGCAACTAGTTTACTTCAGAATGTTTCTCAGATACAGAGGAAGAGGAATCCATTTCATTGGTCATGTCCATTCTTTTAGCACTGTATTCAGCCCTTGCACGGTCCACATAAAAGGAAAATGATTACTCTTGTGTTTTCTCTGTGATATATAGCCAGAATTAGACTTTATGATGTCCATTTTTTAAAAGTGCTGTACAAAAAATTATCCTATTTAAAGTAACTTCTACTTCAGACTATAACCTGGCTATAATTAGAGATAGAAAACATTGTAGATATGTTTACATATATGGTAAACTTAGAACTTTGCTAATAAATGTTCATGCTGTGGTACAGTTGAAAATGCTGAAACTAGTATTATACAAATATTGCTTAATTAATCAACAACTATAGAGAAAAGCTGGTTGTGTTTGTCATCATTTACTCACAGCTGTTCCTTTCTTGATCTTTCCCTGAATTCTAAATTATTTTGTTCCTGCAATTCAAGATGAGGGCCGAAGGGTTCAAATTGGCTGGAAACACCTAGTAAACTCAATTATGCTTGCAGTAGTTCCTTCTGTTGTTATTTCTGTACTGTAATTCTTAATTCCATCCTGTGATTTTATTTCTAAAACTAAGTGGAGTGGGATTGGAGAATGGCGTTGTTGTTTTTGTTTGCACTCTTCATTTACTTCATCACCCTTAGGAATTGTAGTTTAGTTCAGGTGAACTGTTGAGACCAATCCACTCATAAAAATCTAACCCACATAAGCTTGTATCACACAGTGTATATAAAGAAATTGGTAGCAGTGCTTAAATTTACAATACAATAAAAGTTGTTAAAAATGGCGAGAAAACCTTCCCAAGCTACCAAGCCGCTAAAATATATGTCTCAGTCAATTCTAAATTTGAAATCTTCTTCCGATGGTCATGTAACTATATAAGTTAGCTCTTATTAAGATTTACAGACTTGTTCTGGGCTGAAACAAAATTGCTCCATGGTGTAGAAAAAGTGAAAAATTCCTTTTTTTTTTTTTAAATGGGAAAACTGACATAACACTAGGTTTTTTAAAAAAAAACAACAACAACTATGCGTTGGGGTTTCTACTATGATTAGAGCCACAGCAGAGATCAGAGAGACCTTTGGAAGACCCAGGTCACTCCCCTGAGTGTTAAGCATGTTTACATACTCTAACCATCTTATTTGTTCACATATAAGAAAAGGGGTCAGTCAGTATTCAGCTCAAATCCGCAGGGGGGAAAAAAGCTGCTCTCATCTTCCAGTGTTCTGGCCAAGGAGTGCAAAGGCACTGTGATAACTGACAACAATTGGGCACTTATTTTAAATTTTTATTGAAAGCTAGTGTTCTTTTATTAATAGTGGATGCAAATAAGTAATTTCAAACCTGATTTTAAAATGGCAAACCTTTTTGACAATCTGGACTTAGGGTTTTGGTGTTCTATGTTTTTCCTCTCCTAAACTTGTGCACCAGTGCCCCCTCTTACTGCACATTTTCTGTCAGTGAGCCTGTGAAGTATGCAGTACAGCCATGTCAGCAATATTTTTGTCAGATGTTTTGCTTTTGACTATTACTTCTGTGCTGTAGCGAATGGGACCCTTCACTTGTACATGATAAAAATGTGGATGAAATTGGTTATTGAGTAAAGTTGTACGGTCCTGAGCTTTACTGGTAAATGGCACGAGGCTTCCGACATTTCTTTGACACACTCGTGAGTAGTTCTAAAAAAATCTTGGAAAAAAGAGGACATCTACAAAGTTAATATTGATCTCAGTTTTATCATCATCATCATCTGCAACCAAGAAATTAACATTTCAAAAATAAGGTTAATAGGTGAGCAATAAGATGTATCGTATTTTAAGTCATAGAAACATAGAGTTGGAAGAGACCACAAGGGCCATCCAGTCCAACCCCAAGCAATGCAGGAACTCAAAATCAAAGCATCCCCAACAGATGGCCATCCAGCCTCTGTTTAAAGACCTCCAAGGAAGAAGAAAGTTTTTCATTATCTATACAATCTAGGGCTTTGCTATAATCTATATAGCACAGATTGATTTCTTTTTAAATTATTTGGTGCACTCCATTACCCAATGCATGTTTGCCATCAAATCCCTAGCACTTCTTCTTTTCTTTAACCTAGCTTGGAGATCTGGCATTTCTCGTTCCATATTTCGTAAAACTCTTTGTTGCAGAATTTTGAGCAAGACTTTGCTTGCATCAGAAATTAACGCAATGGCTCTGTGGTCACTGTAATATCTGGTGTCCCCTTTCTTGGGGACTGGGATGTATATGGAGTGTTACCAGTATGTGGGCCATTGTTTTATTTTCCATATTTTTTAACAGAAGAGTAGATTCTGCCTCTATTGATATGCCTTCCATTCCTGGTAATTTGTTTCTCTCAAGTACTGAGTGCAGCTTCCACTTCACATCTTTTAAATTGGAGGTTTGTCTTTATATGGTTCTTCCTTGAATCAATCTGTCATCCTTTCATATATATTTTTTCTATATAGTTCTTCTGTGGGTGCATTTTGACACCACTTTAACTGCCATGGATCCAACCTACACAATCCTGGGAACTGTAGTTTTATGAGGCACCAGCCAAAAGCCTTTGTCAAGCTATAAATCCCAGGATCCCATAGGATGCAGCTACAGCATTTAAAGTGGTGTCAAGCTGCATTAATTCTATAGTGTAGATCCATCCCATGTGTTATTTCCATCTTTTGCTTTTTTATATACATTTGTGTGCATGTGTATGAATACACGATTCCTAACAAACTCATTATTAAATAGTCTGAAGAAATGCCAATATTGTTGTCATTATTGTGTTGTCTAAATACAAATATAAATGGGAGATCACACTTTAAAATGTTCCTTATATATATTTTTCAATCTGATTGCATTCTAAACAGTTGATCCATAAACCAATATATGAACATAATTCCTTAAAATATAAGCTATTTCTGTTATTACTCAAAGCGCTGATATATTTAAATTATATTTAAAATAATTTTCATTTAATTCATAGGCCCCTTTCAGGAAAGAAGACTAAGCAAGAGGAAAAGGAACATTATGAATCACCTTATGAAAAGTATATTATAAAGTATTTATTTTTAAATATTGCAACTTGCCTTTGTAACAGAAAGCACTGTATGATTCTACCTAAATTAGAGGTTTTAAACTTTTCTTGATCCAAGGCTTAATTTTAATTTGGAAGGATTGACCGGGGGGCATATTATAGCAGTAGATAGGAATGAGGGCACAGTTAGGGTCAAGGAGAAAGGGGGCGATGCCATATTATTAATTTATATGTTTGCCCATCAAGCACACAAAGAACTTATGAATTTTTCAGGAGTGACCTTCTGTCCAATGCAACATCTGTTCACAAAGTACAACTCAATTATATGCAGCTGTTATAGCCCTTGTGATGCATTTCTCAAATCCATGTGGACCTACTTTTACACATGTTGGGCAGTATCTACTGTAGTATCTGATTATTTCAGCAGAGTAGCAAACAGTGCCCAGCAGATCTTAAAATGATCACCCTGACCCAAATGACTGACTATGAGTGGGCCCTAGGAAATTCCATCATGCTGCAATCAGATAGTCTATGCTTGTCCTCTCTCTTGGACACCTGGACCTCTGCGTAAGTATGCTAGTAGAATTCTTAACTCCACAAACTTCAAACAGGATCTCAGCCTTTGTAAGACTAAATGTTAATTAAAAAGCAGGAAACATATATTCCAACTGAAACCTAATTCAGCAGAATATAAAAACCAGCAGATGAAATAATAACAGGGACCTTTTGCCTCCTGATGTTTAGCAGTATTGAGCACTGGTTCCGCTACTTGGGAAGAGAATTCTAATGTGTGACACACAGTGGTCCCCATTATCTATTTTGAACATTATAGTATTGAAGACAGTCAGATTCTAAAGCTTGTTTTATGAAATAAGCAACACCAAGATAAACAATAATCTGAACAGATCTTAGTCTATTCTCCTCTAGTTTGCCTGCAGATTTGCAGTAATAAATTAGAAAAAATAGAAATTAATACCATATATTTTGAACATAACAAATTCATATCAGCTGTCATGTTGTCCTTTCTACAGAGCAGTGACTTGGAGGAGGAAACAAAATGAACGAATCGGGCAAGCAGAGGAGCGACGTCTAATGCTAGAGCTTAACAAGAGGCCATGCTCCCGGAACCACTGTTTCACACCTACCAACTCTCAACAATGTAGTGTTATTGATTTTTATTAGCATACTTTTCTTAAAATGGAAAAGTTGGGGGCACAAGAAATGACCAGTGAATAAAGTTTAGCATGGTAGTGGTTTGGGCATTCGAGTATGACTGGAGACCAGGATTCAAATCCCTGTTTCGCCATGGAATCCTAGTCTTAGTGGTGGACAAAGGCAAACGCCTCTGAATAAATCTTGCCAAAAAACAAAACAAAAAAAACCCCAACATGATAGGTTTGCCTTAAGTTGGAGATGAATTAAAGGTATATAACACACAGGTGATTCCTGACTAACTCCTTATCAATCTTAATATGCAATCTAGATCTCTTGCCAGGTTCTCTGCTGCTGTACACAGTTCTCTTTTTGGGAAGAAATTGAAGCAAAATAGGTATTAAATAGTTCTGCGTTTTCATTGTGTTCTGTTAGCATTCCACCATCCTTATTGTGCTCCCACTGTCTCCTTGGTCATGCTCTTGCTTTAAATATATCTGAGGGGGAAAAACTTGTTGCTCCCTGCCTGCCTAGCCAGTCTTTGCTTATTCTGAGCTTTAGTCTCCATATGCTGTTTTTGAAAGCTTAGGTGACATTTTTACTCTACCTTGATTATTTGTTCTTCTTTCCATGCTCTTTATTTTCACTTTCTCATTAACCTTGCTCTATTGGCTTTTTTGGATGTTTCCCATTTTAATTCCTCCAGAGGATTGTTTGTGATTGTACTCTTTGCAACTCCTCCTTCAAGAACTCGCACCTTTATTGGGTGTCTTTTTCCTTCAGAATCTCTAGTTATGGGATTCCACTCACTATTTCTCTGAGCTTGTTAAAATCATCTTGCCTGAAATTTAAGGCCCACAATTGTGGATTCTAGCATTACCATGTCCCTAAAATACCAACTGCTTTGATTTGAGTGACCAATACCTTCCTGTTGTTTAGGATCAAGTTCAGGATTGCTGACCCCTTTGTTCCTTCTTCTCCCTATTGAAATAGGAAATTATCTGCAAAGCACATCAAGAATATGTTGGAACAGCCTGTGCTTACCCAAGTTAGTTTCCCAGCAGACATCATGGTAACTGAAGTCTCATAATTACCAAGTTTTGCATTTTTGTGATTTCTGAATTACCCTGGTTGGAGGTGAAATTTAGAGCTTGTGCTCATCTTTTAAGAAAAAATAAAGAGCTTTCTACATTTTGGTCTGTTCAAAAATATGGTTCTGTTTCAAGCAACAGTTGCAGGGCTGTCCTCACTATGAGGGAAAATGGTTTGAATGCCTAATACGGATGCCCCTCCCAATTTGCAGTCTTGCCATCCACAGTCTTGATCCTTTGTGGACAGCAAGCCGGGAGGGACATAATGGTGTGCGCGCCTGAGGCACACACGCAATGCCACGTGTAGGAGCATGCCCCCATTGTAATCAGTGGGGCTCCAATGTTGGCAATTTCCCCGATTTGCAGGGGGGTCTGGAATGGATCCCCTATGAATCGGGATGGATGACTGTACAGTAGATTTTGACTTTCATGAAAGAACAGCAAATGTTTAGTTATTTCTTTTGGTGTAAGTTTGTAAGTAAGTAAAATGATCTAACTGTATTTACTGCCAAGTATGGAAAAAAGTGCTTGTAAAACTTTCTGTTCAGTGTATCAGAATACTTGACTGGCTTTGGGTACTAACCATCTTGAGTTGGGTGCTACCATTCCTGCTCCATCCCAGAGAGCAAAATGTCTTAGGCAATGCTAAACAACTGGCCCGCATATACCAGGACACATATTTGAATCCATGCTTTCCAATTACCTTCCTTAAAAATCCAATAATAGACTGTTTGAAGAACATACAATTGTAACTTACATTAATCATGCAGGTAAATACAAAAGATATAGCAGATAATCACTGATACAACACATCTTGGCTTGGTCTGGATACTCCCTTGGAAGAACACTGCAGTTTCTGCAAGACTCTGTTCTGTAAAGCTTTCGCCCTGCTTTGGCTTCTCCTTCCCTCACTCCTGTTGTCGCATTGATTATAGTTCTAGCTCCTTCTCTTCTTGCTAGTCTCCCTCCCCTTCCTTCCACTGCCACTGTTGCTTTTTCTTTGTGGTTTCTGTGAAATCATACAAATGAGGTTTGGCACTTGCAAGGTAACCACCATGGAACATTCTCAAACTAAGATACTTGGTGGGAACCCCACCCTCATTCCCTCAGCAGTGTGTCTACCCAAAATCTCCTCATTTCCTTTTGTCACCCACATTAGCAGCTGCTAGAAACATTTTTCTGATCACTAAAATTCTTCCATCTTCTCTTATATCCCTAAAAACATTTTGTACCATTTTCCTTTCTTTCAGCTGCTGCCATTTAAAAAAAATTACAGGAGGAAGGGAGGTACTTTGGTGTCTGCAAGATGCTCTTCCTCTGCTGAAGCTTTTTGGGTCGCCTTGAAAACATTGTTTAAACTCTGCTGTTCCTGTGGCTGTAAGATTGCTCCTTCTGATGGTCATGTTGCTTGTATTTATCTGGGAGAGCGGCATAAGTGACATCCTGTGCCATTTGCCATGGATTCTCCAAACAGGATTTAAAAACAGACAACTTTAGCTGAGATTAGCTGTTTTGAAGGAGACTCTAAGCCTGGATATTTAGTGGTGGGAAATCCAACTTTAAATCCAGCTCTTCCCTCACTGAAAAAGAGACATCTCAAATGGCACTGGCTACAGTTTGAACACCAAGTTCTCCTTTACCTCCTAACCCAATTCCTGCTCTTGTTTTGATCTAGAATGAGGGCCAGTCTTAATCTACATCTTCAGCTTTGAAGGATTCTGTACCATCCTCCTCAGCCCAGAAGAAGATCCTCCATAGCAAACTGAGGGGGGTTGCAGACTGCCAGAAATAGTGTGAATTCAGTCCACTTTTAGGGTTAGGGTTAGTGCTAGGGAATCATGGGAACTGTTATTTTCCTGAGACATTGAGCCTTCTCTGTCAGACAACTCTGGTGCCACAATAAAATACAGTTCCCATGGTTCCCTAACTCTAACCCTAACCCTAAAAGTGGACTGAATTCACACTATTTCTGGCAGTCTGCAACCCCCCTGAGTCTTCAAAGAAACATCATTGATCATAAAGAGGACCCATATAATAACAAGACCAAGAAGTCCAAAGCAGACATGCCTTCAGTCCCAGCCTCAACACTAATGATGCTGGATTGGGCTCTGGCACTTTCCCCTGCTATGACTCCCAAAGAACAAAGCTGACATCACAATAGACTTTGCTCATTCCATTATTTACAGTCCAGACTGCAGGGCCTGAGATGTTCAGCACCTCCTGGGCTTTATGACAGCAACCATGTCAACAGCGCCTCTAGCTCATCTCCACTTCAGAACTTGTCAGGCCTGGTTTCTGAAATATTTATCACTGGAAACAGGCAGTCAATTCAAGATTTTTCATGTCCCTTATCCAGTTTTACCACTGGAATTCTTGGATCAGTCTGCTGAAGGGCATGGCATATCACCCTCCAGAACCTTCCATTACTCTTATTGCAGATGCTTTGAGGGAAGGCTGGGGAGCTCATCATGTAGGCCTCAGAACAAGAGGGAAATGGTGTGCTATGGAATATTACCTCCATATAAGTGCTCTAGAGCTTCTTACAATATTCAAAGCTTTTCGCTCATTCAAAGCACTTCTTTTTTGTTGGGTTTTCAAGCTGCAACAAACAATGACATTAAATTTTTACACCATCAATCAAGGTGGTATTCACGACAACAAGTTCCTCAGCCTTACTCTCCATCTATGGGAGTGTGCCGTTGTCACAGCATAGTTCCTGTGGCCATCTGTTGGGCAAGGAAAACAGCTGATGCTCCTCTATGATATAAATGGTCTCTACACAGGACCATGTTCCACCTCATATCCAATCAATGTGCTTGGCCTCAGACAGACCTCTTTGCCTCCTGCGTGAATGCAAAGTCCATAGTTTACTGCAGCAGAGCAGGAAAAGAGACCAGTTCTCTGGGAGACACTATCCCCTTTTACTAGTGTCATATTCTTTTCTACATATTTCCTCCAATCAGGCATGGTTTTCTATAGTACTTCATCTGTCTTGCAGCGAAGACATGAGATTGCCTCTTTAGCCAGATCTTCTGGCTGCAGAGAGGGGCAACATTTATCCCTGAGACTTGATGACACTTACCTAACAGGGTGGAGAATCATCCCTTCACTCTTCAGCTTAAGGCAGTACTGAAGGCTGTTCACAAACCAAATAAAACATACAATTCTAAATGTATTAGATTTGTTACCTTTCTGAATGAACCTAATGTTCCCGAGGGTCCAGTTTCAGTTATTCATGTCATGAAATTGTTGTTGCGTCTTCTATTTCATGGGTTGACTTTTTCCTCTTTTAAGGTTTATTTGGCAGCTATATCTTTGAAGTTGGCTCCAGAAACAGGTTTGTTTTTCATTGATCTCCTTGTGATGCATTTTCTAAAGGAGTTAAATCATCTTTGTTTTCTTGCACTTCTATGCCCACATAATTGGTCTTTGTCTATAGTGCTAACTTAGATCATGAGACCTCCTTTTGAACCTCTTGCTACTATGGGCTTGCTTTTGCTTTAGTTCAGGCCTGGTTTTTATTGCTAGAAACAGTCAGTCAGTTCAAGATACTTCATGTCCCTTATGTGGTATAATTTTTTACCTGAAAACAAACTAATTCTTAGCCATGATCTCATATTCAGTATCAGCAAGTTCAATTTGATTGAGATGCCTAGTGGGTAACTTGCCATACAATACTGCATGTACCTGGCACCTTATTCTAATTAAGCCTTTAACCATTGATTATGTTGTGTTAGTACATGGGTGTACTGCCCAGATGACAGATACATGCTAAACATTGCCTGCAAAAGAAGGAGATCAGGTTTAAAGAAGATGTTGAGCTGAAGTGGTAAGCCTCTCTATCCTGCTATAGTCATATTTATGTTGGGCTCCAGGTGTTCATATTGATAATGCAGCTCTAGATTTGAAGTCATTTCATGTAACTCAAGTATGCTGTGTGTGTGTTTTTAAAAAATTACCTGGCAAGTCATTTCTATTTCAGGGGCACTTGTCACAGAGTGGCACAAGTATTTGTTCACAGTCACAAAGTCTAATTATTACACTTCTTTCAGACTGCTTTGGGTAACACAGAGAAGTACAATTTATATTATCTGTAAGAATGTCCTTACACATTGCCAAATCTGTTTGCCTTCTCCTGGCAGATCTTTTCTCCAAGTAAGTTGACTGGGAAATATCACCATTTTTACCCACTTCAGGCTGCCTTTGTAACAAAAGCTCCATTACTCAGTCTATACCCCTAATTTTAGGCTCATTTACATGTCCGATAACACAGTAAATTGATTTAAATCAAGGCAGTTTGAATCAACATGGGAAAAAATAAATAAATCATTAAACAAAATTTTGTTTTGTTATACAATAGTATAGCACTTTCTGCAGCCCCTGAATACAGTGGGAGAACCACAATAATACACTGATTTATTTTACTATTCTTCAATTACATCTTTTCTAGAATGCTTTGCAATAAAATAAAACCATAAAATCAGTACATATAGTAAAACATCTATATAATAAAAATGAAGAGGAGATTTAAGTATCATATTACTAATAATCAAATATAAAAATGCAAAACACCTTTGACAATAAAAAGGCATTCATCTAGGACTATAAAGATACCAAAGAAGATCACAGCAAGTTTTCCTGAAGAAAACATTCCATTATAAGGATGCAGCTACTATTGGCATTTACTGTATTCCCTTAAGAATTAAGGTAATAATTACATACTTTTAAGAGTCCCTTCTCTTCATTCCTGATTACCTAGATCTATGTCAACAGTCTTCTGAAATAATTCCTGAAACTTTGCTTACCTTAATGAAGCCTCACAAACCAAATCACAGCCGTCCATACACAGTGATGGAAGAAACTACCATAAAGCTCCCTAGAGATTTTCCTTACAGGTAAATGACACATAATTACTTTTTAAAATCTACATTTTAAAGCTCATTTTGTCCTATCATATTTTAAAATGCTCTAGTCTTTCATACAAATTAAAGTTCATTTTCCCTGAAATTAATAAGGGGCATATCTGGTTATACTGGTTTATATTCCATTGGTACAGAAGGTAAGAGAGGATAGTTATATCAAATACAGTGAAGATGAGTGGTGCAGATTGGATTGCTTCCCCTCTTCATTTTGCTTTTTCAGATTTACCTTCAGAGCAATATGACCAATCCTTCAAAATATCAACTGCTTTGTTTGCCCTACTTCACCTCACAATGCCTTAAAGATAACTCAGCCTTCCTTATTTAGCTATCCTAGAATTCACCCAAAACACTGAATGTCAGTTGGTAAAATATTGTATTTCCTGAGCAAATGAAATACAATTTTTTTTCTCCCTGGGAAACCATGAATCTGCTCATTCATTGTCCAAGGAACATGTTTATACATTATATATATATATATATATATATATATATATATATATATATATATATATTCAAAGATATAGCCATGTTAGTCTGTAGAATCACTATGTAGAAGATCTTGTAGCTTGAAACACCCTAGTGCTATTAGAATGACTTTCCTCTTTTATTTATTAATTTATTTATTTAGTAGCACCATTTTTGTTACATAACTAGTATTGGACTGTTTATTGATATATATTTTTTAATTCTTGAATGTTGAAGCTCAACAAGGCTGTCCATTCTCTTACCCTGTTCTGCAATTTTGTGAACATTTATGTATGGTTAAATTTTCAAAAGACTGGGAATTGTCCTCTACTTCACTGGTATGTTCATTTAAGTGTGTTTGAAGAAACAGAACAGAACAAAGTGATGATTATTTTATTCAAGCCACCATTACAAGCAGAGAGGATTGCTGCTTCAGAACTCATAGGAGCCAGGACCAAAGGCCTACCTAGTCTAATACTGTGTTCACACAGTACCCAACCAGTTGCTTATGGGAAGCTTACCAGCGAGAAATTAATACAGCTACATCATCCACTTTATACTCCCCATATCTGTACCAAAGCATTTTTGTCAAGACATTTTGACCAGAAAGTATTATGAAAAGAATAAATGGCAGTTATGCACACTTGCCTGATTAGGCAGAAAGGCTGAAGTGTCTGATCCTGTTCATTTTTTAATGGAAGTATGTCCCATTGTGTTTAGAGGGATTTAGTTCCAGAAGTATACACACAGGACTGCAGCCTGAGACCCAAAACATCTGCTTTATTAATTTAATATGTATCTCCATAAACTGTACTTCAACTTGCCTTCTGAGAATTTCTTTTTGTGCTGCTTTATTAATTTAACATGTATCTCCATAAACTGTACTTCAACTTGCCTTCTGAGAATTTCTTTTTGTGCTGCTTTAATTAGTGCTACCTCTTATATTTATAGGCTGGCCTGGGGAACACCAACTACACCAGATCTGGGCATAAAGCTGTATTGCCCCAAGATGAAGTTAAGTAAGGAGCATAAAGTAGGCAGCCTGCCTGTTGAGAAAAACTTGCAACCAACAAAATCGATCCCAGTAAAAGGGTATGTTTAGAATGTAACAGTCACTCTCACATAACTATGCCTCTGCCTGTCTTTCCCCGCCACCCTCACCACCTCCTTGTGGAAGTCATGTCACTCTTACTGCTGTCAGAAGTCATGGATGTCATGCAAATTGTAAAAGTAGAATGAACTTTCATTTTCACCAGGCTTTCTTTATTTTTCAAAGTTTTGCTAATTTTAAAGTTTATTACTTCTGCTTGCTTTAGAAAAACTTATAACTGTACTTACTTTAGGGAAGAAACACTAGCATTGCTCCACAGAACTAAGATAATGACTTCCTAGATACTTTAATATACAAGTATTTTATTATATATTATTTTCAGGAGAAAATGTTCAAATCTAGAAATGTGAACTAACAGACAGGCAGAACCCACAATATTTTGAGGGCTACTTACCAAAAGTTATATTAAGTTCCAGGAGGCCCCCTCTAATGCCAGCCATTTGACAGAGCTACTGCTTAGCCAGCATCATCTAATGATCTCATTTCTCCTTTCTAAGATCTAGAGGTCATTTTGCAGTTAACACAGATTGTAAATACATAGATTGGACTATTCTTCTAGCATTATCTCACAACTGGAATAATCTAGAAGAGACAATGCAGAAACCTGAGGTCATCCTCATACCTACAACGTATTTTCCTAAATTTCCGGGTATCTTTAATAGATCTTGCTACCACTGCAACTTTAAATATCTCCATATGTATCCCAATATGTTCAGGACTGTTATGGTTTATTTAATATCAAATATCAAGCTATTTGAACATGTAACACAGTCAGCGGTAACACAGTTAACAATCCAGAAGCAATATCCATGTCAGCAGATGCCAGACAGTGTTAATGGACACATCAAACTTTTCCTGTGGTGTTGAGAAAAAGGATGGCACTAGAAAAAAGCCAGAATGTCTGAATTTTAAGTCCTGACATAGATAGACCCATTGAATCATGTGATTTTCCCATGTGTTAACTCTGTTGTTGTTGTTAACTGCCCTCGAGTTGATCCCAACTCATGGCAACAGTTGAGTCAGTGGGTCTAACCCAGGAGTTGGCAACCTATGGTCCGTGGGCTGGGGCCACCCCTCCCCGAGGGCTTTGGACCAGCCCCTGCGCATGTCGCGGCCGCCATTTTGTTTTCCAGAATGGGAGCTGCGACTCATTTGCGCATGTGCAGTACTCCTGTGCATGTGCGAGTGAGTCACGGACGCCATTTTGGAAAACAAAATGGCGGCTGCGATTCATTTGTGCATGTGCCAAGTACTGCGCATGCGCAGTACTCCGGAAGTACTGTGCATGCGTGAGCAAGTGTGTGCGTGCGTGCCACCATTTCCCCCTACACACCATCGGCCCACGGAAGACCAGGGGATCCCCAGACTGGTCCCAGGTAAGGGGAACTTGCCAACCCCTGGTCTAACCAATAGTTAGAGAACTAGTTAGGACTAACCAGTAGGACAGAGGCTGATAGGCAGGAGAAAAGAGAGGAGCTAAGTTTCAGACTCATAATGACTTGGCAGATTTATCACTGTAAAATAAAATCATGAAAAGCTCAGTTCCTTTTCTGGGCTTGGTTTTGTTTTGAGAGAGGAGGATGCCAAGATAGTTTTTGTTAAAGAAAAACAAAATGAAATTCTATTGCCTCAGAGAAAGATGTAAAATTAAAATTCATTGGACTTCTTGCAGTTTCAGAATGAACATATCCACAATGCCAGTTCAAGGCTCGCTATCCCTCATCACCTCATTTTCACTTCCCCTTTATGAATCTTAAATAAGCAGAAAACCATTCCTGCTATAGTGGAATGTCAAATGAAACTTCACTTGAGCATCTAAATTCCTAGTGCTGGTAATTCATGATCGCCAATCTTCCCTTGGCCTGATTTGTAATGACCTCAATTAGAGGTGATTAAAGGGGGGGGGGAATACAGTGCTCTCCCCCCTCAACTAGATTTCTTAATTTCTATTGTCCTTCAACGCAGAGAAAATAAAGAGGCTCCAACTTTGTTCTGTCACTTTTTTCATTTAAGCTTCCACTTGACTGTTGCTGATAACAACAGAAAGGCCTTGCAAGATGGCTCACAGCTGACAAGCTGATGTTCATTCTAAAGGAGGCCTTTAAAAACTGTTTCTTATGCCAGGGAAGAATGAGGTCACTGCAAAAAAAAAAAAATCTCTGTTATTGGCACAGCCATCATGAAGTAGGTTTTAGGGGAAAGGTAATTACTTGTGGGAACCAATGACACCAAGCTAATGCATTATAGGTTAAGAAAGTAACTTCCTTCGAGGATGAAGTCTTCATTAATCTTCCACCTCATCGTCATTAAGCTTCCACTCCAAAGTTGATTATTATTGATAATAACCAATAATAACAACAAAGCCTAACATTCTGAAAGATCTCTTTATCATTATTAGACAGAAGTAATACAGTTGGAAATAGTGTAATCTGAATGCTTTAAAAGCCCTTTTTTGGTTTCCCTGCTTTTAATTCTTTTTCAGACTCATTGGCACCATATTTTTTGATTGTCTCAAAAATAATTGCTGACCTGCCATGTATTTCTCCTTTCCTCTCTTTCAGGAGATATATCTTGGTGACTAACCCAGTTTCAGCACCTTCAACTCCTCCTATGAGCCCTCTGGAGAGCAAGTTACTCAGTGTCCGTTTCCCAAAGATGAAGGAAAAGATTCTTCGTTCTCTCCTGTCAGATGTGAAGGAATCAGGCTAATCTTTCCATTAATTTTCAGCAGTTTCAGTTTATGAATGCTTTCAAGTCTCTCCTGCTCCTTCCATGGGCTCACTAGGCAGCAAGTTTCTAAGGATGTAACTCCTCATTTATTGTTTGGATAAGTTCACAGAGTTGGTTAGCTAACTAACAACACCAATATTTGACCTCTCTTATTCCATTTTGTGGTATGTATTCTTTTATGATGTATTGTGTTTTTGCTTAATTTTCACATGAATACTTCCTAAATGCAAATCCTCAGTTCACAAGTATTTAGTAACTAAGTATAATGACCAAACAAAAGATTACTTATGAACTAATGATGGATTCAGCTAAACCCAGAGATCTTATTTGTACAGATGTTTCATAGTTTAAGGTTGTGGAAAGCCTGAATTTCCAGAAGACTAAAATAGTATCTTCCCTTGAGGGCCATCACACTTTGGCTTTCAATTGAGACTTCTAGTGCATCTTTACAGACTACACACATTCTTTTCTTTCCTCCATTTGTCTTCAAGCAAAAAACAGACTTAATTCTTTGCAAGCTGTCTTTGAGAAACCAGTGACTTGTCCAGAGGGATTACCACATGTTTGGGTTATGACCCATTCAACTAGATGATTATCCATTCCTGTAGTTCCTTTTCCTGCTTAATGACTAATTTATAGCTACATGAATGCCCCCCCTTGCTACTGATACATTCTTAGTGATATCTAAACTAAAGTAATCCAGAGCTGATTTATCCATGTGAACATGGAGAGAGATACTCACCTTTTGAAGATTCTTCAACCTCAAAAATGTTAGCCCTCAGGTGGCTCAAGCCTACTATTTGGGTTTCTTTCCCTTTAGTATTCTGCTTTTACTTGGTATTTTTGGTTTGGCTGTTACATAAGGTTTTTAAAGATTACTTAGTACATGCCAATTGAAGAAATGCAAGGACAATGTATCATTAACAAGCTTCAAAAAGACTGCAATTTTTGGATCTTTAAATGAAATATTTACTATCAAAACAAAATTGCTATAATGTTGCTACATCAGTAAATACAACTGCATTTTAAAAGATACTCTTAGATTAACAGTTGTGTTCTCCTTGTACAAGATTTTGTTTTTCAGTTGCACTCTGAACATTTGACCAAATTTTTCAGCTATCAACTAGATACAGTTCAGTGTGTCTGATCCTAATAACAGAGACTGCCTTCTTCATTGTACTACTACTTTGCAGCAAACCATTTGTATGACATTAGAATGAAGGCAAGCAGAGAGGCCTTCATGCTGGCTTTACCATAAAGCAACACAAAGCAGTTGGTTCTGGTAGTTTCCAGGAAGATAAACGTCTCTGTCACTGTATATTCTTAATAAATTGAACTTCATAGCATTTTAATTGTTTGCCTCTTGTATGAAAATGTCTAAGGATCGCACATTCTCCTCTTTACTTCATCTCTAGAACTTTCCTTTCTTTCTTTGGATCCATTTTCTATAAGTACTGTAAGACCACTCTGTTTGGGCAAGCACTGTTTGGGCAAGGATTTCTGGCTGTGAGTTTCTGGGTGACACTTAGGAATAAGGGTTAAATTATTTTGTATTTAAATATACTTTAAATGATAATTATGAGATTGCCACCTACTTAGGAATCAAACTAGAGAGGATATTTAGATGTGTTTTTGTATTCATCTAAGTATGCCAGTGTGGGACTTCTTCCCAACATATCCATCAGCTTCAAAGGTACAATTTTGAGCAGGACCCTGGTGGTTAGGGAAGAGTTAAATTCTCTAGATGAAAAAATGTTCATGTTAAGTGTAATATATCCTGTTTGGCCATAAGTGTTTGTGATTCAAAAGGGTTTTTACATATTTTTTTCTTTTCTTTTTAATGGCTTAAATTCAATTTAGTCCCAATTAGAGCACACCAACTGGCTTAATAGAAATTACATAAGTATTCACTTCCAAAGTTCCAACTGATTTAATGGTCTACCCTGTCTGAGGTAAACAATTGGATTTTGCATTTTGAGATTACCCGATATTATTGCATTTTGAGATTACCTGATCAAAATTCTCTGGGCAGTGTGTAATACAAAGCACCAAAATCGTAAGACAGAACATCATAAAAACAAAATAAAATTGCATTCTTGCCAATTTGTACACACACACACATCCTAGTAGTTGAATACAATTGTCCAGTTAGAGTCCCAACTGTCCTCTGTTTCTTAATCATACTGTCTGTTAGACAGTATGATTAAGAAACAGAGGACAGTTATTTCTCTGCTTCTGAACCCTAATCTACCGTATTTTTCGGCATATAAGACGCATTTTTTCTTCCCCAAA
>CM034703.1:282897996-282910010 GCA_020142125.1 Phrynosoma platyrhinos
ACAAACTACCATACCCAGAATTCCACAGCACGGAGCCAAGACAGTTCAGCTGCTCGCTTGTTTCTGCAGTGTGGATGCTACTGCTTCAGCCTGAGACAGTTGTTGAGGTTTGTTGTTGTTTTAAACTTTTGTGCTCATCTCCTAACTCTTACCTGGATATTACCTGGATATTGTTTGTTTTTAATTTCTTGCCTCCTTCGTATTAATAGGTCTTGTTTTATTATTTTGTAGAATGTACGCCATTGGCAGGCTTATCTTTCTCTATTTTTAATCTGTTTTATTGGCTGTATGTACAGCGCTGTATAAATAAAGCGTAGTGGTAATAATAATAATAACTACAGCGCTATATAAATAGTGTAATAATAATAATAAAAAATCTACAGCGCTATATAAATAAAGTGTAATAATAATAATAATAAATGTACAGTGCTATATGAATAAAGCGTAATAGTAATAATAAATCTACAGCACTATATAAATAAAGTGTAATAATAATAATAAATCTACAGCGCTATATGAATAAAGTGTAATAATAATAATAAATCTACAGTGCTATCTGAATAAAGCGTAATAATAATAATAATAACTACAGGGCTATATGAATCAAGCGTAATAATAATAAGTCTACAGTGCTATATGAATAAAGCGTAATAATAATAATAAATCTACAGCGCTATATGAATAAAGTAATAATAATAATAAATCTACAGTGCTATATGAATAAAGCATAATAATAATAAATTTACAGCGCTATACAAATAAAGTGTAATAATAATAATAAATCTACAGCACTATAAATAAAGCATAATAATAAAAAATCTACAGCACTATATAAATAAAGTGTAATAATAATAATAAATCTACAGTGCTATACAAATAAAGCATAATAACAATAAGTCTACAGTGTTATATAAATAAAGTGTAATAATAATAATAATAAATCTACAGCGCTATATAAATAAAGCGTAATAATAATAATAATAATAATCTGTTTTAACCTGCCTCTATCTGCAGGGAGAGGCGGGCTATAAATAAATGTGTAAATATATATAAATAAATAAAATCAATTATTATGATTATTAAAAGTGACCCCACTTTTTTAACTGCCAAGGCTTCATCCTGTTAGGATTTTGGGATTTGTAGTTTTGTGAGGCAGCAGCACTCCTTGGCAGAGAAGGGTAAAGACCTGTAAAACTGCAAATCCCAAAAATTCATAGGATGGAGCTTCAGCACTTAAAATGTGGTGCCAAGTTGCATTGTTTCTACAGAGTAGAAATACAGAAAGTAGAAAGCTGTGGGGCCGCAACAAAGTACTGTTTCCCAGAATCCCATAGCATGGAGGCACAGCAATTAAAGCAATGTTAGACCAGATTATTTCCGCAGTGTCGATACATCCTCACACATTGCAGGAATAATCTGCTTTGAGACCGCTTTAATGACGCTGGTTCAATAATGCTGTGGGACTGCAGCATTTGTGAGACATTGAGCCTCCTCTGTCAGAGGGAGCTCTGGTGCCACAATAGACTACAGTTCCCAGGATTCCATAGCACTGAGCCAGGGCAGTTGAAGCAGTCTCAAACTGGATATATTTCTGCAGTGTGTTTCAGACTTTAAGGTGACCAGACATCCTGCTCCTTTTCCAGGACCTGTCCTCCATTTCAACCTTCTTCTGGAGGAATGTCAGAATGTCCTCCATTTGGAGCAGGACTAAGAAGCATGAATTTATATTTACATGACTTGTTTTAGCTTTTATTTTTGGGCATGTCCTACATTTTCCTTGAGCGTCCTACATATTGTGGTGCCTAGTTGTCCTGCTTTGCAGTAAGGACATTGGTCACTTTGGCCAGAGTGTTCCACGGGGCTTTAACTGCTCTGGTGCTGGAAAAAACTACCATTCCCAGAATTCCATAGCATTGAGCTGTGGCAGTTACAGTGATGTCAAACCAGATTATTTCTCCCGTGTGGATGCAGATTTCAAAGCAGGGGTAGGCAACCTTTCCCCTTTAAGGGCCGAGGGACTTCAGCTCCCAGAAGCCTCAGCCATGTTGGCCAATAGCTCCTGGGATTCTGGGAGCTGAAGTTCCTCAGCCCTTAAAGGGAAAAGGTTGCCTACCCCTGTTTCAAAGCCTAGATTAGGAGGCAACTGTGCTGATCTTTAGACCAGTGATTTCCGAACTTTGCACCTCCATTTATTTATTTTTTTGGACTCCAACTCCCAGAAGCCCCAGCCAGCTTGAGCAACAGTCAGGGGTTCTGGGAGGTGGAATCCAAAACAAGTAGCGACCTCATGTTCACACTAAAATTAATAGGATGAAAAAAATGGTTGTCTTTGCCCAGGTTGGGCCCTAAAAAAGTAGCACGATCATTGATGTTCAGCAGCCTTTTTCCCCCTTCAAGTGCTGAGATAAGAGCATTTGATATAAAAATGCCTTTACCTGATGGTGGGAGCTGTGCAAATAGGTTGTGCCAGGTAGAGTCAGCCTGCCAGAAATAGTGCAAATTGAGTCCACTTTAAGGGTTAGGGTTAGTGCTAGGGAATCATGGGAATTGGGTTTTTTTCTGAGACATTGAGCCTTCTCTGTCAGAGAGCTCTGGTGATTCCCTAACTCTAACCCTAACCCTTAAAGTGGACTCAATTTGCACTATTTCTAGCAGTCTGCAAAGGCCCTTAGGGTCCCCGTGAGAAAAGCCCTATTCCAAGTCTTTTCCTTTGGCAAATGAAGGACCAGCTAAGTAGGCGATGTGTCAACACTTTCTAATTTTGGTGTGGGACTTGAGCATCATTGTTCATTTCAATCATTTCAAGGAACCACAAGGAGGACAAGGAATCGATCATTTCAAGGAAGCACAATGTTGAAAGATAATACTTTTAAGTGAGTGCCCGAGAACCATGTCTGTCCTTGATGGTTTTAAACCCATTTTAAAAATTCTTCTTAAATCATTTATTCTGTGAAACTGACTGGGCAACCTCCTGACGGAAACGTTCAGTTAGTTTTGCGTGTGTTATGTTTTGTAACTGAAGTACTTACTCTGTGCCTTGATGCCAATTATGTGAAATAGTTTGGTAAGCAAATACCAACTTGCTGGGAGATCCCGCTTAAGCTGAATCAAAGAAATAGCCCCAAGGGAATTCACTCTGAGATATTACATAGTTTTGCACTAAGATCACTCTCCTTATCGATGTACATTTTTGCAGGAGGATGTGAAATGTAGCGTATGCTCACAGCAAACAAAACGGTATTCAAAAGCTGATTTTGGCAGTGATGCGGTGAGTCTGTAACTGAAGTAGAACCAACACTGAAGCTTTGTCATCCAAGATCAACAGGGTTCTTCTAGGTTATATTTAAGAAAATGAACAATAGTTGCCATCCTAAACACATGTGCTAGAAAGCAAGCAGGGGACTTCCTTCTGAGTAATATGCATAGGACTAAGCCTGCATCTAGACTGCAGAATTAATGCAGCTGGACAGCACTTTAACTGCCATGGTTAGTGCTATGGAATTCTAGGAATTGTAGTTTTGTGAGTTTTCCCTGTCAGGGAGCTCTGGTACTACAACAAACTACAATTCCCAGGATTCCATAGGATGGAGCCATGACAGTGAAAGCAAGTGTCAAATGCCTTTAATTCTGCAGTGTGGCAGCAGTCAAGTGTGCCTAATGCAATTCTTAATGGGGAGCATCCCCTTGCATACTCAGTCTCACAAGACTTTTTTTTTAACAACTTGTACCCACTGACACCATTTCATATCTCCATTATATAGGGGGGGTTGCAGACTGCCAGAAATAGTGCAAATTGAATCCACTTTTAGGGTTAGGGTTAGTGCTAGGGAATCATGGGAATTGTTTTTTTTTCCCTGACACATTGAGCCTTCTCTGTCAGAGAGCTCTGGTGCCACAATAAACTACAGTTCCCATGATTCCCTAACCCTAAAAGTGGACTCAATTTGCACTATTTCTGGCAGTCTGCAACCCCCTCTTAGTGTGGTCGAACACAGACAAAACAAGGCAAAATTTAATTAATTGATTAATATCCCACCTTTCTCTCAGTACAGAACCAGAGGCCGCATACAACTTCAAAAACACGAGGCAATTTTTAAAAACCCTCTTAATACAAAAGTTAAAAAAATACAAATTTAAACCAATTTTAATTTAAAAGCACAGGCTAAAAAGACAAGTTGAAACATTGTTTAAAAAGGCATTTAAAAATAATAACATGAAAACACTATACCCCTTTCCCCATTAAAAACTCTATTAAAGGCACTGAGCCATCTGGAATAGAATATGGAAAAGTGCTTTTGATTCACCAAATCTCTACGCCAGCATGTCCACTGGTCATGGTGCATAGAAGAATCTGGGAATTCAGCTAAAACCTCATTTTTCTAAGCTTCATTGTAGAACAGTTCCAAGATAAGAGGATTCTTGACTAAGTTCTCACTATACACAGATGCAAGGGTGAGCTGAAACACTCCTATATAACAGAGTGATACTTCTCAGTCTGACAGTCCCAGGGAAATGATTGACAGTGGGGTCTATCATATATTGTAGTGTAGTGTTTTGCGTGTTGGACTAGGACTCTGGGAGGTCACAGCTGGAATCCCCACTCAACCATAGAAACCTACCTGGTGACCTTGGGCAAAACACATACTCTCAGCCTCAGAAAAGCACTGCCCAACCCCCTCTGAGCAAATCTTGGCAAGAAAATCCTGTGGTAGGTTACCCTTAGGGTCTGCTATATATCAGAAATGACTTGAAGGGACAGAACCACAAAGTGGGACAAGACTGAATCCAGAAGGTTCTGGCAAGGCTGTGAGGAGAAGACTCTCCAAGGAGATAACAAATGAGGAGTTTCTGAAGGCAGAAAACAATGAAACTGTGTTGACTTCAGTGGAACATTTGCACAAGTGTAACATATCAGCTGCAGGTCTGCTCAGACATAAGACTCATTCAATGGGCCATACTTCTAGGTAGGTGTGTGTCGGTTTGCAACCTTAAGGGGCGGGGATGGAGGTGAAGACTAAGCTCTATGTAATGAAAAGCAAGAGTTTCAATGACTTACAGAGCAATTTTATGTATGTTTACTGAGAGGTAAGTGTCACTTTGTTCAGTGGTGCTGTTCCAAGGCAACTCTGCATCAGATTGCAGCCTTGGATTTTGACTTTCTTGATTACAGTACTGTGGTATTTCAGAGAGCCATCCTCTTGCCTAATAAACATAAACAGATTTTTTTTTTATTTTATGAAGTTGTTAGAAGCACAGTGACTGGGCCATGAAATTCAGGGATTGGCAATAGAGCTATCAGCGGTCAACTAAGTTCACAATGGGCCTGCTTTAATTAAAGCTTATTAAAGCCCAGAGGCCAGTGAACGAATAGATTAATCCAATAATTAATTTGATTAGTGTTTTGGGCTGTTAAACAAAATAATGTGTAAATGAGAAGAGTTACAGTTTCACTTCCTTTTGTTCTTGTAAGTACTGGTAGGTTACTTCCCATTTCTGAAAAATGTTGCTGTGTAATTTTTGTGATTCAACAATATACTACTATTTCCTGTGACAGTTTCAGTTGTTACCAAAATTGCATTGCCCTAAATCTTGATAGGCCCTCACCTCACTTTTTTTTTTAATCGCTATGGACTGAAAGGTGAATTTCAGTTTTACTTCCTAAGAGGAAACTGTATTATCTAAATTAACAGAATATCATACCACCTTAACAGAGCACTATGGGATTGATGTGTGTGTGCTAAATTTTACTTATAGCCTTGTTAGTCTGGAAAATCTATGCAAAGGGATCTTGCAGCACCTTTGAGACAGAGGGCCTTTGCAGTCTGCCAGAAATAGTGCACATTAAATTGAGGCACTGCCCTGGCTCAGTGCTAGGGAATCATGGGAACTGTATTTTATTGTGGCACCAGAGCTCTCTGGCAGAGAAGGCTCAATGTCTCAGAAAAAAATGCAATTCCCATGACACTCTAGCACTGAGCCAGGGCAGTGCCTCAATTTAATGTGCACTATTTCTGGCAGTCTGCAAAGGCCCTCTGTCTCAAAGGTGCTGCAAGATCCCTTTGCATAGATTTTCCAGACTAACAAGGCTATAAGTAAAATTTAGCACACACGCATCAATCCCATAGTGCAAAGGCCCTAACTGAAAAAGAGAAGCTGGTCGCATGAGCTTTCGTAGACTTGAGCGTAGTTCCTCAGATGTACAGGGTGATTCAAAAGAATGGTGCAAAACCAAATAAGAACATCTTTACCTTTGTACTTTTTAAATTCTTTTTTAATCACTCTGTATTTGAGGAAGTAAGCTATGCCAAGAAAGCACAAGCTACCAGCTTCTGTTTTTCAAAGGTGTTGCAAGATCCCTTTGCATATTAAGTTTTATTGTGAAGGCCTCAATAACATTTACTAGAAGGGTACTACAGCTTTCTGTAAAGCCTATACTGCATTCCAGCTGTATCTGTAGACATTACTGTTTTCCAGTAATGTCTACAGTTTATCTTGATGCATAGTGGGAAAAGCACTGGAAGAAAAAGATACAATCCAGGACCCATTGCAAGTAGTACAAGCCTCCATGGGTCTGGATCACAACAAGGTTGTAGTCCTGCACATACTTCCAGTGCACTCTCTGAATTGCAATTTTGCAGAAGGGAGAATTAGGAATGGAGGCACAATGTAGTCCCAAGAGATTAGAAATTTTAGATTTGTTGACAGTCTGAAAACAAACAATTCTCAGCTCCAGATGGCATCTGTCAAAGAGTTCTTAAGGAATTGCTGATCTTCCAACAAAAATATGTAATGAATCCTTAAGATTGGCTTCTGTAGTAGAGTACTGCAAAGTGGCCAATCTGACATCAGTTGGTTGTTTTTGTCTTTTTGAAAAAAGGCGAGAAAGGAGTTAAATCTAATGTTAGTCACATTTAGAGCAGGCTTGGGGAAATCAATGTGGTTTAAGTTAGTGATGATTAATAAGTCCCATTCATTTCAGTAGGACTATTTTAAGTCTGACGTATACTGGATTTAGTCCCTGAAAACCATATACTGGTAAGCTTAATGCCTGTTTCAGGTAAGTTAGTGGAAGCTGCTTCTTTTTAAAGATAACCCTATTAAGCATGTAGAAGGAGATGTCTTGCTGAACAAGAATCAGTATAGCTTCTGTTTAGGCAAGCTGTGTCTGACTGACCTTTTAAGAGTTCTGTAAGAGTGTTAAGAAAGATGTGGAAAAGAGTGTTACTTGGATTATGAAAAGTCTGTATTATGATACCTTTATGAACAACTTTGGTGGATCTGGGGGCAACTTTTCACCTCTGAACCACACTAGGCCTGAAACTGGGGGAGCGATGAATGAAAAGTGATAATTTAAAAATGCTGATTTTTCCATTTTGGTTTTGGAGGGCTTTATCAGTATTGGATGATGATTTCTGTTACCCTGAAAACACCATTTCTGAAAACTGCCAGTAGTGGATGAAAGTCATTTTTGCCTTTTCTTCTTGCCCAGACTTCTATGTCTTTTGGGGTGGGGTCATGGAGGATGTATGCAGTCCCTAGGCCACATTTTGGCCCATCTGTGTATTACACTAGTTCATGGTGCAAGTGTACTTTGCTTATTTTGTATAGTTCTCATCTTTGCACTTCAAAAAGGATATTCAGGAGATGGAGATGGTTCAGAAAGGGAAAATCAAACTAATAAAAGTGCTGGGGCATTTCCCTTAGGAAGAAATGTTGCAATATCTAGAGTTTTATAGCAAAGAAATAAAGCAAGACAAATAGAGCATGGTGTTTCTGTGTGCCTTCAAGTCACTTGTTGACTCATGGTGACTGGATGAATTTTGTAGGGTTTTCTTAGGCAAGGAATACTCAGAGATAGTTTTACCAGTTCATGATAGAAGAATGTAAAATAATGTATAATATGAAGAAAGTGAATAGAGAGAAGTTTTCTCCTTCCTGTAGTACTAGAACTTGTGGTCATCTGGTGAAATTGAATGGTAGGAAATTTTGAATAGATAAAAGAAATTACTTCCTCACACGGCCACAAAATGTAATAATAGCTGCCAGCTTGGATGGTTTTGAAAGGACATCAGGCACAGTCATGAAGATGTAGGCTACCAATGGCTACTAGTCACAATGGTTATATCCTGCCTCTAGCAACTCAATGCCAATCTCAAAAGAACAACAGCAAGAGAAGACCCTTACTCCTGCTTGTGGACTTCTCAGATCTTCCTGGTGGACCACCCTAGGAAACAGGATGCCGGCCGGACTCTTATGGTCTTAACTGCTCTGCATCTGGAGAAGTAGGGTTTTTTTGCTTGGGAAAAAAAGTTATATTATCTCTGTTAACCTTGAAGATCATAGTCTCTTGTTTTTATCTGATGGACATGTAACAACTTTTGAGTTTATGAAGTTTCTTTCAGTTCTTTGTTTCAGTTCTTGTTAATACAGTTTGTTTGTTTAGTACTGTGCAATAATTGTGAAGAAGAATTCAGAGTAAGTACACACCTCACATGTTTCCTGTAAAGTCATCAAGTTTCAGAGACAATTTCCTGTTTTCTGGTGTAGTTTTAAAAGTCATCTTAATTTCTATTTTTCACTTGGTTTTGGTGAACCTGACGTGGGCGGCATAGCTGTACACATAGTTTCTCATTAAGCTTCAAACAAGATGTGACATTCATCTGCCATTTCTTCCCGTAAAGAAAATTGTCTTCTGTTTCAGAAAAAAAGCTTTTTAAAAATGGCATTCATTTCTACACATTAAATCAGCATTGTCAATGTGGTTCTGTTTTTTAACTTTCTCTTTCATGGCATTCAGGTAGGGCTTTTATCAACCACAAAACAGTGCACTGTTGAATTCTTAGAGCCTTAGTGAACCATAAAATTACTAATAAGGGCAGGCTAATAACCTTTTAATAAACTTTTAAGTTTTATGACTTATCTTACAAGTTGCTGTTAACTTATTTGCATGTATGCATGTGTGTGTGCATGCACATAAATACAGTTGGCCCTCTATATCCATAGATTAAACCATCCACAGCTTGAAAATATTTTAAAGATATGAATTCCAAAAAACAGATCTTGATTTTGACATATATATAAGGGAAACCTGTTTGCTATAATGGGACTTGAGCATTCATGGATTTTGGTATTCATGGGGGTCCTGAAACCAAACCCCAGTGGGTACCAACGGTCTACTGTACTGTAAATTAAGGGTAGGCAATTTAGTACCCTCCAAGTATTTTGGAATAAAATTCTTACAAGCCTAACCAAGCATGGCCAACCTAGGGATTCTAGAAGTTGTCCATAAACATCTGGAAGGCATCCAACAACCTATTGCTGTTGTGAATTAATTAATAAACAGTAGCTTCACATGTCTTTAAAAAAATACATGAAGGAACTCTTTAGGGACTAGCTGGGTAAGTAAGGACCTTTACAGACTGCCAGAAATAATGCAGATTGGGGTCACTTTAACTGCCCGGCTCAGTGCTCAGGAATCGTGGGAACTGTAGTTTATTGTAGCACCAGAGCTCTCTGACAGAGAAGGCTCAATGTTGCAGAAAAAAATACAATTCCTATGATTCCCTAGCACTGAGCCAGGATAATTAAAGTGGCCTCAAACTGCATTATTCCTGGCAGTCTGTAAAGGCCCTAAGTACTAGGGAAGCATAGGACTAAATCAGGGATGAGAATCTTGCAGCCTTGTGAACTGCAGCATTCCTCAAAATTGGCTGTACTGGCTAGGACTGTTGGGATCTCTAGTCCAGTAACATCTGGAGAGCCATATGATTCCCACTTCTGGGTTAAATCCAGTTGAGCATCCCAGCCAGAACAGACCTATTCATGGAATTCTGTTTGCTGCAAACTTTTTGTTACTTTGCTGCAGAGCAACAAGTAAGGAATGTGAGGGATACAAATAACACAGTTGGAACTATCCTGGTGTATCCCTAGTGTGATGGACCAGGATTATCATCAGTCTATGCTTGTGCCCCCCCCCCCGATGTCAAAATGCCCCCCATAGCCCTCTAGGATGTGTAGAGGGAGTTTCCACCATGTTTGGAGGCCAGGGATCAAGCAAATTTTTTCAAAACTTTTTTTTTTTTTTTTTGCTCCAGAATACCTTCAAGACAAAAAGGTAGGAGCATTTCCACCATGTTTTGGTCCTATCTTGGGCCAATTTAGGTGCAAGAGAGACCTTAAAAAACAACAAGGAGTGAACAGATCTGTTTATGTTTATTAAGCAAGAGGATGGCTCTCTGAAATACCACTGTACTGTAATCAGAAAACATTTCTGGTTTTAAAAAAAGGCCTCTCCTGGGACTAAGATAGCCCAGGAAGAGCCCAAAGTATGGTGAAAATGTCCCCTTAGAGAACATTTAGGGACAACGGCATCTCCAGCCTTGGTGTCACCCGGTGCAGAGGGTGGCAGTGGGAGGTGGGTGGGCAAGTGAGGGAGGCTCACCCTTTGCCTTTGTCCAGCTCCCACTTCATGAGGAAGCCACATAGAGGCAAAGCCAGGAGGTCTGGGCTCACCCCTGCTCCTCTGCCTTGGCTTCCTCCTCAGGAAGAGAGCCACAGCAGCAGAGAAGAAGGGGTAGGCACCAGTAGCAGCACTGCGCTGCCAGCAATGGGAAGAGGGCCCTGCTGGCTGTCACCTCTCTACTGGCAATCCTATGAATGAGAGACTTCCAAGTCATCCTATCATCAGTTGCCTTGCTCATGTCCTGCATAGTCAGGGCCATGACCTCCTTGACTGAGCCTGTTCATCTGGAATGCAGTCACCCTCTTTTCCGATGGCCTTCTACTTTGCTAAGCATTATTGTCTTTTCTTGGGTGTTGTGACTTCTCATGATGTGACCAAAGTACAACAGCCTCTGTTTAGTCATCTTGGCTTCTAGAGGAGAGTTCAGATTTGATTTGTTCTAGGGCTCATTGCTTTGTCTTTTTAGCAGTCCAAGGTATCCATCCACAGAACTCTTCTTCAGCACCACATCTCAAATACGTTGATTTTCTTCCTATCTGCTCTCTTCACTGACTAGCTTTTACAAACATACATAGAAATGGAAAATACGATGGCATGGACAAGCCTAACTTTAGTATTCCTTCTGAGGTTGCTAAAATGAGTACCCAGCTGTTGGGGGGCAATGAGCTTACAGTTGTAAACCACTTAGACCAGTGGTTCTTAACCTTGTTGGAGGTACTGACCCCCACCAGTTACATATGCGCATTCACCGAACCCTTCTTACGATTCTTATGCATTCACCAAACCCTTCTACCGCCAATACAGATGGACTGTCAGCGCCATCCGGTGAGGGGAGTGGGCCGCCGCACTGTCAATCATGCCACATGGCCAATCAGAGGGCCACTTCTGTCGGTGGAGGTGGGGCAAGCTGGTTTGGTTGGATGGGGCATATAAATAGTGGGGCATATAAAACATATACAGGTTATCACCTGCAGCCAATGATGGACGAGCGGGGCGTGTCATCACGAATCATATGAATCGGATGTGTGTCTTGACTTCTGCCAAACCCACGAGACTGACTCATCGAACCCCTGGTGTTCGATCGAACCCAGGTTAAGAACCACTGGCTTAGACACTGCATAGCGCGGTATGAAGCAGTATATAAATGAAGCTGCTTTGCTTAGTATTCAACAATATTGAGACTTCAGCATCTTGCCTAGTTCCTTCATAACCTTCATAAGCTGCCCTTCCAAGTCCTAGTCTTCTGATTTCTTGAATGCAGTTTCCTTGACTCCAGATTGAGTCAAGGTATAGAAAATGCAGACATGCAAGTTCAAGAGGAACTATAGTGTAGATATCATACTACCAGCAGAAAGTAGCAGACTTAGAGTGATTACTGAATGACCACAGATTATTTCTATCACAGTCTCTTCATCGTCTACTTTACAGTGATGTAAAGAATCTGTGGTCATTATTTTTGTTTTCTTGACGTTCAGTTGCAAACCTACATTTGCACTTTCTTTCTTGACTTTGGGGGGTTGCAGAGTGCCAGAAATAGTGCAAATTGAGTCCA
>CM034703.1:282911603-282925564 GCA_020142125.1 Phrynosoma platyrhinos
TATGGATGTGAGAGCTGGACAGTTAAGAAAGAAGATAGGGGGAAAAAATCAATTCATTTGAGATGTGATGCTGGAGAAGAGTTCTGAGGATACCATGGACAGCCAAAAAGACAAACAAATGGGTCCTAGAGCAGATCAAGCCAGAAATTCCCTGGAAGCCAGGATGACAATGCTGACATTGTCATACATTGGCCACATCATGAGAAAACATAACTCATGGGGGGGGGGGATAATGCTACGAAAGGTGGATGGAACTCTATTAAGGACTCTATTAAGGAGGTCATGGGTATAAGTTTACAGGAACTAAATAGAGGAGTGGAAGACAGAGTGTCTTGGAAATGTCTCATCCACAGGGTTGCCATGAATCGAGATCAACTCGAGGGCAGTTAACAATAACAACAAAAATGGTGTGTCTGATTTTGACTTTGATATTTAATTTTTTTAAAAAAGCACTTAATTTAGAATACAGACTTAAAAAAGCGCTGACAGTGAAGCTTGAACTGGGAAAGAGTGAGATTCTGCTCTACTTGATCCTATCCAAGCCATGTGCGCCTGTCTACAACAGGCAAGGTAAACAGCAGCTGCCTCCAGAATCGCTCACTGAACATACATGAAAAACAAAACCAAGAAAAAAAGCAGAGGAGATTAGTTGTCCTCACTAGCTTTTTGCAGCATGTTAAATGTGTGGCCATTTAAGCACACACACTCATCCCTTCCTCCCATTATTAACCTTCTAGTACACAGGAGATGTCTTCTGTTCTAATCCCTATGTGGGATTCAAACCTCTATTTTTCTTACTGTGGCAGAGAGGATCTGGCTATACTCAAAAATAAATTAAATCAACATCTTCTGTTTGACTGTGAGCCTTTGGCTCAGCCCAGTTGGAACAGCTTGATGCTAGCAAGCTTCCCACTGCATTCTGCATCCCTTTTGTTCTTCCCTATGTTTCAAAGCATACACAGGGCTAGCCGTTTTGACAGTAAATATCCCTCTTGTCTCTTGAGAGTGAGTAGGATTTTGTGTAAAACAGTAGGACTCAAAAACAGTTTGTTCCCAAATGAAATGTAGTAGACTAAGAGTTTAAATATGTGCAAATGGCAGTGCTTGTGAACTCCATTGTAGAATAAAAGATGCCTCTACTGTGTTCCTTGTGGTGGAGGAGGCTTACCTTTTTATTCACTTTACCCTGCTCATTCCTCTTGTGGTTGAACCCTGTTTTAAGGACATTTTGGATATCAACCATTTTTCTCACACACAAACTGGGTGAAAGGATTTTTAGAAAATATTTAAGAGAAAGACAAACCACTTATGAGTATTTTTGCCCAATAAAACTCTATGAATTCATCAGGTCACCGTAAGCCAACGGACAACTTGCAGACACATACACACACACTCTAATGGCAGAAGCATTGGCAGTTATCTTAGTATGTCCCTCCAATGATTGCTCTCAGTATTTGGATCAGCTTCTGTAGGGAAGTAAATATTTGACATATGTGAGAAAGGGAAAGTTAGGCTACAGCCTTTGTTTCCATTCAGACTGGGGAGGAAGAGACAACTGAAGAATTGAGTTTCTGGGCTTCTGTAGGGACCAAATTGGGGGACTTGGTCAGTGGGCAAAGTTGGAGATTCTAGCTTTTTAGCAGTCTAAAATGTGACTTCAAAAAAATGTTATTGATGAGGTTGTATAGGCAGAAACAACTTTTTATTCGGCGTTTTTAAGACTGGACGATCGCTTGGCATGAAGTGTAGATTTTTGTTAGCATTTCTATTTTAGCATTGCAAATACTGAAGCTAGCGACATGGTTTGTTTTTCCTCGTGTGTTTTCTCTCTCTTTCTCCCTCTGCATACTCCTTTTGCAGTGACTGTTAGAACTGTGCTGTCTTGTTGCTAAATCTCCTCTAAAATTTGACATCTTTCCCTCTTGCCATGACTTTTATACTTCATGAAGCTGGAAAGCTTCTTGGGCAGCCAGAATTGGGAAATGTTATGAAATCTTCTTTGTACATTGATTAGGTCCTTGCTTTGCTTTTCTGGCTATCATCCATTTACCTGGCCAGACCATCGTTGTTTAATCTTTCAAAGAGCAGCCTATTGCTGTTTAGCTACAGCAAAATGCTCTCCAGCAGCTTTATGTATCTAAATCTCCCTTTCTCTTTCACTCCAGTAGGAACTAGTCTCTCTGGGTATACAAAGATGATTATGTTTTGGGATATATTGTATGGTTTTATTGTTGTAAGCCGCTCTGATTGGGTCCCCAAAGGGCGGGATATAAATACATTATTATTATTATTATTATTATTATTATTATTATTATTATGTGATGTTGCAGCAACTTTTCTTTTTTACTTTCCTTTTTAGAATTTCAAGGCACCTACAGACTTTTAAAAACATATTTTAAACCATGGCTTTGGAGAAAAGCTATATATCTATGGCAAGACGGGGCAGGGAGGGCTGGCATTTTTTTTTTTTAATTCAAACTCTGACCAGCCTGATTAAAGTGAGGATAATATGCATGATTAATGTACAGTGTTTTCAGCACTATATTATAGTAGGATTTTTAAACTGGTGTTACAATAGATTGAATGCCACATTCCAGTTATCTGACAATGTCGGATCTGTTGCAGAAAAGCCAGCGAATAATCTTGTGGTACTTAAAAGCTATCAAATGTAGCATAGATTTTCATAATTGAGTCCCCATTTTGTAGTTCAATGATTATCCTGAGTACCTTCTTTGAGATCTCTAATGCCCATCCCACCTGTACCTAAAATACCTATAATTCCCAGGTCTCCTCTGAAGAAGGGACTTCTTCATTTTAACAGCTTCAGCATTTTAATAGCTAATCTAATCTCTATTTCAAATGCAATGAAGTTTTCTCCAGTTGTCTCAGGCAAGAAAAGCTGAAGGCATGCTGGAATGATATGGAAAAGAGATGCTGTATCGTCATTCTCCCATAATAAGATTGCCGTATTGTGGGCTTGAATTCATCAGTTCCAGATGTGAATTTGGCAGACTTGCTAAAGACAAACCAATCAACCATGCCTAAGTTCCCGAGGAAGGCCAGGCAATGAGCAATACATCATCAGGGAAATCTGTTTCTTCTACATTGGGAGTCCCTGAAGCTAATGTGGTGATGTGTGAAAGCAGTAATGTGAAATGCCAGGAAAGTTTGCAGATGGGCAGCACAGGTGGGCACATTTATTCTGAAAAGCACAGGGTTGATTATGCCAGATTGAAAACCACCTGTGCATCACCATGTAAAGAAGTGAGAGAATATACATTAAGCAGGATGGCTGTTTCCTGATAAGGCATGTGTTATGCAGTTGCCCTGATTCTTTTATTCATATGAGGGGAGGGGTGTTTCCCATACAACAACAACATCAATTTGTAATCTTCTATGTGTTTCCAGTCGTTCATAGGGTGGCCATAAGTCAAAGTCAATTGGCCAGCAGTTAACAACAACAAATGTTTTCCCAGTGCTGTTTCTGTCTTTCTTCACTGCAAAAACCCCAACATTTTTAAGAAGGAAGGAAGAGTGATGTAAGCTCCATAGACCTAGCAGATTGTAGCACTACTTTTGCATGGCATAGCAGTTTCAGTGTTGCACTAGATCTCTGTGAGGCCAGGGTTTGAATTCCTGCTGAGCCATGGAAAACTCATTGGGCATGTCACTCTTTCTCTTAACCTTATAGAAAGGAAATGAGAAGCTTCCTCTGAATAAATAAATACATTTTGCCAAGAAAACCCTAAGATAGCATTATCATAAGTCAGAGTTAACTTGAAGGCAGATAGCAACAAGTTTTGAGGTGGGCAGTGATATATTGAGCAATGGTAGCCATTCCATAATAGTGTAGTAGTGACTCTTTTCTGGGTTTTAGTCTGACCTTTAAAGGACTTGTCCAAAGTATTGAGTATATTTGTGGATAGGGTCCAGAGTTTTGGATAGCTACATTACAGCTCCCACTAAAAATCGGCATGTTTTTAGGATGGCCTTGAGCAGTAGTTCTCTTCCATAGGCTGCTGATCCCATCCAGACATAAGAGGCTACATTAAGGCTATAATGTGAGAGGCCATTTTTTGGAACTTCGGTAGAGAAATATTATAAATCGTGTACAAAATGATGTTGCAGCACCTTAGAGACTTAACTGCGAAAGATGTAGCATGACTTCTTTGGTAGACTTGGTGTACAAGGAAATACACGAAGGAAGTTGGCCATCTGAGGAAGTAGACCAGGTCTATGAAAGCTCATGCTACAACTTCTTTTGCAGTTAGTATCAAAGGTGCTGCAAGATTCCTCTGCATACTGATATTCTAAACTAATACGGCTGTGTCTCTGAATTATAAGTGGTAGATAGTCCCGAAAATGGGTGGAACAATGTGAAAACAACTTCTTATGGTGGGGAGATGGGGTAGAAGGTGGACTAAACTATACAAAAGCAGAGCAGTAGGTATGCAGAAAACAAATGGAAACAAAAATGGAATTTTTCTAAAGTCGACATGTGCTGGTTTATCACCTGGTTGCTCTGGAAACAAAGATAGACTCTTTTTTAGACTTAGTTAACTGTTTATTCGGTCTGGTCTTGAATCTTCTGCTGTGAAATTTGGCAACCCTTTGTTGCTAGTGTCTGGATTTTACATTGCATGAGTTATAGTAGGTAAAACCTTCAGGGGTCTGGCTCCCTACCTCTCTTCTTTTGGAGGTGTTTGGTTAGGGGTTTGTAGAAGCATCTTCAACAAATTTAAAATGAAAATTGGCTTTGAAGGAGGCCATCAAAAACAGTGATTGGCATATTTGCTCTGAGACTTCCTTCTGGGGCCAGGTGTACAGACATCCAAATAGCTGGATGTTGACTTGCTGTTTTTTGAGCAAAAGAAACTTGGGCTCAGTTCTCAGTGAGCCAGTCAAATTATATTTGGGCTATACTGCATCAGCTTTCAGCTGGGGGCTTATATAACTGCACTTCCATGGCAAGGGGAAAAGAATCCGTACTCATAGAAAACTACATATCATGGAGAACAAATTTAGACTAGTTTTCTCCTAAATGTGCTTGTTTGCTGTGTTCAGGGAATGATTTTTTTCTATGGAGAGTGTGCAATCACATAAACCCTTCTTCCACTGGAAGTGGTAAAGCTCCAATACTGGTTCACCACCTTATTCAGACACATTTAAAATGTGAGAATCAGTACAAGAGCTAAGGCCTGAAATAACCTTGTTTTTTTTCCCCTAAGGGCTAATAGGACATGTAGTAGTGATGTTCATATGCCACTAAACGCAGAATCTAGAGGCTACCAGTGACATGACACACAATGAGGTGACAGAGGAGACATAGAATCATAGAATCATAGAGTTGGAAGAGACCACAAGGCCATCCAGTCCAACCCCCTGTCATGCAGGAACTCCCAATCAAAGCATCCCCGACAGATGGCCATCCAGCCTCTGCTTAAAGACCTCCAAGGAGGGAGGCTCCACTACACTCCGACATTTTTTCAGGTTGCAAATATAAGATGTCATGTTTAAAATCTTCTTCATGTAAAAATCTTTTGCAAGTTTTTTTTAAAAAAAGAATTGCCACATCAGCAGGAAATATTGTATCCTAGCTCTTTCCTGATATTTTATACCTGCTAAAGCAGGGGTAGGCAACTTTTACCTACCTCGGGCTGGTCCGAAGCTCTTCCGCGGGCTGAGGGGGGGGGGGAAATGGTGCCACGCATGCTTGCTTGTGCATGCGCAGTACTCCGGCGCATGCGTGAATGAGTCGCAGCCGCCATTCTAGAAAGCAAAATGGCGGCCGTGACTTGCATGGTGGTGGCGCGCGTGGCGGCGGTGGCGGCAGGACCAGGCTCGGGCCGGTCCAAAGGCCTCGCGGGGCTGGGGCCGTCCCGCGGGCCGTAGGTTGCCAACCCCTGTGCTAAAGTATACAGTACTTGGCATTACTGGATTCATACCTAATACTCCAGAAGAGGTCTACGGAGCCTTCCATTCCCTCTATTGGCAATACATCAAAGAAATCTCTCCCATTTTCCTGGTGCTTTTTAAACCTCAGAAGTCTGAGTAGTGGCTTTAGCTCTCTCTTATTTTCTTACCTTTTCCCCTTTGCCTGAGAAATCTTAACAGCAGTGTGTTGTTGTCTCTCCTCTTTTCTAGTTCTTTAAAATTATTTCCTGATAAGTTATGGCAGACTCCTTCTATCCCTCTGGGAGGCTCCCTATATAAAATTTTGACATGAAACTCGGTACACGCAACAACAACAACAAAACCACTATCAAATTTTGTGGCATCTAGAACAGTGTTTGAAAGCACTATGGCTACCAAAGGCATGGAAGCATTTGCTTTTATTATAGATAACTTTATCCTTTTTCTGTTGGATCCTCTTAGTATCTTTACTATTTGTGAGTATAAGATGTGGGGGCCATTCAAAAGAAAATTCAAAATCTATGGGTGAGGAGTATCTTTATTAGAATCAAATACATTTATGTAATGTAGTGGTCTGAATGTTGGAATACAACTGTGGAGACTAGGGTTCAAATCCTCACCCAGTTATGGAAATCCACTGGGTGACCTTGGTTAAGGCACACTCTCTAAGCCTCAGAAGAAGGCAATGATAAATCTCTGACCAAATATTGCCAAGAAAAGGTTTGCCTGAGGGTAGCCATAATTCAAAAATGTCTTGAAAAAATCAAGAAATAAGTTTACTAAATATCCATGTCTCTCAGTTTATCAGAACTTTTTATTACATTACATAGTGGTAAAAAATTAGAGGGGGGGAAGTCTGAAAGCCATGATAGACAGTATAAATAATAATTTACTTCTTTAATTTTCTATCTGTAAGGTAATTTTTTTTTCTTTCATGCAGGAGCTCTGAATGTGTGATTCAACATTTACAATCTGAAATTGTAAAGTGTACCACCTCAGGCCTCTGCTCCCTTATTTCTCACCTTATTTTTGTTGCATGTGGAGACCTAGCATCAGTGGCTCTTTGCACAGCTTAATCCATGAATATTTAGATCCACTGGTGTTTCACATTTATTTAGTGCCACAAATATGCTGGATACTGTACCAGTATCCAGAGAAGTACCAGAGAAGTGTATTGGCTCCTACCAAGAGATGTGTTAACCAGACAAAATGAGAATCCATGAAGGTACATTTCAGAGATTGAAAATGGACAATGATAGCTTAAAGAGAGTAGTCAGTTGGCTTTTGAGGAGCAGCTAAACTCAATGAAGGTTGCTTCAGAAATACTTTTGCTCTTAAAACATTGTGTCTTGAACTGAAAAGAAGACAGAGGAGATTACCAATAGGTAAGCAAAGAGTTAACCATGCACACAGAACAAGATGTCATATTTGTTTGGGCTTCCCCCCCACAAGGATTTTCCAGAAGTGTAGCTTTGGATTGCTCTATGTTCAATCACCTTGTCATACTGAAAATAGTTTCCACATCTATTTTCCTCCTGCTGTTGTTGCTGTTGTTGTGTGCCTTCACATCATTATGCCTTATGGTGACCCTAAGGTGATGATGGGGTTTTCTTTGCAAGTTCAGAGCAGGTCTGCCTTTGCCTTCCTCAGAGGCTGAGAAAATGTGACTTGCCAAAGTGAGTTTTCATAGCCGAGTAGGGATTTGAACCCTGATCTCCAGAGTCATAGTGCAGCATTCAAACCACTACACCCCCACTGGCTCTCAGGCACCTTATCTTTAATAAATACATGGGAGGCGAATACAGATTGCTGGTCACTTCCTTTTGTAAAAGAAAAGACTCCTCCTGTCCCTAATACAACTCAAGGGCAGCAAAAAAAAAAAAAAAAAAAAAAAAAAAAAAAAGCGCCTTGAAATTGCCTTCATTCTCCCCCTTCAAGGTGCTAGCGATCTTTTCCAGCAAACATAAAAAATAGAAAGAGGATGCATGTGCCAAAACCCAGCGGAGAGCCTGTGCAGCCCTTTGGACCTTGAGAAATTATCCATGGCTTAAATGGCATTAGGCCATCAGAGGCATGAATGAGAGGGGGAAAGTTAATTTCTTTTTTCTGGTTTCTGGTGATTTTTGGCATTTGTATTGCTAACTAGTGTGCATGCAATCTAGAAACATTTCTTTTAATGCTGGGATATCCCCAGAGGTTATGACCTGACACAGGCTGAGTTGTGCTCCTTAAGAGAGACTGGCTCCTTGCTGTGGATTTGGCTAAGACTTTCTTTGCCATCTGTAGTTCTCTTCCTGTCCCCTCTCTTTTGCCCATTTTTCAAAACAGAAAACAGATCCCCAACTGCGTTGTCTTCTCTTTAGGGCAATTCTAAGTCATTCGAAAATGCATTGTGGCAGCCCACATTTCCTGGTACTTTCTGTAGAAGTACTACTTGCTGTTATTACTGTTAATTGTTTCTTAACACTTGAGTGGATTAAAAAGAAGGAAAATAAGGAAACTGTCTGGCTTAATTAAGCTTTTTGAGTAGTCAAATTCAGAACAAGCAATTATGCCTATCGACAGTGGAACGCACTGGAGTCTCCTTCTTTGGAGCTCTTTAAACAAAGGCTGGATGGCTATCTGTCAGGGATGGTTTGATTTTGAGTTCCTGCATGGCAGGGGGTTGGACTGGATGGTCTTTGTGGTCTATTCCAACTCTGTGATTCTATGCCTAATTAATTCTGTTATAGACCTTTTGGGGGGTTGGTTTTTTTTGGCATTTATTAGTGATTCTCACCAGCCATTCAATGCTGACAGCTGCAGTGTCTCTTTTTAAGTTTTCCTTCCAAGGAAAATCACATTGTAGAAAGATGGGGGCGGGGTGGGGGAAGGACTACAGAGAAAACTACAAATATTTCTTTAGTATCAGGAAAGTCTATGTCATGTGTGGTTCTGTATAAACACTGAGCAGCAATAGACTATTGGGAGGATGCTTAAAACATCCTTTTATCCTTCAGAAATCAGGAAGGTTTCTGGAAGCCTGCTTCTGAGGTCCATCTTTGGGTTCCAAAGCTTGGAAAAATCATTGTTTTACACTACAACTCCCAACCAGTATGGTTTTTGGGCATTCTGGGAGTTCTGGGAGTATCAGCCCTGGTGGCGCAGTGGATCAGCTCTGGTGGCGCAGTGGTTAAATGCCTGTACTGCAGCCACTCACTCATAGACCACAAGGTTGCGAGTTCAATACCAGCCAGGGCTGAGGCTCGACTCAGGCCTGCATCCTTCCGAGGTCGCTAAAATGAGTACCCAGCTGTTAGGGAGCAATCAGCTCACAGTTGTAAACCGCTTAGACATCCCATGTGCGATATGAAGCGGTATATAAATGAAGCTGCTTTGCTTTGCTTTCTAGTCCGAAACCGTAACTTTTAAAAGATCTGCTGGGAGCTGCCATCCTCAGAGGCTCAGTACGTGGTTGTTGAGGGGAAAGACCCCTTTTCTGTGCATCTTAGCAAAGCAAAAACTCCACCAGTTTACCTGTGGTGCATTATTGGTCCATGACCGAAATAAAATTTGTTGTTGTTGTACCTGTGGTGCATGCGTCTCTCCAGAGACACACTCTATATAGAATTGTCTAATTTTTCAGCATCTAGTCCTCAGAGCCAAGCTAGGAGTGGCTTGGAAAATTAATTCTGGCACAGACAGTTCTTGATACAGGTGATTTTTCAAGCCACCTCACCTATAATGCCTTGATTCAGAGGACCCTTCAGAACTAGCCATTGGAGAAATGGATAGCCCTGTCTAAAGCAGAGTGACAGGTGGTTTCTTACTCTGGGTTGCAGTGAATGGCCAGAGTCACCTGCCATTCTTGGTTATTCATTTATTCATTCATTTTCTGCCCTTTCATGCAGAAACAAGGTTCTGGATATCTCCTTGCAAAAGTGTAAAACTGTTTACAGTAGGTTCTGTTGCACCAGTGGTTTGACACTATAGCACCCTTGTCTGTGTCTTTGGTAGGTTCAGGCACAAAAATGGAATCTCTAGCAATAGTTAACAATTGCAGCCTATACTGTGTCTGATCTTTTTCTCACGTTAGTTCCAGAATAAATACACTTAATATTCCTAAAAACAAGAATATGTGCATACTGATAGCCAGCTCTCTGAGAGAGGCCGATGTTTGCTTGCTGACTCGAGAGAAGTCAAGGTCAGGCACAAAGTTGCTAAAAAAAACAAAAGAGACTGTGTACATCCAACAGAACCTGATACCAAGATGTGTGTGTATTTGTATGTTTTCCAAGAAATATAATTCCAGTATGTTTCAACGGAGAATTGTTTGAATGACCTTCTTCATGGGCTAATAGAAAGGGGGACAGTAGATAAACATTAAGGCAAAACATGAACTGAATAGATTAAAAACTTGCCTGAACACACATGCTTCATATTAACATAGATGTGAAATAAAATCTGTAAGGAATGTTATGGTAAAATAGAGGTGTGTGTGTGTGTGTGTGTGTGTGTGTGTGTGTGTATATATATATATATATATATATATATATATATATATATATATATATATATATACTTGCCTTCACGTATCATCAGTATTGGTGTCATCCACCATGAATTTCATAGGGTTTTCTGAGGCAATGAGTATGGTTTGGCCGGTTCCTTCCTCTGTAATATACCCTACAGCACCTGGTATTTTTTGGTGGTTTCCCTTCTTCCTACTAATCTAGTCTGACCCTGATTAGCTTCCAAAATCATTCGGGATCTGGTGCCTTTAGGTGTTCAGCCCTTATATGCATCTGAAACATGACAGTCTACATATCAACAAATCAGTTTTCAGTTTTATGTACGTGTCACTCCATTTAGTTCACTGTAACATTCTTATAGATTTTATTTCAAGCGTGAATAATATGAATACCATGAATAAATGTGAAATAATATGAAGCCTATGTGTACAGGCAGCCTTTTAATTTTTTCACTACATGTTTTGTATTGTTTCCCTATCAACCTTTGAAGAAGGCTGAATAAATATTTCTCAGGGTAAATGCAGTGTGTGTGTGTGTGTGTGTGTGTGTGTGTTTAAATAAAACCTCTTGTATACTCTAAGGAACCAGACCCTGTCTGATCTTGGAAGCTAAGCAGGGGCAGCCCTGGTTAATACTTGGACAGGAGACCACCAACTAATACCAGGTGCTGTAGGCTATATTGCAGAGGAAGACATTGGCAGAACCACTTCTGAGTAATCCTTGCCTAAGAAAAAGTATGAAATTCACGAGGTTGCCATAAGTTGAAGTTACATACACACGTGTGTATATCCTCAGAAATAGCCTCTCATGTTGCTTATAGCTTGAGGTTTTCACACTTTCTGATTTTTTTCTCTTAATCCAAAGAGCGAATAGTGAGCAATAACAAAGCCTAAACATTAGGTACTCTAGAAAGTTCTTCAGAAAGTTCCTGTTTACAATTTACTTAGAATGAAAGGGCTCTTATTTGAGGAAAAAATAAAATGAAGTGTTCATTCATTGCTATCTAATAAATGCATCCAAAGAAAGGGACCCAGCTCATTGCAAATGAGTCAAAGAGACATGAGTCTATTACGCTCTGCAGAAAACAAACACTTCTGGAAGTTGCCCAATTCTGACTCCATTTGGTGCTTCTTTATGCTAATTTTAACATACCAGTGCCTGGAAATAGTAACCTTACTGTTTTCCATTGCATATGGCTAGTCTTTCTTTTAAACAGAATGCAGTGAATCTAGAAAAGTGACAAGCTCAAATTCAGACAGATGGAAATTAAAAATAAAGGACAGTTATTTGATGCTCTAATGAGCTTCATCCAGTCTGTTTCCTGTTCTTGAGAGCAATGGAAAAGAAGGAAAGAGTTCCAAACAAGCAGTTATATTTTTTAAAAATTGGAACCCAAGACTTTTGATGACTTAGCTGTGGTTGCTGGCAGTAACTATTCTTATGTCTCAATGTCTGTTAACAAATTTAACAGCCAATATGTCTCTTGGTAGGAACATCTCATATAGCTGGCTGCAGTCTCCAAAATACACAGTGCCAGAAATAACTAGCAACATGTCACAACTGGCCCTGGGACAGAATATTCTCCCCCCCCCCCTTTTTTAAGGATAATTATGAAGGGATACATGTGAAAGACATTCAGTACAATAGCCACTTTCAACCACCCAGTTTTGTGTTTCTCTCTTTGCTATAAAAAAACATGGATTTTGAAATCTGACAGCACTCTCCCTGCTCACCTAAATAGCTTTTTAAAGGTGGAAAACTGTCTTCATTGGCAATATGTACTGTATTCATTCTTCCATTTTTATTTTTAAATATGTGGCTTCTCTTCTCCTGTTGACAAAAAAACTTGCTACTTTGCTTCTGACAACGACATTGCCCTTCTTCACATGTTTGCAGCAGGGCTTCTGTTTTCACAATATTTATAAACCCAGGTTTGTACCTTCTCCAGAATTTCATCAATTAAAAATAGAGGCATTCATATGTTACACCCATGCTTCCTAGTCAAAAAATGACTATGCGAGTTGGTCACAATTTATGGTATGGAGTCAGAGTACTGGTCAGCCAATCATGCCCTTGTCTATAGTATTCAATTACGGTATCCATGTTTTATTCATTTTCATTTTTCTTCTCAACAGCCAGCCAGCATCCTCTCCCAACTATGGACACCCAGTCCTCACTTGGCTCCTTAGCAGTTCTTCAACTCAGTGCCTTTCCTCTTTCATTAAACCTTGGGATCCCCTTAACCCAATTCCTCCCTCTTGTGTATGGATGATACTGTTTTAGCTACATAAAGATGCTGTCTTCTAATTATACTGGGAAATGAATCCTGAATAACATATGTAAGAGGCAACAACAAGAGGAAACAACTGTGTGCCTTCAAGTTGTTTCCAACTTAGGGCATCCCCAAGTCAAACCTATCACAGGGTTTTCTTGGCAAGATTTATACAGAGGGGGTTTGCTGTTGCTTGAGGGAGTGTAACTTGCCCAGTTGCCTTTAAAGGTAAAAAACCCCTCAGTAGTCAACATATATTGCAAATAATAATAAGCTTCAAATAAGTGGACTATGAATAAGAACCACCATTTTAAAAAAATCTCACCCAGTAAAATATTAAATTCCAATAAACATTTTTCTGCTAAGCCCACCAGTGACTATGGTAAATTAAAGTTACTTATACAAATGTCACAGCAAATAAATGAGTCTTTTAAGGCAGTTTTGAAGGCCTGCAGGGAGAAAGCATGGTGTAGCCCAGACAGCACTGCATACCACCAACATGGGGTCACAATTGTGCATCTGGGGATTGGTATCAAACTGAGTTTGCTGGGAAAGTTATTATTTAATTAATTCTTACCTCTGCCTTTCTTCAAGTATTTAAAAGCGATTTACTTGGCTTTTTCTCGCTTTTCCTTCTACAACAATTCTCTATGCTGGAAGACCATGCCGGGTTCAAGACCTCTCAGTCAGCTTTGTGATTCAGTGGAGACTTGAATCCAGGTTTCCCCAGGCCAACAAGTCCCTCCCTAGACCATGCTGCCTTTAGTTTCATATTTATTTTATAGGGTCCTTTCCTTTTCACAAGATAGCTCACTTTGCCAGAGAAGAAGACAAACCCAAAACGATATGCACCACATCCCCTTAAAATCCAGTGCTTTCCTCTCTTTCACAGAATTAATTTTACTGCCATTTACTGGATAGCCACATATAAACTAGAATTTCATCAAGCCCCCTAAAGTGTGCTTTTTGGCAGAAATATGCATTCTCTATCAGCAGGTGGTAGGAATGGGTGGGGAAAAAACTGATTATTTTCTTACTGTCTTACATGATCTTCTGGGATCTCAGTAGAAGCCATAGCATTGCATTATGTTTTTTAAGTGTGAGAGCAGTAATGTAAAGAAGGATCAATTAAAGCTGCCACTTTAGCAGAGTGTATGTAACTACGTTAGCCCTCAGTATCCAAAGATTCCTTATCCACGGATTTAACCATCCATGGTTTGAAAATATTTATATATATATATATATATATATATATATATATATAT
>CM034703.1:282936164-282984935 GCA_020142125.1 Phrynosoma platyrhinos
TAGAACATGGCCACACAGCCCGAAAAACCCCACAAAAAACCTATTATGACTAAGGATTTGAACTCTAGTCTTCCCAGTACTAACCTAGCATTAATCATTGTACCATAATGTTGCTTGATACCTTGATTCCTCTTCCAGCTCTTGTTAATAACATTCCACCTAAAACTACCAGTAGGACAGAGATTCAGATATGTGTGTGATTATGTATGTGTTGTGTGAAGTGTGTTAACTTCATTGTGAAAAAGTTCTAATTATGAACTTGCTTGGAGTACAGTAGGAAATATATCTTCATTAGACTTGTAACATAGCTTGTTTCGTTTCCAATAGTTGCTTTTCATAAATATCAAATCTGGCATGAAGAGGCACATAGCTTTGTATCCTTTCAAAAATTTCCCTTTTTTACCCATTGAAAAGCATTTAAAATGTTAACTGTAAGGAGGAAAGGTAAAAAAGCCTCTAAATGCAGTTGTCCTCTTCAAAGCAATAGTCTTTCCAAAAGCAACAACGACATACAACAATAATAATTTTAAAAGTCTCCTGGAACACTTTTCAAGCTCTCTGCCTCCAGGAAGGCCATTGGCTCTAATTATTGCCCAGAGCTGTAATTTCTGCCTTTTAAGACAGCTCTATCATTTTCTCCTTCTTTTTATATCTAAGGGCAGGAAGGGAATGGGGGTGGTTGAATTCAGTGGAGAGTAGAGATTAACATTTTGTACACAATACATATAATTGCATTTGCACTCCAATTCTATATATCTTCCAAGTTAGCAAAAGAAGTCACATGCTTCTAAATCTCATGGTTGATTTCAATGGGAGAGTTGAAGATATGCTTTAGTTTCTCCCATTAAAATTAATAGAGTTTAAAATTATTTAATTTTACCTGCATCATACTCAGGTGTTTTTACAAGGCACAGTATGTTTAATTCACGAATTGCCTGCTAAACTGCCTTCTTATTCTGAAACAGCAGAAATTTTGTTAACATATCCAAGTCAAGGTTCATTCTGTGTCTAATGCATTGTGCTTGGGGGTCTAATGTATGATCTATCATTAATCATTACGATATGGGGAAACACTATTGGCTGCAGTCTACACAGCATTGTATTCAGCTGCTTCAGAATCTGGAGTAGCATTTGCTGTTTTTCCAGCCAGCTGGATTCACATTGTGTGTGAGAGATCACTTTACAAATCAAGTGCCAGAAGACCTATGAGATATACTGTAAGTTTCTAAATCTTCCTCCTAGGATGGCCTAAGTCAGAGTTCATCTAAATGTTCCTCTCCCTCCAAGTGAAAATGTACAGTCAGCCTTCCATATCCACAGATTCTGCATCTACAGATTCAACCATCCACAGCTTGAAAATATCCCCCCCCCCAAAAAACACCCCAAAAGCAATCCTTATTTTTGCTATTTTATGTAAGGGACACCATTTCACTACGCCACTGTATTTAATAGGACTTGAGCATCCCTGGATATTATGATCCACAGGGGGTCCCGGAACCCAAACCCCAGCAGATACCAAGGTCCTACTCTATATTCTGTTCATTTAATAGCACCTTAAGAGAACATCTGATTCTGCCTAATTATTAAGATTTGGCTTTTAAGAGGACTTTCCTCTTAGGACTACAGAGTACGAGCCAGTATTCAAATAGATATGCAACCAACAGATATTCCGTACTCATAATTGGTGATTCACATTAGCATCTCAGCCCTCTCTTTCATTGCTTATGGCTGGGCTCCAAGCAGCAGCACTTTGCTTCTCGTCTCATACTATTTCACACATCTTGCCTACACTCATGTGTTTCTGCCAAACCACCAGTCTGGATATAACAGATCCATGTTGTGAAATTCTCATAGCTGTTTCCTTTGTTCGTTATGAGAGAGGTTGGAAAGTTATAAAGAACTGCAATTCTTTCAACCTTAAAAACTGGAGGTTAGGTCAGTTAAAAAAACAACACAAGAGGCCATGTGTATTTTCTGATTCTCTTATAGTCCTTCGCAAGTACACAATTCTGAGAAACCCAGTGTTAACTCTTCAAAGAGAAACTTCTAGCTCTTTAGTCCTGGAGGACAGACTTATAATATATGGGTGTTATCTGGTAAAATCTTAAAAGCTTACATGACAAGAGTATATGGAGTTGGAGACATAGGGCCTTTACAGACTGCCAGAAATAATGCAGATTGAGGTCACTTTAACTGTCCTGGCTCAGTGCTAGGGAATCATGGGAATTGTATTTTTTTCTGGGATATTGAGCCTTCTCTGTCAGAGAGCTCTGGTGCTACAATAAACCACAGTTCCCATGATTCCTTAGCACTGAGCCAGGACAGTTACAGTGGCCTCAAGCTGCATTATTTCTGCCAGTCTGTAAAGGCCCTTAGGTTCATAAGTTGTTCTCCACTCCTCACCATGACTTGCAGGAAAAGTTAAGCAAAATACGGTAAGCAAATGGAAATGCTTAAAGTTTGTCTCCCTGGCACTGGGAACAGAAAGTCCTGGAAAATCTTGAGCTGGTTAGTTCTGATTGTGGATGTCTCTTTCCCCTGCAATTTCAAATCTTTCCACCCAGAGTCCAACATGCTAATAACAGCTACACAATCTTTGTCTGCAACTTATTCTCTTGCTGTCACCTGATGCTAATGAAATCAGTATGAGTATTATGTGGATGTGCTGTGGATGCACAGGATGTACTACTTCTCTTTGGTATGCCAGAGAGAGAGAATGCAAAGGGATCTTGTAGCACCCTTGAGACTGAGGTGGCAACCGCACTGCAGAAATAATCCAGTTTGACACTTTAACTGCCATGGCTCAGTGTTATGGAATTATGGAAATTGTAGTTTGCTTGTAGTTGCTCTGCTCTGGTGCCACAACAGTTGTGGTGTCACGAACTACAGTTCCCAGAATTCCATAGCACTGAGCCATGGCAGTTAAAGTGGTGTCAAACCGGATCATTTTGCAGCCTGAGAGAAAGAAATTGGTAGCGTAACCTTTTACAGACTTGAGTCTATGAAAGCTTTTGCTACCAACATTTTTTCTCTCTTATCCAGACTAATGCATCTGTGTCTTTGAATTGTACCACCAGAGAGAGAGAGAGAGATTGTGATGGGGATATGGCTGTGGGGGGGAAAGTGATGACGAATTGACTGAAAATTTACCACTATACGTCCGGAACATTTTTTGAAAATGGAAGCAGAATTTGGAAAGGTTACCCTTTAAGCTACAGCTTTCACAGTCCTGTTAGGAAGGAGTCCCAGGGGAAAATGTACAATGTGGGGAATAGCAGCAGCCATGATGACACAGCATTTGACTGTTCCTGAGTCATGCTGTGTCATGGGAAGTGGCATCATGCAGATAGATGGTCACCTGGTGCTGCAAAGCACAGAGAACTGCTGCAAAACTGCAGAGTCACTCAGGTGAGTGACAGGTGTCCACGGGAAGAGGCAGGGCCAGAAGGTAGATACCTCTGGACACATGTGGTAGAGAGTGGGTTGCTGTGGATAATGGTTGTGGAGAGTCACATTGGATGGTTGTTGTTGCTGTATATAGCCTTGTACACAGAAGAACTAAGATTAAAGCCTCATCTGAGAGACATCTGTCTGTGGAGTCTCTTTACTCTGTCTGGAAGGGGAGAGGTGCTTCTCCAGCTGACAAGCCACCTGCTGCATCTGAGAAGATCGTGATCCTGGTGCTGCACTTTGACGTGGATCATCACGCGCTCTGTAACCACGCTAACAAGTCCTCCAAGCCAGTGGCTGTACTGGCTGGAGGGTCTGGGAGTTGTAGTGCAAAAAAGTAACTTTTCATAATTCTGAGGGAGAGTGAAGAGTGAAGCAGTGAGCCTTGGTAGCTGACTTGGGTCTGAGAAAGACCTGGCTCCTGACCAGCCAGGATGTTTTCTAAGAAGTACAGTTGGCCCTCCATATCCGTGGATTTTTCATCCACAGATTCAGTCACCCACTGCTTGAAAATATTAAAGAAAAAACAAATTCCAAAAAGCAAACCTTGATTTTGCCATTTTATATAAGGAACACCATTTTACTATGCCATTGTATTTAATGGGAATTGAGCATCCACAGATTTTGGTATCCAGGGGCATCCGCGAACTATACCCCAGGGGATACCAAGGGCCCACTGTGTATGATCTTAGAGGTTTCCAGGGAACATTTTCTTTCTGTCACCTGCCCATTCAGTCAAATTAATAAACCAACATGCTTAGTTTGAGAGTGATTCCCCCCTCCTTTTTAAAAAGAATCACAGTAACCACCTAGCAAGCAATTCTACATCTCTGGTTTAAAACTATTACTGCTAACAAACCGCTGGATAATAACAAAAACTCTGTTTAATAGAATTATTATTTCAATTTGTAATGCCGTTCTCTTTCCTTGAGTCCTGCAGACTAGAGTGATGGCAGTAGTGGTTGGCTTTGCAAAGTAATCCTTCATACATTGAAAGCCATGAGTGCAACTTAGTTAATTACATTATTGAACTTTCCACTGAAAGCTCCTCTAAAAAACTGGTGTATTTAGGAGTGTCTCTCTGTATGTTTCTGTTTCTGTAAGGACTGTTTTGCTTGCTACATAAATGACTGGTGACATTTCATGCCTTACCTTTTTAAAGTGTATACATAAAGATTCTTGCATGACCTCCTGAAAATTTACGACCCATATCTAACACTTGCTGGCCTCATATGAGTGTGTTTGTCAGGGAGCTTTGATTGCTTGCAATTCCCTTTTAGCAAACCATGGCTTTAATCTAAAATCCCTTCAGTGTATTATAAATGTCCACACATGGAGATAAACTATGTGAGCACTATGCAAACCCCATGCAGAATTGCAACATTGCAGAACACATGTCAAGAACTGGGTGCCATTGCTCAATGGAAAATACATGATGCACAGCATCAATGCAAAGTATAGGATGCCCAACCACAATGTAGAGTGTGCAACCACAAGGTGTGGTATTGGGTACATAGCCACAATGCAAAGTATAGGATGTGCAACAGCAGTGCACAGTGTGCACCCACAATACACAAGTTGCAAAGAGAAGACACAGAGGAACATGCTGTCTGTGCAATTTCTGCTTCCACCACTGTTAGCAGAATGCCTTCATCGCAAATGGTGACTTTTTCGTCCTGCATGTGTAGCGTAACGTTCGCATGTCTATTTCCCTAACAGAATTCTGATCCATATGGTTTGTTCCTGTGTCATTTGTGAAAGAGCCCTGAATCTATCACAGTTAGACAGGTACAGTATACCATGTTTAAAAAAACAACAATAGGAAATTAAATATCTCAGTAATAGAATCTACTTTGCATTCAGGTTCAGTCCTCTGCTGGGAACCCTAGGCCATTGCTACCAATCCATGTAAACCAGGACTGGGAATAATGTAGCCCTCCAGATGTTGTTGGACTGAAACTCCCAGTATTCCTCACCATTGTCTGTGCTGACTAGGGCTGCTAGGAGTTACAGTTCAGGATCCTGTGGAGGAGCACAGGACTTCTGATATTGTTCTGGTGTTCTTACTTTTGGTAAGTGTGTACTGTTGTTGTGTTCCTTCAAGGTGGCCCTAAGGCGAACATATCACAGGGTTTTCTTGGCAAGTTTCTTCAGAGAGGGTTTGCCATTGCCATCCTCTGAGACTGAGACAGTGTGACTTGCCCAAGGCCACCCAGTGGGTTTTCATGGCTGAGCATCTTCCTATGTGTTATGTTCTCTGGATGACAACCAGGGTGGGAAACATGTGACCATCCAAAAGCTAAGCTGTCCAGGAGCCATGAAAATTGCAATGAAACAATGTCTGGAGGGCCATAGGTTACCACAGTGTTCAAATATTCTAATGTGTGAAAGTGGGCAGAACTCTAATGACTGCAATGTCATTTTCAAAACCTCCTTTTCTACTTTGCTGCCTATAAGTTTAAGGGACAGTCAAGCACTTCCAGGTTTTGCAAAAGGTATTAAGGCATTTTTTCTTCATTATGGAAAACGTGTTGGATTTTGTATAGATGGATTCCAATTCCACTGATGGTTTCAGGGAGACCACAAGGGAAAGTATATCCTGGTTCTAATTAAATTGTGGCACATGCCAACAACTTGGGGACTAAATAATGTTCCCTCGGTGAATGTCAGCTGCTAGAGCAAAAATCCCACCTGAAAACTTTTTCTTAAAGAGTTTAGGTTTTGAATCCTTAAAGCAGGGGTAGGCAACCTTTTTGAGCCGGGGGCCTCAGACAATTGGGGTGCCGGAGCACCAAAAATAAATAAATAAATAAAAATGAAAATAAAAATATGCATGCACACTCTCTCAGCCCCAGAAAAGCCATGGGGCCGGTCCAAAGACCTCGGGGGGCCACATTCGGCCCCTGGGCCTTAGGTTGCCTACCCCTGCCTTAAAGCATCTTTCCGCCAACCTGGTATTCTCCAGATATGATGGACTGCAACCCTCATCATCCCATCAAGCTATGCTGTCTAAGGATGATGGGGCTATCGATCTGGTGGGATACTAGGTTGGGGAACATTAACTGATGGAAAAGCTGACACATCTGGAGAGCTTTCAGGAGGATTGGGTTATGGATAATGTTTTATTCCATTATGTTAAACTCATTTCATTCTGCAAAATGAAGCTTGATATTTAACAGAAAATGGCTTGAGCAGAACAGCAGGTTGTGGATGAGGGAAGGGTAGGGAGGGAGTGTTTTCCTAATAGTATTCTTGCTTTTGGAACTTTGTAATTGTGGCTCTGCTAAATCCTTTAAGGTCTTTCGCATATAGAGGATATTGCATATTGCACTCGATTCATCATAAAAGTGACCTGATATTCTGTCAAGAATTTGTGATCTTGGAAAACAGGTTTGGTGATGGGGAATCCTGCTGTACATCTGGTACAGTTGGAGTTTGGATTGCAGAAGGATGACTTGTGTTGGTCTTAAACAAAAATGGTTAATTGTTAGAACTACAGAAGTGTTACAGAAGAGTTGTTTAAAGTTGTTCATTTTTGTAACATTTTAGTGACTGTAGTAAAAGGTAATAGACATCTCTGATTTTTGTTTTTATTTGTAAACCAAATGGCTTTAAGGAAAAAAAATGCTGTGTTCTGGTATGTCGTCTATGGGGTACTGCTTAGGATAAAAGAACTTGAGAGTTACATGGAGTAGCTGTATGCTATTGACTCTGTGATGTAAATGAATCAAACAGTTTTTCATGGGATTTGCACATTTTAACCAGTAGACTCTTCTTCATCCTTCTGGTCACTGCCCCTTAACACCACCAGGCAAGGGCTCCAATCAAACACCATGTTTTGTCTTTCTAGGAGTGGAAATGATGTCTATGGGCCTTTGCAGACTGCCAGAAATAGTGCAAATTGAGTCCACTTTAAGGGTTAGGGTTAGAGTTAGGGAACCATGGGAAATATAGTTTATTGTGGCATCAGAGCTCTTTGACAGAGAAGGCTCAATGTCTCAGGGGGGAAAAACAATTCCTATGACTCCCTAACACTAACCCTAACCTTTAAAATGGACTCAATTTACACTATTTCTGGCAGTCTGCAAAGGCCATATGTGACCCTTCTGTGCACTTCTGCAATACTCAAAGAAACCTTTGGCCTGTTTGGCAAAAGAGAAAAGGCTGTACTTATTATTCTTTTTTGTGGAGAGAGAAGCAGCTGCTAAATGATGGATGGAAGAGCTTTGAAGCCCTGGCCTGCAAATGGGCAACAGCCAAGCTTCTCCATTGCAGGGAACTTGGCACTTTGATTGTGAAATATATGATTGCACCATCCATCTCTTTGGATGTGTTTCAACTGTCATGGCTTGGGTCTGAAGTGATGGCAGAGTTCACAAATTCTTGTGCATCAAAAATGCCTTAATTCAGAAAATACCAGCTTTGCTTTATATTTAGATTTCCAAAATTAAAATTCCTGCAGCAGGACTATGTTCAAGTTTTACCTGCAGAATGGTTGGGAGGGAATTTGAAAATGTCACTTCATAATTTAAGTATAGGTAGCAAGGGCAAATAGCCTGATCCAGAAACAATTGAATAGTAAATAATAGGATAGGATTAATAATAGAATTAAATTAATAATAATAAGATTAAGGGGAAAAAGAGATTTAGATAGTGGATGAAGGATAAGAAAGTAAGTCTAGGTTTGTGTGAGTTTGATTGGTGTAGTGCATGTGTAAATATTTTGGGGAAGGAAGGGGTGAGGTGGATTAGGCTGTGATGTTGTTGTTTGATTGTTTATTTAAACAAGAAATACATATATAAATAACACATGTGATTAAAAAAAAGAAAAACAAAATGTCACTTCATGATAGAAAGGTTTTTTCCCCCTCCAGGAACCCAAATAACTCCTTATAGTCCAAAATGCTAATGTATTGAAACATTTCTGGTTATGCCTTTTTACATTAACAGCTATAATAATCCTGTTAGTTTTAAATGTGTCACAAGACGTTTTATTTTCTCCCCATTCCTCCCCTTTTTCTTTGCACAGAGTATCCCTCCTCTCCCCCCTACAAGGCATACTCATAGTGGCAGCTACTGTGGGTGCCTAGAGACGGAAAAGTGGGGATTGGCCTGGCATTGGCGAAGTCTGCCCAACCTAGGACCTTATCACACGGGGGCTGAAGCAGTCGCATCCCCGTCCCTTCGCGCTTCCTTACCCAGAAAGCAGCATCATCCCAGCATCATTCAGGTCACGGGAAATGTAATTCCCATTTCGACCAGGCATTCAAAAGAACGGGGATGATGCCTGGATGATGCAGCATCATGTTGCATTGGGACGGGGATGCGAGTGGGTTACCTGCGACGTCGTTTGATCAGTCGGGGACAGGAAGCGCGATTGCATGGGGATGCGACCGGGATGCAGCAGGGATGGGCGGGGTCTCCCTGCGACGTCATGTGATCAGCCGGCGACAGGAAGCGCGATCGCACGGGGATGCGACCAGGCTGCGACGGGGATGGGCGGGGTTTCCCTGCGACGTCGTCTGATCAGCTGGGGTAAGGAAGCGCGATCGCACGGGGTGCTTTAGACCCCCGTGTGATAAGGTCCCTAGTGTGGCATGGCATCTTTGTGCCATTTTTTGTGCTGCTGGGATTCAAGATGAGTGGAATTTAGAGGTAATCTGCTTCTACTCCTCCTGGTCTCTGCTGCTCTGTTGGCTGCTGTGGTGGTCAGGAATGGGGAATGGCAGTGACATGTCCAGTTTTTGCTGCCATATTGGCCCCTCCAGGCCCACAGTGGGAAAAAGAGCCCAGACCAGGAATGGGGCATAGTACAGTGGTGCAGAAGAAACCACTGAAATTTCTGTCACCTTGTGCATGGCACACCATCGTTTCTGGGCTCCTTTTCCCATCTTGACTTTGCAGGGTTATGTATGTCTATGCAAAATACTGTTTTACAAAAATGGCTCAAAAGAAGGATCATAGAGCCAGGATATATCCTGCAGCTAAGTTAAGAGATTTATCGAGTAGTCCTCACAACAGCTCTTTAGACAGTTGGTGCTCTAGGCCAGGGGTAGGCAACCTAAGGCCCGGGGGCCGGATGCGCCCCCCCGAGGCCTTTGGACTGGCCCCAGGCCGGTCCTGCTGCTGCCGCCCACCATGATGATATTGATTATTGTTGTTACTACTTGTTCTTGGGGTTTTCTTGGCAAAATCTCCACAGGGGGTTTGCCATGGCTTTTCTGGGGCTGAGAAAGTGTGCATGCGTATTTTTTTAAAAAAAATTATTTTTTTTAAAACAAATTATTTTTATTTTTAATTAATTAATTAATTAATTAATTTTTGGTGCTTTGGCCCCCCAATTGTCTGAGGGACAATAACCTGGCCCCCGGCTCAAAAAGGTTGCCTATCCCTGCGTAGGCTGTTTACCAGTAGGGACTCCAGGCTGTTTTGTATGTTTTGTTTGTTTGTATGTTTTGTTTATTACTCCCCTAAAGCAGGAGTCAGAAGATATTACTGACTCTAATTCCATGGACATGGCAGGGAGTTGGACTGGATGGCCCTTGTGGTCTCTTCCAGCTCTATGATTCTATGATTGCATGCGGGAGCTGCTTTAGGCAAGAATAACTTGTAGCAATTTCAGGAAACACCCTGCTCCGATTATAGTTTTATAGTCACATACATGTTGGAACTCCCCAAATTACAATTTTGCCTGTTCCTGGCATGCTGTAAGCTAGCTCTCTCCATCTGGTGCCCTCCAGATGTTTTGGACTACCCCCAGTATTTCCTGGCTACTGGCCATGCTGGCTGGCACTGCAAGGAGATATAGCCCCAAACATCTGCGGGGGGCACCATATTGAGGAAAGCTCCTATGTAAGCATTTTCCCTCTCCCTACTACCCATATGGTAGATATGTTTTCACCCAAGTTAGCTGCTGAAAATTATCTTTTCTCTTTCTGATTGAACTACTTATACTATACACTAACTTGTACTCTACACTGCAAATTATGTAAGATAATGAAATTCTGCCCTCCAGCCCCTTCCTATGCTTTTAAAGTACATTTTCAAAAGATATGTTTTTGGCTCTGTTTTATGATCAGCCTAGACTTGAAGTTTCAGTGAACATAATAATGTATGACCAACTCAGAAGCAGGCAAAAGATATCCCTGGGCCAGAAGCCACCTTCTAAGGCTGATTTATAGGTCTTTAATTACTAGTTGTATAAAAGAGATGACAAAATGAAGAACACATGGAAAGAAGAGCTATATGAAGATGAACCCCAAATTCTAAAAAGAGAAGTGGAAGCTGCAATAAGAGCAATGGCAAAAAATAAGTCACCAGGAACAGATGATATCCCAATTGAATTGCTGCAGTCCACATTGATAGAGTCAACTCTAGTGCTAACCAACATACGTAAACAGATATGGGGTCAACAGATTGGAAACTATCAATATACATCCCCATCCACAAAAAAGGAGACACAAAAAAGACTGCAGCAACTATATAGGACAATCGCACTGATCTCCCACGCAAGCAAAATTATGCTCAAAATTCTGCAACATAGACTCCAACCATATATGGATACAGAAATCCCAGAGATACAAGCGGGATTCAGGAAAGGAAGAGGTACATTGCAAACATACAGTGGCTGTGCATCAAGAAATTCTAAAAGAAAATCATCATGCGTTTTATAGATTATAGCAAAGCCTTTGACTGCATAGATCATGAAAGCTAAGGAACACCTTTAAAGACATGGGAATGCCACTATGTTTGATAGTCCTGATGAGGAATCTGTATTTAGAACAAGAGGCTACTGTCAGAACAGAACACTGAGAAACATAATAGTTCCCAACTGGAAAAAGCTGCATTTTATCACTTTTCCTATTCAACTTATATGCAAAACATAGTGTAAGAAAAGCAGGCTTGGACACAGAAGAAGGATAAGTGAAAATAGGAGGAAGGAACATCAATAATCTGAGATATGCAGATGACACCATAATACTAGCAGAAAACCTCAAAGACCTGGAACAACTACTGAGAAAAATCAAGGAAGAAAGTGCAAAGGCAGGCTTACTGTTGATCATAAAGAAAACAAAAATAGTGACTATAGTTTTTTGTGGGTTTTTTGGGCTATGTGGCCATGTTCTAGAACAGTTCCTCATGTTCATCTGTGGCTGGCATCTTCTGAGAATGCTGGCATGGAAGTGAGTGGGATATATATATATGCCTACTTTGGATCAGACTCAGCTCTGGAAAACAGTCAACACACAAAGATCAAGCCCACACAGCAGAAAGTGGCATTTCCTCTTGACTGCATGGAGAGAGAGAGAGAGAGAGAGAGAGAGAGATCCATGCGGTCAAGAGGAAATGCCACACACACACATATATATACTGTGTGTGGAGTGATTTACATGTTAATCTGTGTATTGTTCTGTTATTAAATGGCAAGGCCTTAGGGTGAAAGGATATGCGAGGAGGATTTGTGTCTAGGCCTATGCTGAGTCTAGGTATCCCTAGGTACCCCTGAGTATTAAATGCTTGCCTTTGATAGCAAGGGTGATCAGAGCTCCTGTAAATAAAGGGGCAAAACTGCTAGGAAATGGTGGCTATTTGCTAGGAAAGGTGGAAGGAAGTAGAAACAGAGAAAGGCCACATGCTAGATGGATGGACTCTATCACAAGTATGGGTTTGCGGGAACAAAGGGGGGTTGCAGACTGCCAGAAATAGTGCAAATTGAGTCCACTTTTAGGGTTAGGGTTAGTGCTAGGGAATCATGGGAACTGTTTTTTTGTTCTGAGTCATTGAGCCTTCTCTGTCAGAGAGCTCTAGTGCCACAATAAAATACAGTTCCCATGATTCCCTAGCACTAACCCTAACCCTAAAAGTGAACTCAATTTGCACTATTTCTTGCAGTCTGCAACCCCCCTAAGTAGAGCAGTGGAGGACAGGGAATCTTGGAGATGTCTTATCCACAGAGTTGCCATGGGTTGAGATCGGCTCAAAGATGGTTAACAACAACGACTAATCTAAGCTCCACAGATTACCATGTTTCTGAAAATGTTTTTCAAAAGTAGAAGTGGACTTACCTGGTTTTGCTTTTCTTATTTTCACTCCCCATTTTTTTTTTTTTTGATGCAGCTCCAGAGGGGAAAGGGTCTGTGAGGCAGAACATTGGCCCCTAGACTTCCTACAGTTATTTGCCCCATCTAGGTTGCATATCGAAGGTTGTGAGCAACTATTTTACAATGAACAAATCTTGGGTTAAGCATATCTAATGACTGCAGTGACATATTTTAAAAGTACATATATTTTTTAAAAATAAGGATAGTCTATTCCAATTTTAATTAGCAAGAGTTTTGAAGATTACTGGCCTAACTTCATTAAAAAGGCCTGGAAGAGAGCTGGGTTTTTGTTTTTGGTACTACAGCTCCCCAAATCTCCCTGGCCATGATGATGACTGGGAATTTGGGGAGCTTTTATCTGAAAAAGTAATTTTTGTTAACTTCAAGCCTTGGTATATGCTATTAAATGTGTCTCTCCTTTCTTCTTAATACAAATCCTGTTATTTTGTCATGTATAGTAAAGATCATGTCCGTTTGTGTAGGTCACCAGGCATTTCTAGCCTCCTGTTGCCTTCTCTTGAGAAATCTCCTTGATCAAGCCCACACAGCAGGAAGTGGCATTTCCTCTTGACCGCATGGATCAAATTAGTTACTAGTAGTTAGTGGAGTGAAACATAAATCCATACTTGGGTTCTCACAATGAGATGTGTCTGGGTAGTTTTAAAACCAGTTTAAATTTGCAGGCCATCTAGTTACACTCTTAGAATTCAGGAAGATATATTTAGTACAAGAGTCTGTACCCAGAGCTGCCTCTGAATGGAAAAATAGGTAAGATCATAAGTGGAGTTTGTTGAAACATGGGCTAAAAGAGCAGCAGCTGTTCCAAATGACGTGTCACTGTGAAAGCTGGTTAGTTCTCCTTTTTCTGTGTGTTGACTGTCTTCCAAAGCTGAGTCTGATCCAAAGTAGGCTCTTTCTTTGTCAAGAGAACATATGTTTTATTGTTGTTTTGACACAATTTTCTGTAGTTTAGTGGTTAGTGTAAATTGTCATGTAAAATCTACTTGTGATCTTACTTTTTTCCCATTCAGATATAGCTTTCATACTAAATATATCTCCCTGGATTCTAAGAGACCAGCTATTCCAAGTATGGAGAGCCAATGTGGTGTAGTGGTTTAAGTGTTGGACTAGAACACAGGGAGACCAGGTTTGACTCCCCACTCACCCATAGAAACTCAGCAGGTGACCTTGGACAAGTCATACTCTCTCAGCCTCAGAGGAAGGCAAAGGCAACCCCCCCTTCTGAATCATAGACTCATAAGAGTTGGAAGGGGCCTCAGGGAGCATTGAGTCCAACTTCCTGCTCTATTCCATTCATTTATTTGCAGTCATAGACCAAAAGCTCTTGCTCATAATGCATGATCTCCAGCTAAAGCATCTCCAAGAGGTAGCAGTCCAGCCTGTTTTTGAAGATGTCCAGAGGAGAATCCACCACCTCTCCATTTCCAAACCATTTACTATGAAGAAGTTCCTTCTAATGTTAAATCAAAATTTACGCTCCTGTAACTTAAAACCATTACACCTGGTCCTACCCTCTGGGGCAGCAGAGAACAGACCTACTCCCTCCCCTGTCCCTGAGATATTTAAAGAGTGTGATCATGTCACCCCCTCAGTCTTCCCTTCACCAAGCTGAACAAGCCTGGCTCCTTCAACCTTTCCTGGTGTGTTTTGTTCTCCATACCTCTTATAATTCTTGTTGCCATTCTCTGAACCTGCTCCAATTTGTCTGCTTCCTTCTTAAAAAGAAATACCCAGAACTCAAAGCAGCACCTCAGATGATGTTTGACCAGCAGGGAATATAGTGGAACTATTAATTTCCTCAGCTTGGAAACTATGAGTACATTAATGCAGGCTAAAATAGCATTTCCCTTCTTTGCTGCAGCATCACACTGCTCGCTCATGTCAACTTAGGAACAACAATGATCCCAAAGTCCTTTTTGCAGGTAGAACTGCTAAGCCATGATAAAATCAGCTTTCTTGAAATTGATTTCTGGTGTATCCCAAACTCATGAATTCTAGCATTTTAGTATCATTCTACCATTATATGATCATTATATGATCATTTCCTTCTAAGTACCGTACCAATTGCTTTGATTCCAGTGAGTAACTCCTCCCTATTGGTTAGGAACAAATCCAGGATTGCTGATATTCTTGTTCCTTCTTTTACCTTTTGAAAGAGGAAATTATCTGGAAGGCACATCAGAAATTTCTTGTAGAGCCTATGCTTAGCAGAATTGGTCTCCCAGCAAATATCATGATAACTGAATCTCCCCATAACTACTAGTTCTTTCATCTTGGAGATTTCTGAAATTTGTTTCAAAAAAGCATAATCTACCACCTTGTTTTTGTTTGGTGGCCTGTAGTAAATCCCTACCACAATGTGGTTTTTATTTCTCCATTTATTTTGATCCAAATACTCCCTTTGGGTCCAGTCTGATTTCTGTATGAATGAATTTGTCTTTGACATGCTACTCCCTCTCCTATTCTTTTTGAACAGATTATATCCTTCAATTGTTATATTCTAATAATGGCAGTCATCCCACCCTATACCTATAAAGTCGTATTACCTTCCTGTACTAGGACTTCAAGCTCATCTTGTTTATTTCCCAAACTCTGTGCATTGATTATAGAAATCTAAGCCTTGCTTGTGTCAGCATGTCTCTAGATGTACCATATTTTCCAGCGTATAAGATGACTTTTTAACCCTGGAAAAGGGTCTCAAAAGTTGGGAGTTGTCTTATACACTGGGTAGAGAAGGAGGCGGACGAGGGGAGAAAGAGAAGGGAGCCAGGAGAGAGGAGGAGGAGGTGAACGAAGGGAGAAAGAGAAGAGAGCCAAGAGGGAGGAGGAGGAGAATGAAGGGATAAAGAGAAGGGAGCCAGGAGAGAGGAGGAGGAGGAGGAGAACAAGGGGAGAAAGAGGAGGAAGTCAGGAGAGAGAATGAGGAGGATGAGGATGAGGGGAGAAGGAAGCCAGTTCTACAGTATGGATGCAGCCTGAATCTGCACTGCAGAAATAATGCAGTTCGACACCGCTTTAACTGCCATGGCTCCATCCTGTGGATTCCTAGGATCTGCAGTTTGCTTTGTGGTACCAAAGCTCTCTGACAGAAAAGGCTAAATATCTCACAAAACTGCAAATCCCAGAATTCCATATCCTTGAGCCAGCAAACTGCTTTAATAAATTTCTGCAATGCAGACGCAGCCAAAGTTGATGTGTTGCTTGGGCATGGCTTCTTTAACAAATAATTCTGCACAATGAGAGAAAGAGAGAGAGTATCCTTGAAGATTTATCTAAAGGAGAACCAAGTTCCTTATCTTGGAGGTTATATGTATATGTTGTGTGCCTTCAAATTGTTCCTGACTTATGGTGATCATGGGATTTTCTTGGCAAGATTCGCTCAGAGGAGGTTTGACATTGCCTTCCCCTGAGGCTGCGAGAGTGTGACTTGTCTAAATTCACCCAGTGGGTTTCATGGCAGAGTGGGGAATCAAACCCAGGTCTCCAGAGTGGTAGTCCAACACTCAAACCACTATGCCATGCTGGCTCCTAATCCCATGTACTACCTATGAAACAATTGTGGACTTTTTTGTTTTTCTTGTGTGCCTTCAAGTCCTTTCTGAGTTACGGTGACCCTAAATCAACCTTATCATTGGGTTTTCTTGGCATGTTTCTTCAGATGGGGGTTGCCATTACCATTCTTTGAGGCTAAGAGTGTGTGACATGCCCAGGGTCACTTACTTAGCCACAAATTGTATATATCTCAGAATGCATCACCTAGTATATTGGCAGTCCTTCCCCCCAACATTTTCTCATTTCCCCCCAACCATCTCATAGCTGGGAGATGGAAATAATTTTTAAAGCAGCATTTAAATCTGGACTATTTTTGAAAAAGTAAGGTCCAAAACACACTGCAGAAATAAATGCTAGGGAACATGGGAGCTGTAGTTTGTTGTGTTTTTAGTGACAGTTTTCCTGCTAAGCATTTGAATTAAAATTACCATATTGAAATCAAATCTGATGTTTAAGTTTTATTTGGTTTGCATTGGAAGAGGGGTAGTCTTATACGGCGAGTATATCCCAAACTCTATATTTTAACTGGAAAAGTTGGGGTCGTCTTATACACCCAGTTGTCTTATATGCTGGAAAATAAGGTAACTTTCTGTTTCTCTGCTCCTTCCAGAGAGAGACAGGCACTGGCAGGGAGAAAAGCAGGACACATAATGGTTAGAGCAGGGGTCGGCAACCTTTCCCCTTTAAGGGCCGAGGGACTTCAGCTCCCAGAAGCCTCAGCCATGTTGGCCAATAGTCCCATGTTGGCCAATAGCTCCTGGGATTCTGGGAGCTGAAGTCCCTCGGCCCTTAAAGGGGAAAGGTTGCCTACCCCTGGGTTAGAGCATCCAGATCCTACATTTCCTGGTCACCTTTTCTGTGTTTGCCTGCCCATCTAACCAACTCTCAATCAACATTTCCCTGAGGAAAATAGAGATGCTAACTGGGAAGGTGGGAAGAAGCAAGCAAACCCAGGAAGATCAACCCTGGAGGCTATGTGCTTGGCTACCAATCTGCTTCTGTTCTTTCTATCATTCTCCTTATTGGAACTTTCTATGTGGGTTGATAAATGGGAGAACCTGGGGGGAGAGAAAGAGACAAACATGCTCTTGCACCTCTTTTCCCTCATTCTTCTGCTGCAGAGCAGTTCTGGGAAAGCTAAGGGTATGGTGGTGACAGCTGGATAGAATAAGGCCAAAGTCTGTAGTTTTTAGGTTCCCAGTTGGCCTTCTAATGGGAGCAAAATCTCACCAGACTGGATTACTTTAGTGTAGGCAGGATAATGATCTAGGATCAACTGGGAATTGCAAATATAACACTTAGCTACTGTCTGATGCAGAACTACGGTGCAAAGCTTTTTCTACAAACTGTACTTAACGGTAACTTACTAGACATGGGCTTGTGGTTGCTTGCAACACCAAACTTCTCCTTTCTTGCTTTAAAGCCAGGTAAGGAAGAGTGCTACTCACGCAACCTGGACTGTGAGCCTGGAGTGATGCTTCCTTTCTACATGCCGGTTGCATCAGCTCACTGATCATTCTTCCTCTAGCAGTGGTTGAGCTATCACAGTTCTGTAGCTGTTGTTCTTGCCTGAACCGACGAGGTCCAGTTCCTTCTGAAAGAGATTGCCTCACCGTCTGCCACATGACAAGCAGAGAGAAAGGCTGTTAACATTTTCATTTATACAGACTGGTGAATTCTCTTTCTGCTTAAGTCCAAATTGTGCCGTGAACGCTCATGTCTCGTTTAATGTTATAAATGTTACTTTCTTCTTTTCTAATAAGGCAGTTGCATTTCCCAGGTGTAGAGCAGGATAATAATAATAATAATAATAATAATAATAATAATAATAATAATAAATTTATTTTTACCCCGCCCAATGGAAACCCAATCCGGGCGGCTTACATATTAAAATACACGAATACATCAGTAAAATCCATAACAATAAAAGATAGAAGATACCCCCTCCCCCCTTAAAAAAGTATTAAATAATAATATATTAAAACAGATAAATTAAACAATTCAATTAAAAAACCCAGTACAACAATTATAAGAAAAAGCCTGAACACCACAATCCTCACCATCAGATTTGATGGGGCCACGAGAGGATCGGCTTGGTGGGGCTATGTCCGAGGTGGGAATCACTAGTCCGGAAAGGCTTGCCGGAAGAGATCCGTCTTGACCGCTTTTTTAAAGCTGTCCAGAGATGTTAAAAGATCTCATCCGGCAGGTCGTTCCAGGGTTTAGGGGCGACAACTGAAAAAGCCCTCCGGGAGGTAGCTGCAAGTCTCGACTTCTGAAGTTGCAGTAAATTTCTCCCGGAGGACCGAAGAGCGCGGGGAGGATTGTACGGGAGAAGGCGGTCCCTGAGATAGTTTGGACCCAAGCCATTTAGGGCTTTAAAGGTGATAACCAACACCTTGTACTGGGTCCGGAAACCAATAGGCAGCCAGTGGAGGGACCGCAGAACCAGAATAATGTGGTGCCTCCGAGATGTTCCAGATACAAGTCTGGCCGCCGTATTTTGTACCAATTGCAGTTTCCGGATCAAGCACGAGGGTAGCCCCATGTAGAGTGCATTGCAGAAATCGAGGCGTGAGGTTACCAACGCGTGCATTTGATTGCAGCGAGGCAAGACCAAAGACATTTGGATCTGTGATTTCTGGTCTATTGCTTTGGAATGATGGATGTTTTAGATACAGAGATTTATAAGTTCCATTGCTTGCCCCATCACTTTTATGCTCCCCAAACAAACTGATCCCAACCCCCTTTGTATGCATAACTTAACCTCAAAGACCTGGATTTACCATTCTAAAACATGCCTTGACAATATGGTGCAGGCAGCGGTGGAAACACACTGGGCAAAAGCTATGAAGGTATATTCAGTTGGCACGTTCTGTGCTCTCATGTTTTTATGGCTATTGCAACAGTAATGACTATTTTGACACCATTCAGTCTCCTTACTGCAGCAGCAAATGATCTACATTCCTGTAATAGGAGAATAACACCAATTAGTGTGCCCTTAGATTGTTTTAGGGTCCCCTAAAAAAAAAGAAAAAGGTTCTTAGCTGTTGAGATGGGTGAAAGTTTAAACCTCTTAAGTTAGAATTGCCTTGACAGATTTCTTTTTTAATTAATAAGGCACTGGCGACGCAGGCTCAGAGCTGCACACCTCAGTAGCTCAGCAGAAGGCAGGGGCTTGGCAGGTGTTTGATCAGGCTCTTATCTCAGCCCAGCCCAGCCATTGCTTCCCTTTATCCCAGGCCTAGGGATCATTGGCTTGACAGCCACCTCTTGTTGGGTAATTGCCTGGGGAGCCTGGCACAGCAGGGCATGGCATTTTCTGGGACCACATGGAATTAATTACTGGTGATTTTACTGGCAAATCAGCAGTGAAAGGTTTAGGTACTGGAAGAGCAATGTGTGAAATGACAACCCACAACTTCCTTTTATTTCAATGCATAAAGGCAAGAGAATGATTAATTTAAAATAAGAATAGACTACTTTTGCAATGGAAATAGGGATAGATAGACACTAACCCTCCTTATTCTTTCATGGACAGGAATCCCATGGCCATAGTTAACCAGCCCATTTACATTTGCACTTTGGGCCTTTGCAAACTGCCAGAAATAGTGCAAATTGAGTCCACTTTAACTGCCCTGGCTCAGTGCTAGGGAATCATGGGAATTGTATTTTTTTCTGAGACATTGAGCCTTCTCTGTCAGAGAGCTCTGGTGCCACAATAAACTACAGCTCCCATGATTCCCTAGCACTGAGTGAGGGCAGTTAAAGTGGACTCAATTTGCACTATTTCTGGCAGTCTGCAAAGTCTGCTGTTGTTGTTGTATATCTTCAAGTTGTTTCTGAATTATGGTGACCCTAATTATGGTAACCGTCATGGGGTTTTCTTGGCAAGATTTGTTCAGAGGAGGTTTGCCATTGCCGTCTCCTGAGGCTGAGAGAGTGTGACTTGCCCAAGGTCACCCAGTGGGTTTCATGGCCAAGCTGAGAAACAAATCCTGGTCTCCAGAGTCGAAGTCTAACACTCAAGCCACTATGCCAGGGGTAGGCAACCTTTCCCCTTTAAGGGCCAAGGGACTTCAGCTCCCAGAAGCCTCAGCCATGTTGGCCAATAGTCCTATGTTGGCCAATAGCTCCTGGCATTCTGGGAGCTGAAGTCCCTCGGCCCTTAAAGGGGAAAGGTTGCCTGCCCCTGCACTATGCCATACAAGCTGTCACTATCCTATGCTAACTGAGGCTCTCATTCTCTGAGCGTCAGTCCTTAGATTGGCAAAATGACACTGTTCACACACAATGAGGGTTTTAGGAAGTTTGAGGGAACCCTGATCTTTACAATATTACAAAACAACCTGTAATGAGGTGAGGTTGGAGACCAAAAAGTAGCCAAAAGTAGGGTACAAGTGTGCTCAGTGGGCCCAGAACGCTACCTAGGGTGTCTGGCACTGGCTCCAGTCAGCTTGCCAACTGCAGTCTTTTCTGGAGAAGACAGACCACATTCTAATTACTTCCAGCCTGGATTTTGGTAATGATGCCTATATGAGAATGCCTTTAAAGAGAACCTAGAGATTTCAGGGAATCTAAAGTGCACTGGTTAGATTGTAGCCTGGACTTTAAAGATCTGAACAAACCCCTCTAATCTGGCATCATCTGGACTAGTTGGCTGTTCATTTCTCAGGTCCCTTTGAAGTGATGATTTTAGTCTTTAAAGAGCTCAAACTGACAGACAGACAAACTAACAAACAAGGTCCTGGCTACCTTGGGAAGGGAACAGTCTGCTCCATGAGCCAATCTGCTGATCATGATTAGCATCTGAGACTTGGTACTCTGTCCCGCCCTTCTGGGGCTCAGACCAGAGTTTAGGAAAGTTACTTTTTTAGGATAACAAATCCCAGAATCCTTCACCCTGCATGTCCAAAAAATAACTTTCCAAAGCCTGCATAAGGCAAATGAGAGGGCATTTTCAGTGGCACCACCAAGATTGTGGAATATACTTTTTCTGTGAAGATCCATTGAGTCCCTTCTTTTAGACCTTTCTACTTCAGCAAGTTTTCAGTTTGTGATTTTGGGGGGTTGCAGACTGCCAGAAATAGTGTGAATTCAGTCCACTTTTAGGGTTAGGGTTAGTGCTAGGGAATCATGGGAACTGTTATTTTCCTGAGACATTGAGCCTTCTCTGTCAGACAACTCTGGTGCCACAATAAAATACAGTTCCCATGGTTCCCTAACTCTAACCCTAACCCTAAAAGTGGACTGAATTCACACTATTTCTGGCAGTCTGCAACCCCTATTCTGCCAGTTTGCTTTACTGTTTACTTTTCATATACATTTTCTTCATTATATTTAATTTATAGTGTTCCATTGTTTTAATAGGCTTTACCTTGGTTATCTACTTGGACCAGGTTTGGAGAGATAAAATTAACATATAAAGCATGTGAATTTAGGAAAAAAACAACAACCAATTGTCTTTCTAATTATTATTGAGAGAAAAGAAAGATGATCCACTTATAGGGCCAGTTACTTTCAGACTTCATCATGGGGTTTTGTCATGATCAGAATGAACCAACCCTGATCTTCTCCAAGCTGAATCCTCTTTGAGATTCCCTCCCAGGATCACATAATAATTTTTCCATTAAGTTGAACCTAGGTTGAAGTGTGTGTGTGTGTGTGTGTGTGTGTGTGTGTGTGTGTGTGTGTACACACACATACAGACAACCCAATTAAAACAGTAAAAACAGGTAAAAACTCATTCAAAGTACAATAAATATAAAAAATGCAGATAAAAATGTAGCACATCCTATTCAAAGATCCTTCTGCCAATACCAGTTAAAAGCAGACAGCCTGTTTAAATAAAAAGACCTTTGCTACTAGCAAAAAGAGCAGAAGGCCTTTGCAGGCTGCCAGAAATAGTGCACATTAAATTGAGGCACTGCCCTGGCTCAGTGCTAGGGAGTCATGGGAACTGTATTTTTTTTCTGGGACATTGAGCCTTCTCTGTCAGAGAGCTCTGGTGCCACAATAAATTACAGTTCCCATGATTCCCTAGCACTGAACCAGGGCAGTGCCTCAATTTAATGTGCACTATTTCTGGCAGTCTGCTTAGGCCCAGAGAGAGGGCTATCTGAGCCTCCCATGGAAGGAAATTTCACAGCCAGGGAGCAGCCACTAAGAAGGCTCTCCCCATGTATGTCTTCACCAGATGCACCTGTGAACATGGTGGGACCAAGAGAAAGCTCTCTCTCTTAAGATTGCAAGACAGAACTGCTCCTAACCCCCTGTTCTGGCTCTTTCCTTTTCTTTCCAGCTGCAGAAGACAGGATTTTGAAGACCATCTGGCATGGGAAGGCTGGTCGAAATCCACTTCAGACTCTTTACAGTAGTGACCAGGTAAGTGTGCTTGAAATGGGGGGGGGGGGTATCTGTAGGTGGAAAAAATGAAATTGCTCTAGTTGGGGAACAGAATGGAGGAGTCTCTGTTTGCATAGTTCTTTATGAATGTGACAGTATGACAGTCCCCCAAAGATTTGGACTAGATCTTGGAAATGCCATTTTTTGCACTTAATTCTAGGAGTTGTAATCCCTCAAAAGCAATTTTCCAAGATCTAATTGGACCTTGCCCTGAGTCTTTTTTTTTTAATGATGACAAAAAGAGAGGCGTGTTCATATGTCAAGTCTGCAGTAGCCACAGGATAGAACTAGAGATGTGCATGATGACAGACGTGTGTTGTTTCTTTCCCAACTCTACCTGGAGATATAAGGGATTGAAACTGCAACCTAATGAATAATAAGCATATGTTCTACTTCTGAGCTGTGACACTTTCTCCTATATGTCATTTAGTGCTTTGTCCCTTGAAGTATGAAAAGAGAGGTGGCAATCAGCAAAGCTGATTTTAAAAAGTATAGGCTGAGGGGGGTTACAGACTGCCAGAAATAGTGCAAATTGAGTCCACATTTAGGGTTAGGATTAGTGCTAGGGAATCATGGGAACTGTATTTTATTATGGCACCAGAGCTCTCTGACAGAGAAGGCTCAATGTCTCAGAAAAAAAAAACAATTCCCATGATTCCCTAGCACTAACCCTAACCCTAAAAGTGGACTCAATTTGCACTATTTCTGGCACTCTGCAACCCCCCTGAGTTGTTGATCTTATGAGAAAAGTTCCTTAGATAAGAGACTGTCTGAGGTTCTGTTTTGAAAGCCCACCAAAGCCTGTGTCGGATTGCCAATGTTATATTGTTACACTTATCCTGATACTGCTAACATGATGGGAGATTTTGGAGTACCTGTTACATTTGTATTTTATCATCTTATGTTTCTGATAATCATATAATCTGGAAGCTCAAGCTTTCCTGATCCCACTATGTTTGCATTTTCAGGAAGTAACCAGGAAAGAAGGGTTACTAAATCAAGTTTCGGAAAATGTTATTCCTATGCAGCTAGGAGAGGAAAGTTGGATATACAGTAGGCCCTTGGTATCTGCTGGGACCCCCATAGATACAAAAATCTGTGAATGCTCAAATCCCATTAAATACAATGGTGTAGTAAAATGGTGTCCCTTAGATAAAATAACCAAGGTTTGCTTTTTGGAATGTGTGTGGAGAGAGAGATTTTGTGTTATTTTGTAATATTGTGATATTTTCTTGTAATATTTTCAAGCTGTTGATGGTTGGATCTGGGGATAAAAAAATCTATGAAATCAATGGTTGTGCCATCAGGCCAGAATTCCCCCTTCCCAGTTCTCATGATCCTATGCATGAAATGTGATGCAAATCATGGCCAAATTACTTGTATTTTGCATCTGTAGTGTATGGTAGATTTCAAATTCAGATGGCAGGGGGTTGGACTGGATGGCCCTTGTGGTCTCTTCCAACTCTATGATTCTATGCTAGTTTACACTGTGATAGCTGCTACGCCATGATGCCATGCAGGAAACTGCCTCTTGGCAACTTAGATCATTTGTTTACCTAGCTCCATTTGGTCTATCTATCTCTTTCTAGGTTTTGTGGGGGCAATTATGAATAAATACTGCAAACAGAGTCACAATTTAAATCCTATTTTAAAAAGCACCACCACCACCGCAAAGCAAATTGTACACTAAACTGAACACATATCCACTGTCCCAATATTCTGCGCATCTAGTGAGGTGCTAGAGCAGGATTAGATTGTGGGATTGAATTGTAAAAGTCCTCTGCATATGTTGCTCAGCAGTATTGCAACCTTGGATGCAGATCTTAAAGCCTTAAATAAAAGATACAAAATAAATAGAAATAGGTCATAGAAATTCCACAGTAAAGAAATTATCCTTCTGCCCTCTTGTAAACACATAGTTGAAAATTAAATATGGTGGCGGAGTGGTTAAATACTGGCACTGCAGCCACAGTGTTGTGCATTCGATCCCACAGGGCTTCAGGTTGACTCAGCCTTCTATCTTTTCATAGTTAGGTAAAATGAGTACCCAGCTTGTTGGGGGCAATTGGTTTACAAATTGTAAACCACTTAGAGAGTGCTTAGTTCACTATGAAGCGGTATAGAAATGTAAATGCTATTGTTATATTACCTTATTCAAGATGGGAAAGGCCTACTCCTTACCCATGACCTCTCCTTTCCTCTCCAGCTCTCTTACTGAATAGAACTACTAAGGTTCTTTAGCATTTCCACACCCACTGTGCCAAACCAGTAATTCATAGGGATTAGCTCTATACTGGCAGCCATTTTCCGTGGTTTCAGATGGGGTCTTTACCATCTTTGTCATGGCTTGCCAGGGATTGAACTTGGGGCCTTCAGAGAATGTGCTTGCCACATAGTTTGGGTCCTTCCCCAAAGAGTCAGAACTATATCAAGTTTCCATTGCACAGAGGTTTGTTCCTCTAGGACAGTGGTTCCCAAACTTTAGTTCCCTAGGTTTTTGGACTTAATAATAATAATAATAATAATAATAATAATAATAATTTTTTTTATACCGCCCATTGGTAGTCCAGTCCGGGCGGTTTACAGCATAAAAATTACATATAACATAAAATAACATTTTCCCTCCCACTTAGGCTAGGCCCGATGGAGATGGGCCTGCATCTCTCCCCCCAGATGACGTCGGATGGAGTGGAGGGAGGGCTCTTCTACTTAGGCTAGACCCGATGGAGATTCAGCTCTCATAAACCCCAGGAAGCTTCTCCAAAAGGTCAGGAATTCTGGTGCTGAAGTCCAAACACCTGGAAGACCAAAGAGTGAGAACTACTGTTCTAGGACTAGTTCTTACAGATAGTGGCTGCTGCATCTGTACCACTTCAGCTTGCAGATGCACAGCACACATTATGGAAAACACATTTGTTAAAAACAAACAGGCAGTCCCCTATATGCTAATTGTAACCTAGCTTTTCCCACAACGTGGCAGTTTTTCAATTAGTTGGATTTTTAAAATTTTCTTTAACAGAGGAGCATTTGTTCATGTTGAGGTCCCACCAGAATTCAGAAATACTATAGTCCAGAAAAGGATTTACTGTCTCATCTGCTCCTTCTAAGAACTAGGGATCAGACTCCAGTTCCTGAAGTGATTAATGTCAGAGGCTGATATTTAGTGAAGATGGCGTCAGAACAAGGATGCTGGAGCATCCACCACCCTCTGAGACACATTATTCCAGTGTTGAGCAACTTACATACACTAGATTGTAGTTTCAGAAGTATCCTGTATCCAAAATGCTTGGGACTCGGAAGTGTTTTGGATTGGGGTTTGGAATACTTACAGTTGCATCTATCTATCTTATGAGATACCTTGGAGATGGGAGCCAGATCTAAACATAGATTTCATTTGTGTTTCATATACACCTTATAAACATAGTGTGTCCTGGGCAAGTCTTTTGAATTTTCAGAGAGAACATAGTCCGTGGTGTGGGGACATTGAATTTACTCAGAGACCATGAACACTTTGTGCTTAGCAGTGTTCAAAAATAGGGTCTTTAAAAACACAATTTGTTGAGAGGAAGGGGGCAACCCAGAGACAAAAACAGAAGAGCTTGATTTCATTTGCTGGAATGTGAGATTGATGTTTTAAGTCTTCTTCTTGTAGTTAATGGAAACTAGGAAAAATGGGAGGGAAGGCTTCCTCCTCAAACCAACGACAGCTTGGAAAAGTTATTTTTTGGACTACAAATACCGTACTCCCTCCTCCCTAAAAATTCCCAGCAAGCATGGCTAGTGCTCCAGTTGGTTGGGGATCTTCTGGAAGGTTTAGTCCAAAAAGTAACTTCCAAAAGCTTTGAAACAAGTGTTGTTCTATGATTGTTTAGAGAAAGAAGTTGGTAAGTAAGGGGGAGAGAATGTGAGAGGAAAAGCCAAAAAAAAAGAAAACACAGTTCTCAAACTTGTTCAAGGCAGCAAGCCCTGGGGCAGAGCTGTGCCCTTGGAGTGTCCTGGCATGGCCTTTCTACCAGATGGTTCCTGCAGGAAAGAACTGCAATAAGGAGAAGGGAGGGAGCTTCTGAATAGCCGAAGGCAGTCTGTGTTCACAAAAGCGGACAGGCTGCGTCATTTTGACCCCGATATGACTACCGAAAGCGCTCAACTGGGCATTTGATGGAGGGCTTTGAAGCCTTTCCTTTGTCCTCATGAAGTCTGTCTTTCAGCAGCACAGGACTGAGTAGCATACACCTCAACCCAGAGCAGGGGAGTTACTTTTTTGGGCTATAATTCCCAGACAGCATTGCCAGTTATAATCCCAAAAGTAGCTTTTTTTTTTTTCAACCTTACTGCTATGACTTTCCTAGAAATGCAAGCAAGTTAGGTTGACCCTTTTAAACTATGCCACATGTTGCTTCAAATAAATCCATGAAAGTTAATGAGAGTTCCTTATATAACAAGGTAGATGAAGGAGAAACAGGGACAAGGGATGTCCTCCATTCTTAGGAAAGGCTTAGAAGAGGTGAGGTAGTAAACCTCATATGCTATGTGTCAATATTACAGACTTCTGTGATGAGTGATTGGTTGTATGATAGATAAATATATTATTGACTGAAGTTATAACCAGTCTATTAGAAAGTTTCCCCACAAGCCAACCTGCAATACAAAGATACACAAACAGGACAGGAAAAAAGAAATAAATACAATCAAAATGCCACAGCAACTTACAAAATTATTGTCTTATCCTATGTTAGTTGTTCTAAATTGTCTATTGCTGATATATTGACTATCTCCTCCCTCAAGATCTCCAGATATTGGGTGAGATAGTAATACTTTAATATAAAAACAATGTTGCAGCTCCTTTGGCTTTCCCCCTAGAACATGTCTTCCCCAGCCCTGGTTTGCAGATGGAAGGGAATGTCTTGTAAAGTCCATGGTGTATATGTGGTATTTTCTCTTCATAACATAATGATGAAGGCTCTCCTTCAGTGTCATTGGCCACAGAGGAGGCTGAACCTGATACAAATTATTTGGGTCTTTCTTTTAGACTATTTCCCCCCTTTATCCAGTCTCCATTTGACAAGCTAGATCTCTTCCCTTCTCTATCAGTTACACCTGCTCCTTACAGTCGAGAGATTGAAGGGATGCCCCATGATGAGGAATCCTGATTTAGCTGATAACCTTCTCTCTCCTCTTTTGCCATTCCCTGTTTCTCTTTGCTGAGTTCTGCTTTCTTTCATTCTTTAAATCCCCACCCCAGCTAACTGGGTTAATTAAAACCATCAAAGGCAAAATAATTTGTAGTTACATGGGAGAATGTTCCTTCTCCCTGATTTCTTTAACCTGCTGCAATAAAACTTAAAAGGAGGAAGATTGTACTCTTTTTATATACAGAAGGAATACTATCTTCTCCTCCATCCTGCTGGCTCAGGAAGTAATACTAGAAGGGCCTGTAAAAGGAAATGTGGGATGGTGATGATGATGATAATGATCTTTATCTTTATCTTTATTTATACCCCATCTTTTCCCTCATTCCAGGACTCAAGGCAGCTTACAAATGAGAACAAATACAACATAGTTAAGGTATTGGTGACACTAACTAATAGGGATCTCACTTGACACAGAACTTAGCAAAAGCCTCTTTTTTGTGTGGGGGGAGGTATACAACCCTCAGAATCCCCCATGCTAGCCATGTTGGCTGGGAGGATTCTGGGAATTGTAGTCCCCAAAAAAGGTCTTTTGCAAAGCTTATCAGCCAGCAAGCAGTGACTCTCTTTCCCCTTTTGTGTATTCTCAGGTTGAGCAGTCTTCCCTACAGGCCACTCACCAGCACAGGCGGGAACTGCTGAACAGAATGTGCAGCCGTTACACCCGCAAGCGTCGCCTCCTGACTCCGGATGACTTGCGCCACCTGGTTGTCGACGACATCCATGGGCTACTTTACTGCTACGTCCCCAAGGTGGCTTGCACTAACTGGAAGCGAGTCATGATGGTCTTGACAGGGCAGGGCAAATACCAGGATCCCCTGGAGATCCCAGCCAATGAGGCACATGTGCCCTCCAACCTACACACTCTCTCTGAGTACAGCATCCCTGAGATCAACTATCGTTTGCGAAACTACCTCAAGTTCATATTTGTTCGTGAGCCTCTTGAGAGGCTGGTCTCAGCTTACCGCAACAAGTTCACCCGCAACTACAACACGGCATTCCACAAGCGCTACGGGACAAAGATCATCCGACGGCATCGGCAGGACCCCACGAACGAGGCCCTGGAACGTGGCCATGATGTACGTTTTGAGGAGTTTGTGTACTACTTGCTGGATCCACGGACGCAGCATGAGGAGCCTTTCAATGAACACTGGGAGCGAGTGCACTCCCTGTGCCACCCCTGCATCATCCACTATGATGTGGTGGGCAAGTATGAAACATTGGCCAAGGATGCCAATTACATCCTGCGACTGGTTGGGGCTGATGCAGGCGTCAAATTCCCATCCTCCTCCAAGACCACCAGGACCAATGATGACATGACAGCTAAATTCTTCCAAAACATCAGCCCCTTCTACCAAAGGAGATTATTTAATTTATACAAAATGGATTACTTGCTTTTCAATTACACCATTCCTTCTTATTTACGCATCCAATGAGACTGACCCTTCCTACCCTTGCTGTGATGGACAGTCTATTGTTTAATAGTGCAGCCACAATTCTGTCTCTTCCTTCACCGTTATTTCAGTTGAAAGAATCTACTGTTTTTCACCTATCACTTAACCAAAGATATTTTTCTAGCAAGTAGCAGAACTGAGTAGTGGAATTGTGGCCCATTGTTAAAAGATGGGAGACTCACTCTAGAATATTCAGAGAAGCAATAAAATGTGTGCGTATTTTTATGTGTTTGCTTAAAATTCCCTAAGCTTTTCTCTTCTTCATGGAATGAAGAAGGAGGAATGTGAGCCAGAAGTGTCTTGTTGTGGACAGCGTCTTAGTCTGAACTGGAATTACCTTTGAGAAGAAGCCTATTTCATCTCCACTAACCTGCCCCTTCTCAGCTGCCATTTGGTATAACTGGCTGTTTTCCACAGCCACAGCCCACCCAAATCCATTTGTGCAAACTCAGCAGGCATGAGTAGACACTGCATTGGAGCAGTGCTTAGTAGATTCTTCCCTTAGGTTATGTGCATGGGTGTGGATGTGTGGGTGCGTCCACTTGTGTATGTGAGTGCCATGACCAGAAAAGTACTAATCAGTGACTAATTTCAGATATTAAAATGCATGTTAAAGCATGGCTGTGTGAAGGAGTGGTTATGGTTTTCTCTTTTTTGGGGGCCCAGCGCAATGTGGACCTAGCCAAATTAAGCTTTTCAACCACATTCTTCAGTTTAAACTTAGAAGGGAAAGCAGTTTTAAAAAAACTGGGATGAGATGGCCAGAAATATTTTGCTGTGTGCAGAAAAACACACTGTATAACAATTCACATCTGTACATTTTGAACCTCATTGATTTCTAGCCATAAAGAAGGGATGACTGTCCCTCATGTTTCGCTCTGCAAGGGAAGAATGTAGAACAGGCTTCCTACACCTAGTTTGTTCCTTTTTTAAATGATCCCAGTTTGTCAGTTTCTCTCATGTTACTGCCAGTCCTGAAACTAAGGAGCCATTGATCTAGGCAACCTTTCCCCTTTAAGGGCCGAGGGACTTCAGCTCCCAGAATCCCAGGAGCTATTGGCCAACATGGGACTATTGGCCAACATGGCTGAGGCTTCTGGGAGCTGAAGTCCCTCGGCCCTTAAAGGGGAAAGGTTGCCTACCCCTGGCCTAACCCTTAGAGAAGAGATGGTAGACTTGGAGAGAGCTGGCTCAGTCAGAATTCTAATTTTGAAGCTGGGTTTGGTTCAAACTAATTAGCTGAGTAGTGAACAAGACTGTTTGGTGTTCCTTGCTTTGTCCTTAGCCTATATCTGGACAGTTGTGTGTGTGTGTGTGTGTGTGTGTGAATGTGCATATGTGCCTTGAAGTCACCTTTCAACTTACGATGACCCATGAATTTCATAGGGCTATCTTAGGCAAGAGATTATTTTGCCAGTTCTTTCCTTTGAAATACAGCCTATAGTACCAGGTATTCTTTGGCAGTCTCCCATCCAAATACTAACCAGGCTGACCTGCTTAGTTTCCTTGATCAGATGGAATCTGGTGCCTTTGAGTATTTAGGCTTTGTTATTGTTGTGTGCCTTCAAGTCATTCCCAATTAATGGTGGTCCTAAGGCAAACCTATCATGAGGTTTTCTGGGGCTGAGTGTGTGTGACTCACCCAAGATCCCCCAGTGGGTTTCCATGGCCAAGCAGGGAATTGAATCCTGGTCTCCAGGATCATAATCTGGTGCTCAAACCATTACACCATGCTGGCTTAGATTTAGGCTTACCTTATGTTAAATTTGGATTATTCCATAAAACATTATAAGGTCTGTGTATCAGTCAGTTTTCCCAATCCAGAGTGGCTGCCTTCTTTTCAGGGATCAGGCCCATCCCCATAATGTTACTTTCTTTTATAGCAAAAGCCCTTTAAAATCCTGAAGAACTGAGTGCACTGTAGAAAAGAAATAGTAGAAAACTGTACTGAGTGACTGTGGCGATTATCACATGGGGGAAAATTGGAAGTATAAATGGTGACTAACCCATGATTAACCCACAATTGAGTGAACGGTTTTCACCTACAAAGCGCTGTTATCCCGTGCAGGATCTGTAATTAACCCACACTTGCGTGCATATGCGAGAATGGTTTTCACATGACGTTGAGACGTAATGTAATTAAAGTGCCATTATCCCGTGAAGAGCCAGACAAGAAACAACAGTAACTCATTTACAGAATTTCCCCATGAATGACTTTTTGCTGTTTCTTGCCTGGTTATTCCCTGGTTCTCCACGGGATAGTGGCACTTGCGTTAATGTCATTTTAAGCATGTTTTAATGTCAATTGCGTGATTTTCATGGATTAATCATTGTTTAAACTCCCAATTTCCCCCGTGTGATAAACTCCTATGTGAGTGTAGAAAAGGTATTTGTGAATGGAGAAGTGGACATTTTGACTGGATGTGGAAACAGGAAGGAAAGAGAGAACTGAAAGTGAGTGAACAAACTAGTAAGCCCTTGTCAGTCTTCCTAGCTTTGGTGCATTTGTACTTGAAGAGATGGTCCTAGAACTGTACATTTGATTGAGTCCTTCTGGACTGTTTGCTTAAATAAAACTGCATTTTTGTCTCTACTGTGTTACATTTGTTTTTGTCTCTCTACTCAAAGGATCACCACTATTAAGCAAATGTACTGATAATACGAGGGATATCATAAAGTCTCAATTATCACCTTGAAAAGAATTTGACAGAATGTTTTGATTTAATTTGTAGTTGTTAACTTATCTCCACATAGTCACCATCCAGATTTACACATTTCCCCCAGTGTTTCTTGACCCTCTGAATACCTGATATTGTAGAAGTCTGCAGATTGCACCTTAAGAGGATTTTACACTTTAGTCAATCTGCACAACCTGTCACAAAAATAAAGGGCATAGTGAGCTGATTTTCTCAACATCATGCACTTAGGGACCAATGATGACACTAAGAAAATTTCATCATAACTACGGTACCCCCTCGTAAAGCACAATCTGCAGACTTCTACAATATCAGGTATTCGGAGAGTCAAGAAACACTGGCAAAAATGTGCAAATCTGGATGGTGACTACGTAGATTTAAGTTAACAACTACAAATCAAAAAAACTTTCTCTCATTTTTTTAAAGATGATAATTAAAACTTTATGATACCCCCTCATAGGATCACTGCCCAACAGGGGTGGGGAGCTTGTGGCTTTCTAGATATTGTTGGATTGCAGCTTTTGTCAGCCTAGCCAGCAAAGGCAGTGTTGGGAGGCTGATGGGAAGTTGTGGCCCACCAACATCTGGAAGTCCAAGCATTCCCTCCACACCTGCTGGACAGCTTGCTTTATTGTATTTTGAATACTTGGACTGGTGCAATAGTGTACTGGGTGTGCCTGGGTGGAGGCTGTTTTGAGGCTTACCAGATATACATGTTAAAAGCATAGGTTTGGTTCTGCTAACTTCACACTTTTTCAGTATGCCATTCTCTCCCATATTTGTCTGGTTTTCGTTAGGTCAAAATGAAGTCTTTATGTGGCACTGTAGGCAAGTAATAAAAAGGTTTTTAAAAATTATTTTCATTGATTTCAAAATTAAAATTAACACAACAAGTTACAAAATCATTAAACACATAATTAACTTATCAACATATAAAAGTACTTCCCACCTTCAGAGAATTGGTTCTTACTTCTATTTACTAGCATTTCTTTCTCCTTAATAAAAAGTTATGATGCTCATTAACCTCTAACAAGACCAAATTTTACTTCCAAAACAGCGATTATTATTATTTTTTGAAAAGAAGTTTCCAGTCAGTGGCTTAGGGTTTTTGTAACTATATTTCACTTATCCTCCAAAGAACTAAGCATGGTATATGTTACTCCTCCCAAAAGCCCTGTTAGGTAGGTTACTCTCAGAGATGGTCTCATCAGCCCACATCAGACTCTGTCCACTCGACCACAGTGGCTGCATTAGATTTGTCCCCTCCTGGAGCCTTTCCCTCCATTTCTGAAAAATAGGGACATGTGTGCCTATTGTTAGTGAATGTCCTCCACTTTTCTTGTTATTTTAGAAGCATGTGGAGTTCCCTATGATCCCAGCTTGACCCTTGGGAGATGGCAGCCATAATCCACTAAATGTAAGGTCATGTAGGCACTGAGAGAGTTGCCCAAGACCATTAGAGATTTCCTGGACAGGCAGGTTTGGGAGTTGCCCTTGGGAATATCCTATTATCCTGGAAAAGATAATGGTGTTGGTTTGTCTTAAGTCTCACACTTAATGGGTCAGTGATCAGCTTTGATTGCACCCCTTTCTCTAGCTTCCCTTCCTTGATAGTTTTGAAACCAAATGCATTGTTTAGGCTGTGCCTATACTTAGGTAAACAAAGATAAACCCATCAAGCCTTTGTCCTCCTATTGTTAGGCTCATAGCTAGGAGGCAGAAATCGCCCTTGAAAACCACTGGATTTTGGCAGTCCATGTGCTACCTTGGAAGTGCATGCTGAATCTGTCAGTTTGTGCTCTGAGATAGTTCTCGCGACCCCCCCCCCTTGCCAGTCATGCGCCTCCACTGAATCCATCCGCATTCGCTGCCAGAAGTCCAGAGGAGTCTCTCGGGCATAAGTATATCCCTCTTGCCTTGGTCTCCCTCTCTGCTTTCCCTGCTCTCTCCCACTTATCCTTCTAGTATGTGTGTGTGTGTGTGTTATTTGGATGTTTGCTTATTGTGTTAATAAATATTTTATACTTTAATTAGAGTTTGGTCCGTCTTAGCGTCATTCCCTGCCAGAATTCTTAAGTCTCTGGTATACATCTGGATAGATCTCGTGAGGCGAAGTTGGGCGTTTCACTTTCTCATATTTGAGTTAATTATAAATTCCCCAAAAATAGACTTGTTTCCCAACAATATACACACAAATGCAAACATACAAAAGCTTGATACGCTTCCTGTCATTTTTCTGCCAACGTGTCCCATGAATCCCAGGAACGCACTGTAAGACAATACTACTCATCAGTGTGCTGACCACTGACCATCACATATTACAAGGAGCTCTTCTCCTTGGCCTTTGCACCCCATAGCTATTGACTGTAAGGAAGTTGACACTTGATGTAGGGTTCTTATTTGGAAAACAAATGCATAAAATTGGACATGGTGTGGATGCAAAAGATTGTTCTTATTGCTTTCCATGTTCTTCAGTTACTACATTTAGTCTGGGAAGCTTAACACCGTGTTGCTTTCCATCTCTTCTTGGGTGTGCTTTCTCAAATGCTTCCTTCCATGCACTACCAAGTCTGGGAAGCTTAACACCATGTTGCTTTCCTTCTCTTCTTGGGTGTGTTTTCTCAAATGCTTCCTTCCATGCACTAGCAAGTGGCTTTTGTATTAATCTGCAGTCGGGGATGCTGTTCTGCCCTTGTCAGGTATCAGTGTGTCGTCCCCCCCCCCCCACATACACACACACACAGCTGCCCCATCTTGCTGTGACTGAGCTAATTTCTGCACTCAATGTTGGATACCTTCATGAAATGGAATCCACATGACAGGATGGATGAAACACAAAATAACCTCTACTGCGCTTCTAGAGTCTGCATAAAATCAGTGGGATCCAAGTATTTACCTGTGCCTCTAAAAGGCTCTGGATTCTTTTTATTTAAACAAAGCTCATTAACTTTTTATCCTGCTTTTCTATCAGTAAAAATCAAAATATGTGGTCTAAGTGGCATAACATCATCTTTAAACTACAAGATAAAAGAGCAGTGTATGAAAACTTCATGGGATGCAGTGGCTCAGGTGGTTAAGATGCTGGTTTTGTTGATTGCAAGATCAGCAGGTTGGCAGTTCAAAGCCTGGGTGCTGCATGATGGGGTGAGCTCCTGTCACTAGTCTCAGCTTCTGCCAACCTAGCAATTTGAAAGCATGCAAATGCAAGTAGATAAATAGGTACCACTTCAGTGTGAAGGTAACAGCATTCTGTGCAATCATGCTGGCCACATAATCACAGAGTAGTCTCTGACAACACTGGCTCATTGGCTTAGGAACAGAGATGAGCATTGCCCCCTACAGTCGGACATGACAATCTTGTCAATGGGGAATACCTTTACCTTAGGAAAACTTCACCACCCGGAGTATCAAAATAATAACCAACTCAACAGTTAAGAAGAAATGCATGTTGGAATAAGTGAGTTTGGAATGATCCAATGGTCAACTGCACTCAGAAGGATATTCCAGAGTAAGGGGTGGATGAGATTGTGGTGGGTCTAAAGACCTCTTTTAGGCACAAGAGTCCTCATAGATGCCAAGAGGGAAGAAGTGATTGGAAGTCTACCTCTGCTTTTGAAAAATGGCTGCAGCCTCTTCAGAATGTAAATTGTGCCTCTGGAGACTTCCATGATAGGCCATTCAACTTTCTTTTGGGGGCCACAGAAAGGACTGTCTGGAAGGATCTAGAGATCTAAGGAGCAGCACATGTGGGCCCAGCACCATGCTTTGCCAACTCCTACCATAGTGTGTGCTTTGTTGAAGACAATTACCCAGCTCCCAAGCATCTGAGGGTAGTGGCACAGATCACACAGCTTCAGGTATACCACTGGCCATGCTAGATATTGCTTAGTCAGAATCAACACATCTGGATGGCCTAGGAATCTCCCTCTCTAGGTTATAAATACACATCAGAAATGCATAAACCATGCTAACACAATAGGGGTAGATCCAGGGCCCCAATGAAATCAATGGGACAATTTAGTCATGAGTTACTTTGGTACTCATTGACTCTATGAAAGCAAGCTACAGCTGATTAGACTGGTTCCCATACAGTGAACACTAAAGTTGAAGGAAATATTAAAAACAAAAATACCAATATTAGGCATAAGTCCCATGAAATTTGGCTATAGTGAATGAATCTACGATTGCTGCTTAAGTATTCAATGCTCAACTGAGGAAAACATCTGGTTGCCAGCACATTGAATCCCATTGTAGGAGAAAGGCAGGATATAAATCCTGAAAATAAATAAATAAATAAATAAAATACTACAAGTGGGTGTAGCAGGTATTCCTCTGGGCCCAAATCAGGGCTATAGCTTTGAGAAGGGAACATTGCCCCCCCCCCATAAAAATGTTCAACCCACCCCCATGGAATTTCCCTTCATTCTCCCATTTTCTAGCATTGCAATAATTTAAAACTTCAGTTGAATATTTAGAAATGTAGTTAAGGCATCCAAAGGATAGCAGGCAAAGTTACCAAGGGATTGCAAACAAAACAAATAGTGAGATGTGACTGATTTTCAGTGTCTCACTCTCTACAATGCTAGAGTGATGATGGAAAATTTCAAACAAAACAAAACTAGAAGCTCCTTCCCTGCTCTGCAAAACAAATGGTGTTCTCCCTATCTTTCCTTACAGCAACGGTTGTCCCTCCAGAGGAGGTCACATCCACACCTTCTTCTGTTCTCAGCCCAGGACAGTACAGAGAGTGAAATTCTACCACTTTCTACATAGGTTTTTTGGGCTGTGAGGCTGTGTTCTGGAAGAGTTTATTCCCAACATTTCACCAAGATCTGTGGCTGGCATCTTTAGAGAATGCTGGCATGGAAATGAGTGGGGTATATATACTGTGTGATGCTTGGTTAAGAGGAAGTGATTTACATGTTAATCTGTGTGTAGGTCTGTTGTTGAATGGCAAGGCCTCAGGGTGGGAGGATATGCGAGGAGGATTTGTATCTATTTAATTAGTCATCCATTGTCTGCTGGGAAACCCCCTGACCATAAGTGATGTTCATTTGCATGTGCTGAGTCTTGATTTGGTGTTTTTCAGGACTGGTAGCCAAACTTTGTTTACTTTCAGAGTTTCATCTTTCCTGTTGAAGTCCAGGTGTTTATGGATTTCAATGTTTTCCCTGGGCATTCTGACCTGACCTTTTTAATAGAATGTTTGGAAAGTTTCTTTGAATTGCTAGCTTTGAGGGACAGGTAATGAAAAAACAGGAAGAAAAATGGACAACTAACAGTGCTTGGGAAAGTTACTTATTCTGGATTACAATGCTCAGAATGCTGAAGGGGTTCTCAGTGTTGCAGTCCAGAATGACTTCTCCCAGCTCTGATAACAGTCTCAGTGTGACAGGAGCAAAAAAGAAATGTGGCTTTTAACAAGATGCCAATAAACCCATGCTTCTCATGCAAGGGCAACTCATTTCGGAGTATAAATTAGACTGTCTCAAAGACATAATAATGTTTCTAGTTATATGTGAACAGTATCTCAGCTGTACAGCTTTCCATTTGCTTCAGAAGTGAGAAGAACAAAGCAAATGACCACCATTTCCTGCAGTTTTGTCCCTTGATTTACAGGGGCTCTGATCAACCTTGCTTTCAAAGGCAAGCATTTAATACTCAGGGATACCTAGACTCAATATAGGCCTATGGGGACATCTTGAGGCCAACTTTAATCATATAAATTGAGCTACAGTTGAGATGTAGTTTTCAAAAAGTAGCCACACTAGTGTCTTGCATCATAAAGGGGGGGGGGGGGGGGGAATGTAGCAAGAATATATCATCACCCAAAAAGCATGAGCTTTTTAAGATATAAACTCACTGCTTCAGATGCAGTACAGAGTGATATCCAGGCCTCCAGATAGAAAGCCTGGAGGGAGTGGGATGGCATGCAATAGGATCCAGAAAGATGGCAAATCATGTCTCTTGACCTAAAGTTTCAAAGGGCTGTATAAGGTGATCAGGTCTTTCAGATCTTTACAGTGCTCAGTGCTGATGTGTGAAAGCAATAAATTTGCTTACCAAAAGTCAGTTTCTTTGGGTTCAAAACCTTCTCTGAGAAGATTTCATTGGTTACATGTGCAGTAGCAAAGACTCTTGTATTAATAATACATGTGTGCCAGGAAACCACTGTCTTTGTTCAGACCTCACCTAATGGATTGGAATTTGTGAAAATAATTCAACCCGGACAGTTTTTCTTTCTAGTGTTCGTTTGTCATTTCCTCATTCAAGAACTGCGACCTTTGAATCCCTTACTATATGTTCAGAGAGGCTGAAGAGTTCTGCAACTGATATGTACAACAAGATATGTTCATCCCTTAAGATGCCACAGGACTTTTGTTTTCTACTTTTTATACAACAATTGTGTTGTTGCTTTTTCTGGCAATTTCTCCTGTTTCTTAAAACCACAGAATTAATAAGTACCAAGAACACCTTTCTACCTAGGAAACTGACATAATGAAGGTGATTCTTTATTTCCATTAGACATCTAAAAATGTGGGATATGCTTGCTATCTCTTTAAAAAGTAAATTCCAAAAATGTATGGCGGAATAACAGAGGCCACTGATTTGCACAGCACTGTTGATCCTCATGATATAGAATGGGTGGTGGTGGAAATATGTGGCCCTCTGGGTGTTGTTTGACTGCACCTCCCAATAGCCTGAGCCATCAGGGACAATGGTGGGGGACAATGGGATTTGTAGTCCAACCACTCCTGGAGGGCCACACATTTCTCATTTCTACTGTAGAAGATGTATTGCCAAATCCACTGATGTACTAATGATTATATAGAAGTGCAAGCAGTGTCATCCCGTTCATAGGTGGCAAATTGTGCCTTCTCTTGCAACATGGGCAATCACTGTTGCTTGGCCACATGTGGAGTTATGCCACTCCAGACCAGGGGTGGGTCTTGTTGCTTTCCAAATAGTTTTGATCTACAATTCCTTCATTTGCTCACCATTGTCTGTACTAGCTAGGGTTGATGGGAGTTGAAGAGAAAAACTATTTGAATGGCCACAGCTGCCCACCACAGTCTTATACCCTAGGCTAACTTATTTTGCTTTTCCTAGAACAGTGGTGGGAATTGTGCATACCTCCAAACACATGCCCTCCATTTTTCAGATGCAAACCAGGACACATGTGGCCAAGCAACATCAGAGTGTGGTCATGATGGCAACCATTATTAATGAGTAAGGACAGACCACCTATGAGAGACTGCAGCTGTATGCTTTTGCCTAAGACTGCTGGGAAAGACAAGATTCCCTCATTCCTCTCCTTTTCCTCTATTAAGTTCATTCAGTGCAAACTACTTCTGCATTGTGAATTCAGTTTACAGCAATTGATATAAAAATCTGCATGTACTTTACAGGCTATAGCAAAGCATTTGACCCCATAGATCATGAAAACTACAGAAGGCTCTTAAAGATATGAGAGTGCCACTACACATTATAGTCCTGATGAGAAATCTATAACTAGGACAAGAGGCTACTGTCAGAACAGAATATGCAAAAACAGAATGGCAATCCTAATTGGCAATTGGTAAAAGGGACAGGCAAGGCTGCATACTATTACCCTACTTGTTCAACTTGTATGCCAAAAATATTATACAAAGAGTAGGTTGGACACAGAAGAAGGAGGAGTGAAGATAGGAGGAAGGAATATTAAGAATGTAAGATATGCAGACAATACCATACTACTAGCAGAAAACATCATAGACTTGGTACAACTACTAAAGATGGTTAAGGAAGAAAGCGCAAAAGCAGGCTTACTGTTGAACCTAAAGAAAACAAAAATAATTACCATGGAGGATCTACATGCATTCAACCTAGACAATGAGGAAATTGAAATAGTAAGAGTTCTTGTACCTTGGATCAAACATTGATCAGAATGGAGACTCCAGCCAAGAAATCAGAAGAGGATTAGGAATGGGGAGGGCAGCTATGAAAGTACTAGAAAAGATCCTAAGGAGTAGGCACTAAAATTAGAATTAGTTTTTTTGTGGTTTTTTTCAGGCTGTGTGGCCAAAAATTAGAATTGTTCAGGCCATTGTATTCCCCATCAATGTATGGATGTGAAAGCTGGACAGTGAAGAAAGCGGATAAGAAGAAAATCAATGCATTTGAGCTGTGGTGCTGGAGAAGAGTGCTAAGGATACCACAGACAGCCAAAAGGACAAACAAATGAATTCTTGAACAGATCAAGCTTGAACTCTCCCTGGAAGCCAAGATGACCAAACTGAAGCTGTCATACTTTGGCCACATCATGAGACGACATATCTCATTAGAAAAAAACAATAATACTAGAAAAGATAGAAGGCAGAAGAAAGAGAGGAAGGCTGCACACTAGATGGAGAGACTCAATCAGAGAAGTCATAGGCATGAATTTGCAGGACATGAGCAAAGTGGTGGAAGACAGTGGCTCTTGGAGATGTCTCATCTACAGGATTGCCATGAGTCGGGCTCAAATTGAGTGCAGCTAACAACAACAATGATGTAACCCGCAATAAAAGAAGAAAGTGGAAGAGGGAGAGAGAAACAGGGAGATTTGAAAGCAGCTGAAGAAGTGGGACAACAAAGGATTCATTATGACTAGAGCCAGCATGGCACAGTGGTTTGAGTGTTGGACTGTGACTCTAGTGACCAGGGTTTGATTCCCCGCTTGGCCATGAAACCCACTGGGTCACCTTGGGCAAGTCACATGCTCCCAACCCTGGGGGAAGGCAATGGCAAACCTTCTCTGAACAAATTTTGCCATGAAAACCCCATGATAGGTTTGCTGTAGAATTGCCATAAGTTGGAAAGGACTTGATGACAAATATCAGCAATTTGCCACATCAAAACAGTTTGAGAGTATGCAGATGTTGGAAGCTTATAGGGGAATCTGCCCTTTGAGGGTTTAAGAATTCTCATAAGTCCAGGATCTGGATCACAACTCTTCCTATTGAATTCTGTAGTGATGGCTCAAGTGGTTAAGGCACTGACTTTGTTGATTTCAAGATTGGCAGGTTGGCAGTTTGAGGCCCGGATGCTGCATGATGGGGTGAACTCCTGTCACTAGTCCCAGCTTCTGCCAACCTAGCAGTTTGAAAGCATGCAAATGCAAGTAAATAAATAATTACCACTTCTCACTGGGAAGGTAAACAGCGTTCTGTGCAATCATGCTGGCCGCATGATCACAGAATAGTCTCTGACAATGCTGGCTCTTCGGCTTGGTAACAGAGATGAGCACCCGCCCCCAACGGTCGGACACAATTTGACAACCTTGTCAATGGGGAATACATTTACCTTTTTACTAGATCTAAAATGTGCATAACTTTTACTTCTTCACACATCCAGATGAAACTTTGAGGCACAGTACACAGTAAAGAGGGAAATTACCTAGAGTTAGCTCCAAGGGCTTGTCAATTCATCAGCTTCAAAGGGCTGCTTTTTACCTGTTGTTTTGATTAGTACAAAGAAAGAAATGGTTGATGTTGTTAATCAGTCTAGCTTGCCAATTCTCCTGGCACCATTTCTCCAGTCTATTTTGACAGCTTCCTAACATTTTCAGAATTTCTCTAAGTACCTTCATAGGATGTGGGGGGAAATGCACCCAAACTCCTAAGGCAGCATTTTGGTGAGGCAGGAAGACTGGCAAGAAGGCATTGCTGCAGCCTTATGATGAGAAGAGGAAAGGAGGGAAAACTGAGTGTTTTAACTGTTTTATCAGTGCCTAAAGTAGGGAGATTCAATGATAACAGGGTAGGAAGAAGGGATTGGGAATGAGGAGAGGATGCTGTAAAAGCAGTTACTTACTAGTAAGATTCTCTGGCAATGGGGAACTTTCTGCCAGAGTGCAGTCTTTTTGTATTGACCATCTGGTGATGTTCATGTGTATAGTCTCTTCTCTGGTGGCACAAAGCAGGTACTCTATCCTTGCAGCCAAAACAAGACAGGTGCAAACTGTAGTATGGCTCATGAATTACTTATATCAAAAATTAGAATTAAGCTGAAGAAGAAAGCAAAAACTGTCATCGTACCAAAATATGACCTGAAGAATATCTCAGAATGTAAGACAATGTAAGAGATAAGATTTGCACTATTTGATGTAATTGACTGAGGACCAGAAGAGCTATGGCCAGAAGGACCATAATCAAGGAAGAATGCAGGAAGATACTTATGATGGCCAAAAAGAAAGAGAAAACACAATGGATAACAGATGAAATCAAGCAGTTAAACAAAGAAGAGAAGCAAAAGAAAAGGAAGACAGGAGCAAAATCAGAACCATGACTGCAACTGTTCAGCAACCAGGGTGCAAGGATAAAGAGGACTACTATAATAATCAATGCAGAAAGATAGAAGACAATAACCAAAATAAATAAATAAATAAATAAAAATAAAAATAAAAAAAATGAGGGCTCTTTTCCACAAGATAAGGGAATTCAAAGGGAAGTTCAAACTGAAGGTTGGGATGCTCTATGATAAGAAGAGGAATATACTACAAGACTGAAAAGAAATAACAAGATGTTGGTTGCAATACACAGAAGAGCTGCATAAAAGGCAAGAAAAAAATTAATAATACATGGAATGAAGAATGATACAAAGATGAATCCCAACTTCTAGAAAGTGAGGTGGAAGTTGCAATAAGAGAAATTGGGAAGAATAAATGGCCAGGAACAGATGATATCCCAATTGAACTGATAGAATCCAAACAGACAGTATCAACTCTAGTGTTAACTAAATATGGCAACAAATATGGAAAACAAAAAGGAAGGAAGGAAGGAAGGAAGGAAGGAAGGAAGGAAGGAAGGAAGGAAGGAAGGAAATCAATTCATTTGCAATGTGGTACTGGAGAAGAGTGATGAGAATAATATGGATGGCCAAAAAGACAAAAAAATGGATCCTTGAACAGATCAAAGCTGAATTTTCTCTGGAAACCAATATGACCAATTTGAGGTTGTTGTACTTTGGCCACATCATGAGAAAGCATGACTCATTAGAAAAGACAATAATGCTAGGAAAGGTAGAAAGTAGTAGTGAGAGAGGAAGACTGCATGCCAGATGGCTAGACTTAAGGAAGCACAGGCTCTGAGTCTGCACGATCTAAGCAGAACAGTGGAGGATTGGGGGGTTCGGAGAGGTCTCACTCATAGGGTTACCATGAGTTGAGGCCAACTCAAGGACAGTTAACAACAGCAACAATGAAGTGCAGTGATTGAGACAGTGTGCTGAAGCCTAATAAAAAGAGGATGCACACAGACAAAGAAGGAGCTCTAGAAAAAAAATAGAATATTTCTCTTTCCCATGCCATTACACATTCAGGCACAACTCTCTTGAATAAAAGTAGTCTTCACTTTCTAGTGAAGTCTAGCCCTGAGCAAAGCAAGAAAACCCTAAGGTTATTGCAGAGCAAAGCGGGAGGCAAGAAAACATATAATACATGACATCATATACAATCTTCACTCACAAACACTGCAATTTGAACTCTGCTGGGACTCTCTTTCCATGCATTGCAAACTAGGGCTCTCCTTCAAGCCCTCTCCAATAGAAAGGGGAGGGGTTGAGGGAAGCACTTGTACTGGATTTCCCCCTTCTTGTGAAGATAATAAGAGCTCTGGAAACCTCTTTGGGAAACCAGCATCTGTGACCTGTCTTGGGTTGTTTTCTGGGAGAAAGGCATCATAGAGATGATGATGATGATGATGATGATGATGATGATGATGATGATGATGTCTAGTGATTGGTCTAGGACTCTGGGAGACTGGGGTTCGAATCCCCACACAGCATGGAAGCCCACTGGATAGACTTAGGCAAATCATACTCTCTCAACCTTAGAAGGTGGCAATGGCAACCTCCTCTGAATTAATCCTTTCACATAAATTGTATCTGATAGGATTATCATAAGTCTGGTTTGACTTGAAGTCCCTTCACCACAACAGCAAAATCCAAGAATAAGTAACAAGTCGTAATAGCTGTAGTCCAGAAAGCCACCTTTCTCAGTTCTAGTCTAGGCTACATAGACTAAGAATGATGCCATGAGTAATGTTTGAATACCCTCACTTGTATGATTTTCTTGTAGAGTATCAGGGGTGGGCGGGTTATGACAACATATACATGTTGAGACAAACCCAGCAAGATCCTACACCCCTTTCTTTCCCCTTTAACAGCGGCAGCCCCACAGATGCATCTTCTCCCCTTCCTCATGAAAAATGGAGCAAAGGGGCCATCAGATGGCTGGCCTACAGCTGTGGTTCCACTGAAAAAGATCTGAAAATCTCCTGGGCAAAGAACCAAGTTTACATTGTATTCAGAAAGTGGAGAAGCCAGCTGGCTTTCTCTTGTCTACCTTGCAAGCTAGCCAGAAGAACACATGTTTTTAGCCACAGATTCAGCTGTGATGACCTGAAGCTTTAAGGAGGTCTTTTGAGTTAATGTGGGCCTATTTCTACATATTCATTCTCCAGAGTGTGGCTGCCAGCCTCCTGTTGCAAAGTCCATGGATTGCAGCAACCTTTGGTCCTTTGCTCTGCGTCACCAGAAGAATGAATGACATTAATTCTCTTTGTCTGTTGCTCTGGAGCAGCACCCCTTGAAACCATTTATCATCTCTCTTCTGCTGTGCAGCCTGAAGAATCGCATGTGGTTTCAATCTTTGTCAATTAGACTAGAGTGCATTGCGTAAAATGGATTTAATCTGCCCCCTTTCTCAGGCTGAATTAATTGATAATCTGTCACCAAATGGCCACACTTTCTCTCTCTCTTGGCAGGAAAACGCATTCTCCAAAAGGGCTCTCTGAATGGAAATTTAATCATTTAGTTTCCATAAAACACCAGCACACTTAACCTCACAATAAATCTTAGTTTTCCTCCACAAAGGTCTGGTAAAAACTGACATTGCTACAAGATGCAGTAAAGGCTGTGGGTCCAATTTTACTGCTTTCAAACAGCGTGTGTTGTTACTTGACCCTGACACACTACGCCATATTCAAGCTCTAATTTCTTCTATGGCTATTGAATTCTGGAATTTGCAGTTTAGGGAGAGGCATTTTGAATTTTCACTAGAGAGCTCTAATGCTTCATGAAACTACAAATCCCAGGATTCCATAGGATACAGCCATGATAATTAAAGTATAAACATAGTTCTATAATTCTGTAGTGTGAAACACCTGGACATCTTTGGAAAGGGTTTTGTGTTTTTTTGGACTATAGTTCCTAGAATCCCACAAAACCCTGTAATAAAATTAATGCTTTGCCAGAACGGCACATAAGTATTGCTTTAATTTTATTTATTTATTTCTCACCTTCCCCTGGCAAGCAATCCAGTTTGCTAATATTATTCAATAGTAATATTACCACTATATTCTGCTTTGGTCAGACCTTACCTGGAATATTATGTCCGATTCTGGGCAACACAGTTCAAGAAGGATGTGGATAAGATGGAGTGTGTCCAGAGGATTTTGAATGGTCTGGAAACCATACCCTATGAGGAGAGACTAAGGGAGCTGGATATGTTTAGCCTGGGGAAGAGAAGGTTAAGAGGTGACATGAAAACCCTGTTTAAATATTTGAAGAGATGTCATCTTGAGGATGGAGCTAGCTAGTTTCTGGAGCTAGCTTCTTCTGCTCCAGAGACTAGCAGACCATTGTACCTCCAGCTGGAGAAGGATCTTACTCATTTTTGTAAAGGGCTGAAGGACCCTTTAATTTGCTGGATTAAGCTGCTGAGTGTGCCTAAGGTTGTGGAGATGAGTAGCAACTGATGGGGTGGTAGTGATTTTACCTTTAGTATATGATAGTGTTTGGTTTTTTTGTTTTGTGATTATATTATATTGTGTTGCAGATTATATGGTGAAAAGAGCACAAAAGGGTGGAACAGCAGACATATATAAAAACAAAACAATAAAACAAACACTATCATATAAATAAGTGTTGTCGTTGTTGTTGTTGTCGTTGTCATCAGGAGACCTGGAGCAATGGATTCAAGGAAAAGAGATTCCATCCAAAGATTAGGAGGAACTTCCTGACAGTAAAAGCTGTTCAACAGTGGAATACGCTCCCTTGGAGTCTGGTGGAGGATTTAAACAGAAGCTGGATGGCTATTTGTGAGGAGTGCTTTGATTGTGTGTTCCTGCATGGTAGAAGGTTGGACTGGATGACCCTTGAGGTTTCTTCCAACGCTATGATTCTATGATTCAATCTTTTCATCTGGATGGAAAAAACATAATAAAACTATAGCTCTTGAAAAAGTATTTGGGTGATTCTGGCAACTGTAGTCAAAAAAGTAACTTTTCCAAGCTCTGAAAATGGCAAACATCGCACTGCAAACTGTACTTAGCGCATGTCAGGTACAAAGTCCCACTTCCTCAGTGGCAAGTGGGCAACTCCCTCGATTCACCTGACAGTCTGGCTCCAGGGCAGAACAGAAAAACAGAGCCTGAATGAGCAATGATTCCCTGATCACTTCCAATTGATGGTTAAATGTCTTTTCTACTCCCCCTCCACCCAAATGTCTCATGGAATGTGTGCAAATAGGATACCATCCATGCTTGTTCACTTAAAGATCGATGCATTTTGTGCCAAACTGGTCTGCAGGACTGTGTGTGTTTATGCGCTGTCTGACTGCGAAAGACACTCGCCATACCAAGATCTCCTTTCAGGGCTCGCTGCTAAGTAACACAGCTTCAACTGTTTGCCAGGTAGAGGGGATGAGACAGCTTTGCCCAAAGAGGAAAATACTCTATCGGTCACTAGGGGAGGTTTTAAAAGGAGGTTATTCAAAATATGCCAATGTTTACTTGCTGGCATTTTGGGAAACTCCTGGCAAGTGCCTCAAGAGCCTCTCTGTGTGACAAGAAATAAGAGCAGTGTGTGCACTTGGCCTTCTATGGAATGATGCTTGATAATAAGGCCAAAGACATTCTGCCATCTGAGGTGAACTGGAGACTGCTTTCTCCTTCATCTCCCATGGTACACTGACCTTCTCCTTCTCCTTCCAACTGTACCTTCTGCAGTAGCAGTTGCACCCTTATGGCCACCACTTACCCCACAATGCCTTAGGGATAGACCTCCTCATCCTTCAATCATACACAGGATCAGGATAGCAATAAGGCTTTCCAAGCTCCATCCCGGTTAGATTAGCACTCTTCAGGTGGCACCAGGATTGGTTGGCAGGAGGAGAATAGGAGAGTAGGTCAGGCCAGGATGAGGTCCTCGCCTGTTCTCAAGTCTCCAGAAGTCAGATCTGAAAGGGAGGTTGAGTCTGTGCCGATCCAGACCTCATATAACCATTCACAACAGCTGAAATCGACAGAAGGGATCTTAGTTGTTTCCCAGCATTGATAAAATTAACTTTCTTTTCTGACTGTCCTGCAGTTTTCCCATTTACAGTTGTCCCTCCTTCTTCATGGGTTTTTTATCCATGGATTCAAGCATCCACAGCTTGACAATATTCAGAAAAAAGTATAAATTCCAAATAGCAAGCCTTGATTTTCCATTTTATATAAAGGGCACCATTTTGCTATGCCATTGCATTTAATGAGACTCAAGCATCCATGGATTTTGTTATCCACAGGGGATTCTGGAACCAAATCCCAGTGGATAACAAGGACCCACGTATTGCAGGCAGGGCCCATCTAATTCAGAAAGGAGTCTCCCCCAGCCTTTTGGAACTGGCTTTGGAAGGTGTAGGAGCTCATGAGTTTAGAAAGCAAAACCTGCTGAAGAGTTCTTCTTTGACCTCTTTCCCCTTCTCCCTGAGAAAACCTTTACCGCCTGAGTGGTTTGGTGGCCCTCCCTTATTCCTTTGCTCTTGCCTCCTTGTGGTGCAGTCTTCTGCTAATTTTGCAGAAATCTACACTTTTACAAAGACAGAGCTCTGACATGAGAATTCTGGCAAGGGCTTTTTGGTTTGGTCGTATCTGTGTTCATGAGGAAACCATGCTTATGTCATTACTGGAAAATATAGAGGTTGATTGTTAACTGATTCAAAGGAGTATAAATATTAAACAAAGTTTGCCCCTTGACAATATGCTCTAATAATAATTTTAAAACCATATGGGTTTCCTGAATAAAACAACCAATCTTTAACATTTGCTAAAAATCTTTTTTTTTTTAATTTTTGAATATTGCATCATATTTCTTGGGAGGGGAGGCGAATTTGTGTATGTCTTCCATGCTTGCCTTATGGTACAAAAACAAAGAAGGAATGCTGCTTAGCAATACAACGGAAATCAGATGTGTTTCAGAGAATGCCACCCAAGACTAATAGCATTTCTAACCCCGATTCAGAGGCTATGGCTAATTTGGTAATTTTTATTTTTTAACACCATCCTTCAAAGTGTTGGTTGATGAAACTCCTGGTCTCTATTACCCAAATAGGCTGACAGCTGGCATTGATTAGGCATTCCTGCTTTTCCCATAGTTGGTATCGTCTACCAAATTGGGCTAGTGAAAAAGTTGAAATAAAGTAACTGAAGGAAACTCAGGACTTGGCAACTAAAGAATTAAGCCAATGCTTTCAACCAAGAGATTACCTCCCTTGCCATGACAAACCCAACCTGCTCTGTTTCCCAGAAAAAAAGAAATCACTTCATGGAAGCCCCCATCCTCAAACAGCATGTTCATTGTCTATGATGGCTATGGATGATGGGACTTGTCATACAAGACATCTGAAGGCCACCAAGTTGGGAAAGACTGCAATGCAGAGCAGGGCCAGCTCAAGATACTTTGCTGCCTGAGGCAAAGGACAAGATGGCACACCTCATTCTACAGTCAGTCATAAACTGGCCGAGTAGTTGAATTTGAGATCACTGTTGGCTTCTGTTGCCCTCAAGGGCAGCATGAGAGTTATTAATAATAATAATAATAATAATAATAATAATAATAA
>CM034703.1:282985035-283001590 GCA_020142125.1 Phrynosoma platyrhinos
GCTGTCCAAAGATGTCAATTGATGGATCTCATCCGGCAGGCCGTTCCAGAGCTTGGGACCGACAACAGAAGAGGCCCTCTGGGAGGTCCCCGCAAGCCTAGATTTTTGAGGCTGCAGCAAGTTCCTTCCAGAGGACCGGAGAGCGTGGGGAGGATTGTATGGGAGGAGGCGGTCCCTGATATAGCTTGGACCCAAGCCATTTAGAGCTTTAAAGGTGATAACCAACACCTTGTACTGGGCCCGGAAACCGACAGGCAGCCAGTGGAGGGACCTCAAAACCGGAGTGATGTGGTCCCTCCTAGATGTTCCCGATAGAAGCCTGGCTGCCATGTTTTGAACCAACTGTAGTTTCTGAACCAAGCACAAGGGTAGCCCCATGTAGAGCGCATTACAGAAGTCTAGAGTTGCAGGGGGTAGGCCAGTTGTTTCCTTCCAACAGAAGTAAAACATTCAGGAAGAATAGTGGGGAATAGTTGCTGTTCTCCAGCTTTGCCATCTGAGGTGGAGTCTTCACTCTGCCTAATGGTAGGCCAACCTTGCTACAGAGTATGTGGAATTTATTCACCTGGAATCAACCAGGAGGAATTTTGCCAGCCAAAAATACTTTTTTCCCTCCTGACTTGGAACCCATTTTTCTAAGTGTATGGTTCTCCCACCAACCAACCTCAAAACGTTAGTTCCCCTTCTTAGTATTGGGCAGGGCATGAGATGAAGTAACAATCCATACAGAAGAAAGGGACTCAGGGATTCTTTTCTCAACAGGATCCACTAGTGGAAAGTCAGTGCCCAAGCCTAAAGAGCATCCTCTGGGATGATTCTCAGGCAGGGAAGTGTTCCATCAAATGATATTTGACACCAGGGAGCCTTCCCTGCCCAAGCCCCATTTGAATGAATAGGAATTGTCAAAAAGCACAACTGAATCTTGGACAAATGCTCACCTTGGACTATACCCAAGATGGAAACAAACCCTGTAGCAGATTTGGAGATGAAGACATTGTTATGTTTCATCACTAAAAAGGCGAAAGTTTCTTGTTAGGATTCCAGGGGAAGGGGCTGTTTTAAGCCATTGGAGAAATAATGACAAACTAGGACAGATGTAATGAAAAGCAGATACTGTGGCAGCTACCACAGCAGCAATACACAGCTCTGTTAAAACCACAGATGTGCTTAAATGGCACTGAGAGGGTGTGTTGACAAAACAAACATTTGGGAGACATATGCATTTTCCAAGTAACAATTACTATATAGGGTGCTTCTATAGGCACCCTGGTTCAACAAAGGGGAGTAATATCTCTCAGGCCAGCCATAGGAACATCTTTTCCTTCCCATTGATATTCAATTACTTCTAAGAGGATAACTGAGTTATAGTAGACACAAAACACTGTGTATCATACAATGCAACCCCTTACCTACCTACCTTTACATTACTATCCGTACCTTCGCTTCACCTTTTGGGTAAGGCCTGTTCTTATTGGATGGATTACAGCAGTTGCAATGCTCAAACATATGCAACTATTTTAGCCCCACCAACCAATGAAGCATGGATGGGACATATTAATATAATAGATACTTGGGAAATAAAATATTATGGAAATAATCTGGAGAAATTATATTTTGGAAAGGAAGATTATGGCAGATTTACAGGATGCCTTAGTTGAAAGCCCCAGAGTCCAGATTTTTCCTTCTTTCTTCCCCATATGAACACAGCTCCAGTTCTGTGAGACACTTTTTCTCCATGTTTTGTTTTGCCACTGTTTTTCTCAACTTTTGTTTTACAGCACCATTTACGTAATCTTGGAATCTTCCAAAGGAAGCCAAGCTCTTCTGTTCTCCTTGAAACAACAGAACTGCTTCAGTAGCCATTCCTGAGTGATATTTTTGCAGAGATTTTTATACACTACAATTCCCTAGGTTCTTTGGGGAGAGGTAGCATTATATACAGCTAAACTAGTGTAACGCAGGGATTCTCAGGATGTGTGTTGTGGGAGATTGGCAACTCTTTTTCCCTAGTGTTCCAGGGACTTTAGATTGTGTCCATTGGCTACAACTGTTTCCTTCTTTCCTGAAATCTTGGCATTGTCTGGCAGCTGATGGATCATGGACCAGCACTGGTCCACAAACAAAAACTTTGAGTAGCCCTGGTACAATTAACCTTTGACAGTTCCCAATCCTTCCAATTTGTTGACTTTTTTAGACAACCAATGTCAGTTATGCACACAGAACCACAGTCTAACAAATATTTCCGTTCAATGTGTATTCAGACTGCTGTCCGTGTTCATTTCAGGTTGGGCCAGCAATAGGCAAACTCATGAGAAAATTTGCAGTGCCTGCAACATATACTTTTTTTTTTACTTACATGTTTTTCTCACACTCACATTCACATACCTAGTTCAGCAATCATGTTTCTTTAATAGCACAGTTTAAAACATGGATACCAAATTTATCCTACTCAATGGAAAGGACAGCATTTTCACCTTCAGCTCATAATGTGCCTGAATCAGATGTTCTGAGACAGAAACTAAAGTGATACTTGCCTGCCAACTCTAAGCTATTCCTTCTGAAATCTTGGATAGGACTACAAAATAAAACAATCAAAGCACTAACCATTTTTACATTTTATTTCATGTGTGTCTGTATGCTTCTACAGACCATAAAAAATCATCAGATTTGAAATGGTATAACAAAAAAATGAGGGAGAGAGAATGAAAATCTGAGCAAATCTGACACTGATGCTTGAAGAAGTAATAAAATCCAACCCTTCCGTCTTCCTGGTTTTCATGAGGCTTTGAGCTCTGTGTCCTGAAGAAAAAAAAAAGAAGAAAAAGGAAAAAAAAAAAAACAACCAAACTAATCTAATTTTCCTGCCCTTGGAAAAGAGAATGATTCAAGCCAATCATGTACAGTCCTTCCCTGGCACAGAATTCTTAAAGAGCTAAGAGTAGGGAAAGTCTGCTTCTACAGACACCAAAGTCCATCTTGAATAGTTAATAAGAAAAAAACACTCCTACTTATAGCAGTGGCTTCAGAATACAATATATGGATCTGACTGCCATTTTGTTTAAATTAAAGAAAGTATTTATGAAGCTTGTATTAAAGACTGCTCTTTATGCACAAAGATGTGCATGTTCTGCAAGTGGCTTCGACCAGGAGGACACTGATATACAGAGGATGGAGAAGACAGGAAGCTCAGTTACCTTGACCTTAAAGTCGGGCACTTCCATCTTTGTTATCATCTGGTCTGCACAAGCACAGAACTTTTGTTTCATTTACACAAAATAAAATGGACAAGTATCCAGGACAGAGAAAGACAACATCTCTCTAAGCATAGGGGTGGGGTGGTTCTCAAGTTCTATTTTGGACCAGAAAGAGATGCTAGAAAATAGGACTAATGAGGTACTTGCTTTCCTGTTTCTGTGAGAAGCTGCTCTGGCTCTCTAAAATGTCATGCAGATCTAAAATGCTAGAAAAACAGACAATAGCAACAAGTGTCAGTACTCAATTTCGGCTTATCTTACCCTTGCTCCCAATGATATCCCCCTGTTCTTTTGTCCTTTTCTAACTTATATTTTGTTCTTGCTATCACAATCTTAACCATTTCAAAATTCTGCAAGTAAAAGCAAACACAAACAAGCTCCACTTCCTAAATTATGGATAATCACACAGATAAATTTAATGCAAAGTACACAAACTGTTTGTGTTTTTATGACTATGCATGAGGTATTGTCAAGCAGAGTCTGAGCTACTGTAGTGCAAGGTCTGGTTTCCCTGGTGTCAGATACAGAGTTTTTGGTGCACAGTGTGAAGAATCTTGGACATAATTCTCTCTCATACTCTCCCCCTATTTTTTTGTGGGAGCATAAGGAAGAAAGGCAGGCACAAAAATGCCCTCTCTGATTGCCAGTTAATGCCTGGCAGAGACAGTGCAACATCCTCATCTAGGACATAATCTAAACCCCACTGAGATCAGTGGATAGCCTCCCATTCATGTCAATGGACTTCTCCAACCAGGCCATTGAAATAACACTTCTTAACCAATTGAAAGGTAGACTAGAGCAAAGTCTATCACTTCAAAAGCTGCAGTCCATGCTAATGCTACTTCATTGGCAGGTATCTTTCAAACTTCACAGCTATGCAGAACTGAGATGAATGGAGAAGGGTATCCAATCCACTCCAGTTTAAGGACCTGGATGTCCTATTTCAGTACCCTGTTGGACCGTGTCAAAAGCACCATAGTGAGTGTTTTGCTTGCATAATAGCAGGCAGGTCAGCATTGTAGCAGAAATCTCCTTTAGTTTCCCAGTTTTGGCTTCAATCCATTGATCAGCCAAACAAAGCGGAAGCAAAGTGCCAGGAACCCAGTGCCCAGAAGATCTCCCAGAGCAGTGAGGTAGGGGATAGAGAAGTTGTCTGGATCCAGGCCTTTTCTCCACATCAGCCGCACAAGAAGGTCAGCCATGTAGAGCAAAATTCCCACCTGCAAGCAGAAATACATGGGTAGTTACCACCAGGAAGGGGTGTTGATTTGGCTGACTAATGACAGTGAAGGACAGATGAACCTTTGCTAGCAAATAATTCATAGTCTGTGAAAAGATCTAAGGCTGAGACAAAACTTCTTTCCTTCTAGTTCTGTCACCACATTCACAGGTTGTCAATGCTTGTGTATATATGCAAAAGAGTGATGGGCAATCTCTGGCTCTTCACCTATCACTCAACTCCTATTGCTATTCACCTGGGGCTGGGGGGAACATACCCGAGAAGCCAGATTTCATAGACCTCATACAGGTTACAACTTTAGCAACTGGGGAATATGAGTGAAAATGGGCATTGCTTGTGGTTATAGGGCTCCCTGCTGCCATGGCAAGTAAAGCAGTCGACTGACTGAGGCAGGAGGCACTGCCTTCACTTGTCTCCAAGACAAAAGTACTTCACTAGAAGGAGGGCAGTGTACTACTTTGTTGAAAGGGGTGGGAACAGCAGCCACAAGGATATAGGGGAGCACCACAGGGACGATCACCACACATGGAGAAAGAAGAAAAGTGTGTGGTCCTCCAACTTCCTCTCATTTTCAGCCAAACGTATCTTTAAAAAAAACAAAAAACACCCCAGCCTAATAGTTTAATGCAATAAATAAATAAATAAATAAATAAATAAATAAATAAATAAAAATAAGGCCTTAGACTCTCTTTCTCCATGAAAGAGACCCAAAGCAGACAAAACTGACTGCTCTAAATCAAGTTCCAAGTCCCAGATAAAACAGACTGATTAACTCTGTGGAAATTTGGTCACTCAATGGATCCACTCTTGATGGGACAAACAGCTGAATTTAGGGTATTTTGTGTTTCAGATGGAAAAGGAAGCGAGAAGGCTTGAACATGACATTCTGCAGTGTTCTAGAGTGGCATCTTTAACACAATTTTCACTAGAAATATGTACAAGAGGCTATGATTTGAGGTGAAAGCTATCACTTTAATAATAGTAAAGGGGCTGAGATCATAATGGTGAAACAATGTAGAAATAAGGGAGTTACAAATGGTACAGCCATAGACAGCTATAGTGTAGAACTCATCCTTTATGCTTCAAGTCCATTTCTGATTACCTGTAAGACAGCAGCCATCAAGTAAAATGCCACAAAAGTGAAGGTGAGTGCTGTGTGGCCTGCCTGAAAGATATGAATGGTGTAGAGGAACACCAGGTGCCCCGGGATCACTAGCAGGATCAGGACACGAGCTGATTTTGAATTTACTCCTGCAGAAAAGGAAAACTGGTTATACTGTGTGGAATAAATCATGAGTCCTCTTAAAATAGCATGACATCTTTTGGCAATCACTGATCTGAGAAGCCCAGATATCTGTCAGCTGATTTCTAATTTCTCTCAGGGGGTGGTGGAGTCTCCTTTTGAGTCTTTAAACAGAGGCTGAATGGCCATCTGTTGGGTGTCCATCTGCGTTGACTGTGAGTTCCTGCATGGCAGGGGGGTTGGACTTGATGTCCCTGGTAGGCTCTTCCAACTCTATGATTCTTGGTACAAAAGCATCACTACAAACAAAGTAAGAAAACAACAGAGAATTGTATGGGAGTATGATTGACAGTAGAGAGGTATGATGGAATGGTGGGTGAGTGACAGTTGAGGGTTCCATAGAGAACTGGTAGAAGAAGGGATGGAGACAGACAAAGAACTGAGAGGAAGTTGATTGGGAAGGCTATTCATGATAAGAAGGAGTCAGGTAGTTTTTTGTGGGTTTTTCAGGTTATGTGGCTGTATTCTGGAAGAGTTTATTCCTGACGTTTCGCCAGCATCTGTGGCTGGCATCTTCAGAGAATGCTGGCATGGAAGTGAGTGGAATACATATACTGTGTGATGCTTGCTTGAGAGGAAGTGATTTACATTGTTAATCTGTGTATTGTTCTGTTGCTGAATGGCAAGGCCTCAGGATGGGAGGATCTGCGAGGAGGATTTGTGTCTATTTAATTAGTGATCCATTAGCCTTTGACTTCTCCTTGGACATCTCTACTGGGAGAAACTGTTCCAAGGAGTCAGCTATTTTAGGTGAGGATATTAGTGCTAAAATCCTGTTGTTGACGTACACTCATGTACACAGGATTTATGTGAGCACATGTGTTTTTAACTTCATTTTTAAGTATTAAATATACTTCAAAGTACAGTGGCCCCTTCACATTCACTAGGGATAGGGGCACAGGACCCCCATGAAAGTGGGAAAATGGCAAACAGAAAAACACTTTTTTTAACCTGAGAGAACACCTCTCTAGGAATTTCTAGGTGATCCAGAGCAACTCTACAGCCAACATCCAGCAGACGTTGACCATAGAATTGCACTGGAGGATTTACAAATGCCTAGAGAAGTGTTTTCTCTAGGAATCTCTAGGTCAGGGACAGGCAACCCTTTTTGAGACCTGGCCAGGTCTCGGCTGGGCCGAGGGGGGGGGGGGGAATGGCGGCGCGCACGTGCACACCCTCCTCCGCTGTGCGCGACCTCCCACGCACACTGCCGCCGCGGCCGCCGCCGTAGCGCACACAGCCACACCCGCCACGGCACATGTTTCGGCCGCCATTTTGGAAGTCAAAATGGTGGCCGCGACACGTTTGCGCATGTGCAAGAGTACTGCGCATACGCAAACACGTCGCAGCCGCCATTTTGACTTCCAAAATGGCGGCCGCGACATGTGCCGCCGAAAACGCGCCCTGACAGTGGTGTGCGGCGGCGACAACCTTCGGCCTGGGCCAGTAAGTCCAGAGCCCAGGGCCTTAACTGGCCCCCAGGCCATAGGTTGCCGGTCCCTGCTCTAGGTCCTCCGTTGTGCCTCTTTGGTCAACATCTGGCAGAATCACACCAGAGGACCTAGATACTCCAAGAGAAAAAATGCTGATCAAATTGGTGAATAATCAAATCTGCAAAAAGCTGCAAATGTGGAGGGCCAGTTGTACTCCACTGGAAGTATTCAATATCTTTTTGTGCACTGCTTCCTCTCCTGCATTGCAGAAGCTGGTTTCATAGCCCCACCAAGTTCCTGTCTACTTAGTGGCCAAGAGAGGGCAGGGGGACACCTGAGACACAGCAGCTGTCATCCTCCACATGTATGCAGAGGGAAAAATTTATTATTCTCTCTAATACAGCAGGTAGTGTTCACCAATTTAGCTTGGGTTGAGGACAAGAAGAGTTTTGATTCAGCGGGCTTACCTGCTGACCTCTGGCTTACTCAATGACTGCTAAGGGCCAGGGCCTTGCAGAGGATCCCTGGAATATGGCTTTAATGTTACATCTACATTAAGTGATTTGCTATGATAGCTTTCTCCATTTGGCAAGCTGTCGTGTACAGCCATCTGCCACAAAGATTGGTAGATATTCTCAATAGTACATCTAAATTAGACTGAACAAGGGAAGGTGTTGCCAGAAGAATTCTTTTATTGTCTGTCAGGTAGGAAAATCAAGATTATGCCTTGGTAAATTAAACTGTGGTTTAGAAAATGTGATTTCCACCCTGCCGGAAGTTATATGATTGCCTTCAATTAATTTAGGACAAATTAATGCTGCATGCCATTACAGAATAATTACTACTTTTCTTGTTCAACTGTGCTGGGGGAGATACATTATCAGTGATGGAAACTAACTTACGCATAGATTTCTGGAGCTTTCTGCACTCAAACTGTATTTTATTCAAGTGAAGGAAGCCACCCTAAGGTAGCTGTCAGGCCCCCCTTAAGACCCACTGTTTTGCAAAATACAGACAGACATCTGGAGCTTGCTTACCCTGGGCAGTTGGTTTTAGAGGTATTACTTCAATGGGTCTTAACCATACAAACTTTGAATCTGAATTAGATGCTATGGCTAAAATGTGAATTTGCCCAGTTGAAACCTAAAGTAGCATGTAAACCAGGGCACTGTGGAGATCTCAGCCCAAGAAAAGCTATATTTCCATATATTTGTGGGAATATCATCTTGTAATACTGGGCAGAGAAGGGGATTGAGGGAGTATGAGAAAAAGGATGTCATTAGTCCTCTTTTAATTTTGCAGCTTATACTAGTAAGGAGAAATGTCAAGGTAGGTACAGGTGTCAAAACTTTTCTTCAGTCCACTGAGTTTCTCCTCCTACTTTCTCCTCTACTTTCTCACCATTATTTTCCAGATGATAAACACACATCCAGCATTCTATGCTGGAAAAAAAAAGTATCTAGAGAGGGGAAATACTAATGGAGAAACTTAGCCAGTGCAAATGGATTAGTTTTGTCTTCCACATCTACAATGCAAATCACCCTTCACTCCATAGCTTTCTGGCTCACATGTCAACAATCTGTGTTCACCAATCAGAGACATAATGTACAACTCTGATCTTACAGGCAAAGAGAAGAATTCTTACAAACTGAAATGACAAAAAAAAAAAAAATCCTCTAGAATTTTCCTCTAGTCTGTGACTGGCCCCCCCAGTGTTTTATTTAAGAAATTAGGCACTGGTTGAGACCACTGAATCAATAATGGACTATGGTACTATTGGAGGGAAACTTCTCTCCCATATAATTTTCTTGAGGGAAATTGCCTCAAAACCTATTTGTCCCATAAGGTAAAACAGACAGATACCATAATCCCTTGTTTGTTGTCAATTCTTGTTGCCCCTATTCTTTATCAATATTCCTCACCTTAAGGATTGTGTAGAAGGTTCAGTGCTCAAAGTCCATACAAAATGACTAGGATGAAAAATGAGAGGTTCTGGGTGTATAGATGTGGGGAGTAACTATGCGCTGGTGCCTAAAACCAGTTCCCTACCTGAAGAGAAGAAGGTGGTACATGGGTTAGGCCAGTGTTGCCTCATTTTGTGTGGCAGGACACCAGGCATGCTCCAGAAGTGCAGAAATGTGGAGATACGACTGGCCTGGATAGCTACCAAATTGCCACCAACACCTGCAAAACAAAAATGCAGAGCTCAGTTGTTAAAGTGCAGTGACAAGAGCAACAAGCTTCACAAATAGGTTGGTGCAGGGCAGTGCTGCTTAAAGTATCTGATGTGGGGGACCAAGAAGGTCACCCAAAATATCCCATGCTCATTGACTACAATAGTTTCTTTGCCTCCTAGAAACGTGCTGTGGACTGGCAGCCAACAGCTTGTGGATTAGCATTACTCCTTAAGAAACACTGGTTGAGTGCTCAATAGGAGGATAGACATTATCCACTCAGATAATACAATAAATGGGGTACTTGATCCAAACCCTTGGTATTAGTTAAGATGTTTGCACCAGCATTCTGCACTAGCTGCTGTGTGGTCTTCAAAGGCACATGCACATAAATCTCTCCCTCTCTGTGAGTTCTGTGTGAACTAATCAAAAGGAGGCTGTATCCTGATTTACACCACTAATATCTGGGTTCTGAACACACATCAAAGCTCCCTCCAGCCCTTTCATACACATCTGCAGCAATACTAAAAATATGATGGAATGAGAAAGGCTTCAGTAATTATGGAATGAGAAAGGCTCCAATAATTATTCCACTTTTGTCACTTGACACCAGCAATACATACCCTTACACTTCTATCATGAAGTGGCTATCATATAATCTTTGGCAAGGATAGATTATCTCCTCCAGGAAGTTTCTGGCACAGCCTTTTCAGGCATATCCAACAGCTGCTTTCAGTTCCACTTCTCAGAAATTTACAGAGCCTGAGGACTCTTTTCATTTTTAACCAATTATTAAAGATAAAGCACAGCAGAGCATAATCACACTTTTCTTCTGGAGGCATAGGACATAAACATGCAACAGAGTGAATCATCTCCATTCATGTTGGACAAATTTATATGACAAATTTATTCTTTCCAAATGGATTTATTTTGGCTAAGTGGAGAAGTCACTTTTCTCATTCAGCAAATAGATTCATTCTATAGGACCATCACAGTATTGCTTGAGATATGCATGGATCTCCCATTCCTTGCAAGAACCACAGTGGGTTTACTTGTTAACATGCATGGAAGTTGGGAGTAGGAGGAAACAGAGTTTTATATAACATCTTGGAAAAATCCTCTTCATGTGAGGGCAGGGACCTAAGCTCAGATAAGATCAGGCTTCTTGCTATACTAGAAAACCTATCAGCACTACCATTTTCAGTTACGAGATGGCAACTTCTCTATTCTTCTCTAAGTGCAAAGCTGCAGGCAGGCTAAAATAACTCATTTCTCCAGAGAGCCTCTACACAGCTTCATGTATTGCTTCCTCCTCCAAATAATTTGGATCACTAAATGAGAGACAGAGGGAGAAAGAAAAGGTCCCGTCTGAAACTCTTCAATCTATGAAAAGGGGGAGGGGAGAAAGAGAGAGAAGGTGCTGTCAGGTAAATGAGGGGAGGTCAATAAGGTAGGTAAGGCTTAAACACAGCCTCTTCAAGCCTTATCCTGCCCTGGTATAGAGAGAGAGGGAAAGATCAGTAAGAGATTAAAAGAAAAGTGGAGGGAGGGGAGAAAGACAAGAAAACAGAGGAAAATAAAGGCACACTGGAGGGAGAGATGGACAGACACTAAGGACTTTGTAACTATTATGGAACTGGGCAGTTTTTATTTAACTAAAACTAATCAATCCATTTAAAAATAATTCTAATTATTTATTCACCCAGGGCCTCTCAGTATCACACCAAATTTTATGTATCTAGGTTTGACGGTCTTGGAGCTATGGTGGAGCTAGATGTACACATTGTCCCACATTCTCTTTTATTATTATAGATATTTCTTCTGTAACACAGTTTCATATTGCCTTATTTAGAGAGAATTTGAAGTTTGCTTTACATTACGTATGTGAAAAATCATTTGTTTAATTTCCAACCCTGATGGGCACAGTCTGAAATAGCGTAAACACTACAAACCTCATACTTCCGCAACATCTTCAGTTATTACACTGTCAGGACAATGGTGTGTATAGCTGGACATTGTTTTCACTATTTAGCAGTGGCCTTTCAGGTTTTAGACAGGACAGGGTCTTTCCCAGACCCACCTGGAGATTCCACAGGAGGCAACCAAAGGCCATTTCTATACACAACATTAATCTCCTTCCCTGAGATATAGCTCCTGCTCAAATTCAGATGAATGTAAGTATTAAACTGGATAGGATTCTAGGGACAAAATGTTTCAATTTCAGATTTTTATAATACTAAATTACATTCTACAGCATGGATGGAAACTGCATGGCTCTCCAGATGTTACTGAATTGCAAGCCTCTGTATTTGTTATCAATGGCTATATTTGCTAGGACTGCTAGGACTTGCAGTTGAACAACATCTGGAAGGCTGCATAATCTCCACTCCTATGTTCCCAGTTTATATGAAAATCAGGACTTATTCTTCTTGTGAATTGAAAAACTGTGACCCTTAGTCTTATAATCATGAGATATGTAAGATATTCCATTTGCAGCATTCATTAATATATAATCTATGTATTAACCTATGTATTAATAGGAAAACAAAAAGTTATACACCCACATACCACCTTACCATTGATCACAGGTGTGAAAACAGCCATGCCTTGAAAATTTGGGTTCGTTATGGTTTTGTCCAAGATGAGCCCTCCAAGACTGTTTCAAAAAACAAAGAAATATATGCAATATGAATAAACCTTCTATCCATTAGTCCTTATTACCCAAGGGCTGAATATATAATAAATATCAGTTACTTTCTCACCATGGCACTATCTTTCCATGGTTGTGGGATTGCATGATGGTGCAGGGCAAGAGACCATGCTGATGGTAGCAGTCTTGCTAGTGGGGTCTCCCATGTTTGGCAGGCTTTTGTGGAGGAGATAGACTAAATATGGCACAGCTACTGGATGACAGTAGCAGTGTGGGGTGACACCGGCAGAGGATCTCTTAGAGACAGCAGCAGTGGCTCCATAGCTAACACTTGTTAGTACTGTACATAAGGAGGCATGGCAAAGCCTTTGGAATGTTTTTTTTTTAAAACATATAACCCTATTATGAGACATTCCAAAATGAAACAAGAGATAGCGCCAGATGATGAGACTCTCAGATCCCAGGTGTAAAGATGTATCATTGAATAGTAAAGTTAGGATGATCCATGACATCATTATTTCCAGTTTCTATATATGGTTGAGAAAGCTGGACAGTGAAGAAAGTTGATAGGAAGGAATTAAACTCATCTGAAATGTGGTGTTGGAGGAGTTTGCACTGGACTGCTGAAAAGACAAATAAACAACTCTTGAACTCTCCCTAGAAGTCAAGATGAATAAACTGAGACTGTTGTACTTTGGACTTTTCCTGAGAAGAGATGACTCAATAGAAAAGACAATAATGTTTGCTAAGGTAGAGGGCAGGAGGAAAAGAGGAAGACCATGTATCAGATAGATAGACTGTCATGGGCCTAAGCGGGACTTTTGATAAAAGGGCAACTTGGAGGTGTCTCATTCACAGGGTTGCTATGAGTTTAAATCAACTTGATGGTAGTTAACAAAAATGTCAATTACCTTCCACTTGTACATCTGTCTATTGTTATATCTGCTTATCATCCTGAACTGTTCTTCAATAATCTAAAGTGGAAATCCTAATTTTATTGATGGCACTGAGGCAAGCAGTTATACTATGAGGCTCACTGCTGCCAAAAAAGGAAGAGTTGAAAGGAAATCATAAATGCAACTCCACATCAGGTGAAATAGAAAACAAGACAAGAGGAGGCCTGCTGGGTCAGACCAAAGACCTAACTAGTCCAGCTTCCTGTGCTCATAATAGCCAATAGATGCAGGACATGAGTGCAACAGCACCTTCTCATCTGTGATCTCCAGTAAATGGTAGAGATGAATACCGCCTCTGCTTACAGAAGCAGATGCATAGCCACTGTAACACCATGAATAGTCACATCTTCAATTAAATTGTCTCCTCTATTTTAAAACCTATCCAAATTGATGGCCATTACAGTTGACCTCCATACCCACAGATTCTTTATCCATGGATTCAATCATCCATGGCTTGAAAGTATTTTTAAAATACAATAGATAAATTCCAAAAAGCAAACCTTGATTTTTCCATTTTATATAAAGGACACCATTTTACTATGCCATTTAATGAAACTTGAGCATCCATGGATTTCAGTATTCATGGGGTGTGTGTGTCCTGGGACCAACCCCCAGTGGATACTAAGGTATTACATCTTGTGGCATAGGACAATTCACCTCCCAGTGTCTTCAACACAATGGGCAACACTGGAAATATTTCATATTTGGGCAGTGTCTTCAACACAAAAGCAACACTGGAAATATTTCATAAACCAAATAGACAAGGACTGATATATTTTTGTTTATGACGTCTCACTTTATCACATGTAATTTTCAATATTATGTCAAACATGTTCAGCAAGGCTCTTTTTCTGGGGATCATCCTCATTCAGGGTTCCATTCCATGCTTGTTACAAAGCTGATCTTTTAGTATCTGGTGGCACAAACTTTAAAAGACTGCAGGGGTCTGGATCATTTCTACATGTGCATCGCTTAAGGTGCCATCTTCAATATCCTTAGGAGTTCCACTGGAATCACTGACATTTTCTCTTAGAATTGTGCTGTTGATCAGCACTTGATGACACACAGCTGAATGGAGTGTACAAGTACTGAAGCAGCGGGAAGCTTCTATCTGTGGTGGCTCATTTTGTGACCATTCATTCAAATGTACAAGTCAATATTACTGTATATTGCAACTAGCAATGAACCTGAGAGTAAGTCAATACTCTAGGCCCATGTACATGTTTAGAGGAGACAACTGAGACCTGCAACAAAATGTCGCAGTGTGAACTGCGTTAGAGTTTTGGGACAGTCTATTCCATTTGCCCTGGCACCATAATACCATTCCCCAGCCCAACTCCACTGAGCATACTCAGACACCTCCATTTTGGATTATGTATCCCAGTTAATGGGAGCCAATGTGATTTGAGTGCTGAATAGGATTTGAGGAAATCGGGGTCCAAATCCCCATTCAGACATAGACCCTGGTCAAGTTGCACTCTCTAAACCCAAGAGGAAAAGCAGTGGCAAATGTCCTCTGAATAAATCTGGGGTTTTAGAGTGTATTTTGAGATAAATGATTGTATGGAATTTTAGCTGTTGTAAGCCACCCCGATTGTTTGACAGAGGGGCGGGGTAGAAATATTTTTATTATTATTTTATTATTATTGTTATTAACCCTAAGAGAGGACTGCCATAGATCAGAGTCAACTTGAGGTGATATCACAACAACAACAAATCCCATTTACTTCTGTCCCCCCTTTTTAAACTTCTGCAAACTTTTTTTTTGTTTCTGCAGACCTGCAGATACTTCCCTTTTGAGTATCAATTGTGCCACTTTGGCTACCCAAGAATTCTCTCTCTCTTTCTCTTTCTCCCTCTCTCTCTCTCACACACACACACATACAGAGAGAATGTTTTTTTATTATTAAATAGAGTGGATTTCATTACCATATACCCCAAAACACAGGAGGAAACCATCTCTGGTAGCGGTCTCAAAAGAGACAAAATTAGATATAAATAATTTTCTCATGGATAGGTATCAAAGACAGGAACTGAACTCAGTCTTTCAGGATCTAGGCAACCTAATAAACTCTAGGCAACCTAATAAACTGTCGACTGAGGATTACCTGCTGATGGCCATTGCAACAATGACTGGCTGCCATCCAGACTTTAAGACTTCAGCAATGGGAGGACTTTGCCTGGCAATTGCAATCCACAGAGGAATCATAACAATGAAGATGGCACAGATCATGGGCGAAAGGTATCTCACATCTGCCATGGAAAGGGAGATCACAAATTAACACACTGACCTTTGTATCTATGAGACTACATAATATGATGTTGTGGGCAAAATCCTCAGTTTTCTCAAGGGAAAGAAGAAAACACCATGCAAACCCTTAAAATGACACAACATGATTCTTTTTCTTCCATCACCATTTATAATCCTTTAGCAGTGGCAAATATGATAAATGTATGAAATATGTAGGATAACAGAATAGAATGTGTTAAATATAAATTAGAAGAATGTCCATCAGGTGATGCACCTAAACATGGAGAAGGGGAAGGGGAAGAAATGTAAACAAGTAAACTATTCCATACAAAAAGATCTACAAAGTCTTAATAATAATAATAATAATAATAATAATAATAATAATAATAATAATAATAATAATAATAATAATTTATTTTTATACCCCACCTTTTGCCGTGGCAATCAAAGCGGCTTACATCTAAAATTGGATTAAATAAAACTACCCCAAAATAAACAATAAAACAATATTGACAAATAATAATAACCCCCCATTAAAATATATTAAATACAGATATCAATAAAAAACATAAGATTAAAACAATAAGCACTCTGGGGCGCAGTGAAGATGTAAGAGGATATCTGATGGGAGGGAGACTAGGCAAATAGAGTGATCTATTCCAGGTAGGCCTGCCGGAAGAGATCCGGCTTGATGGCTTTTTTAAAGCCATCTAAGCTGGTTATCTGACAGATCTCTTCCAGCAAGAGAATGTCCTCTGGGAGGTTGCCGCTAGTCTAGTTTTTATCGGTTGGAGCAACTTCCTCCCAGAGGACCTGAGGGTGCAGGGCGGATTATATGGAAGAAGGCGATCCCCTAGGTAAGTTGGACCCAAGCCATGTAGGGCTTCAAAGATCATCACCAACACCTTATACCAGGGGTAGGCAACCTTTCCCCTTTAAGGGCTGAGGGACTTCAGCTCCTAGAAGCCTCAGCCATGTTGGCCAATAGTCCCATGTTGGCCAACAGCTCCTGAGATTCTGGGAGCTGAAGTCCCTCTGCCCTTAAAGGGGAAAGGTTGCCTACCCCTGCCTTATACTGTGCTCGGAAACCAATAGGCAGCCAGTGGAGAGATTTCTAAACAGGCGTAATATGATCACTCCTTGATGTTCCGGTGATCAACCTGTCTGCCATATTTTGTACCAGTTGTAGTTTCCAAGTTAGGTATAAGGGTAGCCCCATGTACAGTGCATTGCAGAACTCGGCTCGTGAGGTTATCAGTGCATGTACTACAGTTTCTAGGTCCCTTACTTCCAG
>CM034703.1:283001690-283014170 GCA_020142125.1 Phrynosoma platyrhinos
ATTGAGGGGAGAACTGCCATCTGCTGTCATGGCAGCTGACCGAGACATAGAGAAATATATTTGGGTGTCATCAATGTATTGCTAACACCCCGCCCCATGTCTCCTGATGATCTCCCCCAGCGGCTTCATATAGATATTAAACAACATTGGGGACTGGATGGCACCCTGTGGAACGCCACATTTAAACTCCGTTTTTGAGGAGCAGCTGTTCCCGAGTGACACCCTCAGGAACCTGCCTGAGAGGAAGGAATAGAACCACTGAAGTACAGTGTCTCCCATTCCTAACTCTCAGGCGTTCCAAGAGGATGTCATGGTCTACTGTATCAAAAGCTGCTGAGAGGTCCAAAAGCACCAACTGGGTCACGCTTCCCCCTGTTGATGCTAAGACGCAGGTCTATCTACCAGAGTGACCATGGCAGTCTCATATCCAGGCCTGAAGCCGGTTTGAAATGGATCTAGAAAATTGGTTTCATCCAATATCACATGGAGCTGAAAGGCAACAGCTCGCTCAATCACCTTGCTCAGAAATGGTAAATGAAAAACTGGTCTATAATTTTTCAAGTCCAGGGGGTCCACAGAAGGTTTCGTCAGAAGCGGTCTAACAACCGCCTCGTTTAAGCTAGATGGAACAATTCCTTCCCTAAGGGATGAATTGACGACCTTTTAAAGAAAAGACATCAAGGCATCAACCCCTGGATGACCAGCCAAGATGGGCAGGGATCGAGGGAGCACGTCATCTTCTTCACTTTTCTAAGGATCTTGTCCACATCACCGGTACTCACCAGCTTTAACCGATCCCGTCTAATCTCAAAAATGGATTTACTGGACACCTCATTAGTCATTTCTGCTGTAATCCCGGCATCTAAATCGGCTCTAATCTGAGAGATTTTATCTGTGAAATAGTTGTTAAAAAATCACAACAGGCTGTTATCGGGTTAAAGAAAGGGTTCTGCACAGGGGGAGCCTGTGCCAGCTCCCTCACCACCCTAAACAGTTCTGTTGGATGGGATTCCGCAGATACAATATGTGCAGAGGAGAAAGATTTCTGTGCTGCATGTATTGCCTCTCGATCAGAACGAAGAAAGTTCCTATGACGAGTCTTGTCAGATAAGAGTTGAGTTTTCCGCCAGGTGCGCTCTAGTCGTTGTCCAACCTGCTTTATGATCTTGACTTCATCTGTGAACCAAGGTTGACGATTAAGAGCGGGTTGGAAAGGACGCTTGGGAGTGATTGTGTCAATAGCCCTGGTAAGATCGGTGGTCCAAGTATTAACCAGGGCTTCAACAGAATGGCTGGCTTTGCCAACCAAGGAACCTGCCAAGGCTTTCTGGAATCCAGTTGGCTCCATTAGCCTCTGAGGGCGGACCATTCTAATAGGTCCTTCACCCCTGGTGGGGTGAACAGTGGCTCTTAGTTCAACCTTGACCAGGAAATGATCGGTCCATGACAGTGCAGTGGTATTTATTACCTCCGCCCACGGATATGCCTGTTCCATACTCAAGGATATGACCCGTGGAATGCACTGGCCTGAAAACCAGTTGGGATAGGCCCATGCCTGTCATGGAATCCATGAACTGCCGAGCCGCACCTGTTAAACTGGTCTTGAGTGGGATGTTGAAGTCTCCCAGGACTAAAAGTCTGGGTGACTCCAGCAGCAACTGAGATCAGCTGTGTCAGCTTGGATAGGGAGTCTGATAAGCAATGGGATGGACAGTATACCAACAGAATCCCTATACTATCCCTAGTTTTCAGACTCAGGTACATACACTCGAAGTGGTCTGTTTTCCAGATAGGTATCCTAGTCAATGAGAGATTATCTTTATGAATCAGAGCCACTCCACCCCCCCCCACCCACTTTCCCTTACCTGCTCAAGGACAGAATACCCAGCTGGGAGAGCTTGATTCCAAGTGATGGCACTATCCTCCCCCAGCCAGGTTTCTGTAAGACAAGCCAGGTCAGCTTCCTCGTCCACAAGAAGGTCATATATGATGTGGGTTTTATTTTTCATCGACCTGGCATTTCAGGGGAGCAAGGTAAGGTTCTGTGGCAAGGTTGGTAAGCTCCCCAACTTACTTTGGGTAACAGAGTGAACTGAAGGTGGGATCGCTTTTAAACATCAAGCCCACCTTCTTTTGTAACAAGATTCCACTCTGTTATCGCCATATCTTCCTCTGCTCTGCACAACCTCAATTGCCGCTCCCAGTATTTCCTCTACCCTCTCTCCCCTGCCTTGTTAATGTTCATTTTGTTATGTTAATTTTGTAATTAACATAATTACAAAAACTAAACTTATAAAGGCATAAATAAAACCAATACACTTACAGCATTAGCAACAATGAACAATAGAACAGAATAAGGATATAAAGACAACTAGTTATCTGCTACCTCAAATGCATAGGTTGATCTGGGATAATTATCATTATCACTACCAGCATTGTTTATACAACACCATCAATGTACATGGTGGTATACCAGTAAAACAACCAAATACATAGGGTCCTGCCAAAGACATACAGTCTAAAATATATGTGCATGCACACACAGAGGAAGGGAAAGAATAAGAAAAATATAAAACTATACAATAAAATTATAAACAAATTGTCCAGTAAAGTAAAGGTAAAGGTATTCCTTGTTGTCAAGTCATGTCTGACCATAGGGGGCAGTGCTCATCTCTGTTACTAAGCTGAAGAGCCAGCATTGTCAGAGACTACTCTGTGATCATATGGCCAGCATGATTGCACAGAATGCTGTTTACCTTCCCACCAAAGTGGTACCTATTTATCTACTTGCATTTGCATGTTTTCGAGCTGCTAGGTTGGCAGAAGCTTGGACTAGTGACAGGAGCTCACCCCATCATACAGTGCCCAGGCCTTGAACTGCCAACCTGCCAATCTTGCAATCAACAGAGTTAGCATCTTAACCACTTGAGCCACTGCATCCCTAAAATGTCCAGATAAAATAGAAAAAATACAATATAATATAAAGCAAACTGACAAATACATATAATCAAAATATACAAGATTATAACACAATATTAAACTAATATTCCAAAAGCTTTGGAAAAAAATACTTATAATTGAGATTTAAAAATAACAAGGGAAGGAGCAGTCTGCAAATGTTCAGGGAAGCAAGTCCAGGAGTATGGAGCAATGAGTGAAAAAGGATGAAAAAATCCTTGGTTCAGTAGGAGGATTAGAGTTCCCAGGATGCAGATCTAGAGCAGGATGGTAAAAGGAAATATGGGCTGAAAGTTAGGAGGAGCTAGGTTGTTTAGTTCTTCCAATGTTAAAATAACATACTAAATCCTAGTATCTGATGAAGAGACCCAATTAAGTGAATAAAGGCGCTATTGCTTTCAGTGGGACTTAACTTTAGCTGAATTAGGTTCAGTGTGTTTTCTCATTTCATTTCTGTGTAAACATCACCCCAGAGTATACTAATTGGATGCATCACTAATCTTTAAATAGGAAGCCCTCTATCATGCTGGCATGAGGAGGCTCAAGCAGAATTACAATATCTGAAGGTGAAAAAATTAAGAAACTTCAACCAAATGCAACATGCTCTCATGGGATAATATAACAAGCTCATTGCTGCATTTAAGCAGTAATTCTTTCACAGTGAAGGACTTAGCATCTAAAAGTAGCTTCTTAATTTACAGAGAAGAAATCTTATACCTCTAAAAAGAAGTCAAAGAGCTTGCATGGAAAAGCACACAGCTGGAAGTGTTAAAAGCAGGGTGCAGGAGAGCAATAAACTAACCCACCCAGAGCATGTATGGCAGATGGCAGAAAAGAGTACAATGAAAAAGTTGACTGTAACTACTTAGCACCCCTTTCAGTTTTTATCTGTTACAAATCTCATGTGCCAGTACTCCTGGGGGAAAAAAATCCTGGGTTTCATCTCAGAAACAAGTGAGAAAACCTTCACAGTGCAGTCAAATGCTGCATCCACACTACAGAAATAATCTCGGTTGACATTACTTTAACTGCCATGGCTCAATGCTATGGAACTCTGGCAACTGTAGTTTTGTGAGCTATTCAGCCTTCTCTGTCAGAGAGCTCTGGTGCTACAACAAACTACAACTCCCAGAATTCCACAACACTGAGCCAACTGAGTTAAAGTGCTGTCAGCCTGTATTATTTCTGCAGTGTGTATGCAGCCAAAGAAAGGATGCAACTTTCTCTTTGTTATTAGATAAGTACCAACTGGAAGGCATTATAACAGTGTTATAACTTGAGAGTTGTTGTGTGTCAAGTGTACTGGGCTCTGGGCTCTTCAGGTCAAATCACTATGTTGAATCTGTGCCAGTTCCAGTGCCCTTCACATTCCTAACAGCAGAACATTTGAATTAACAGAGTTGCAAATGGGTCAAATACATTTTGCTATGAAGAAAGCTGCAAGATTAGGTATTTCATTTTGATAACACTGCCTGCTGAACATTGAGACAGAGCAGGAAGATCAGTCTAAAACCAACCTTCATACATTTGGGATAAATCAAGAGCGAGCCAAATGACCACCATTTATGACTCCCAGCATTCCTCACCATTGGCTGCTGACAACTGCAATTCAACAACATCTTCTCCTAACCTGAAGAGTTTTAGAAATTATAATGGGTGCAGACCAAAGTCTGTAGGTAGCTACAGAATTGTTATTACAGGGACCTTAATATATTTTGTACCTATGATATGGATTGTGATTTAATGTGTTATTTATCTTTTTCTTTCGGGTATTTTTAATCTCACTGAAGAGTCCAGGGCTGTGCTTGTGGCTACCAGATTATCCTGCACAAACACAAAAGGATAATGTACTAAAAATGATCAGTAATATGAACTAGAACAAATGCTGCCATGTTTACTTGGTCATCTTCACTACTCTCCTCTATAGATGGGCTTCAGGAACTTTTAATTTATAGACCTCCTTAAGTTTGAATCAGTTCACTTTGTTCTTCTCATTTCTTCTGAAGAAATATAACCTTGGAATAACCTTTAGAAGTAGAGGGATCTTTACAAAGGCAGGAGAGAGGATGCTGTGCTATGAGAAAACAAGCATGACTCAGAAGCAGAAGGAAGGAAGCTTCAGAAACACCTTCAAGCAATGGGGAAATGTGCCAGGCCTTTTGATATGCTAATGTTCTTTCTTTAGAGGACTCTCCATCTGTTCTTTGTAAATGGTCCAAAGCTAGGCCAGTTGCAACACATTTTACAGGTAATGAGGCAGATGAAGCATTCTTGAAATGTGCTTATTTTATTTTTTTAAGAAAAGTGCTATCAAAGCCTGAGGCTAGAAATATGGAGTTATCAAAGCTTTTAACTACAACAGTTGTATTCATCAGAAAGGATGTCGCATTAAGAAATGTAGCCCCCCCCCCCCTTTGGGGAAAGGGTAAGATTTTAACAGCATGCAATCTCACATCAGGTGCTGTAGGTGAGGAAGTCTGCTTTCTTGTGCAGCAAAAGCAAAAGGAAGGATGCAATTACTCTTTGTCATCTCCCTGGTTCTGTAACTGGAGATACGGAAGGGGCAAAATGTTTGATCTGTAACAACATTAACACTGCTATCTTTTCAGAGTGGCAAGACTGCATGGGTATCAAGCATGAGAATCTAACAGGGTCTGGGAAGCATTTGGAATATGAGCAGATAATACTTAGCTACATCTTCAGATGTCCTCTTGCACAGTGAGAAAAAACAGAAGCTTGCCTTAGCCCTTTGCTTGTGTTCACCCTCAGAATGCTGAGATATTAAAATTTTATGTAATACAAGAAAATGTATTATACAAGGAAATGCTTTTCCAGTACATTTTATCCTCATAACAACTCTGTAAGATAGGCAGACTGAGAATATGGGATTTGGGAGGGACCATTACTCAATGGCAGCATGCATGTTTTGCATGCAGAAGTGCCAGGTTCACTCCCCAGCATCTCTAAATAGGATCAGGAAATAATCCTCCCTGAAATCACCATTGACAAAACAGGGATAGAGGAAACAGTGGTCTAGTTCACTGCAAGGCAACTTTCTGTGTTCTTTTCTACGTTCCTTTCTACGTTCACCCAATGGAATTCAAATATTTACTTATTTGATTTCTATCCTTCCTTTCCTCCAATATTCTACCCACAACAACACAACACTGGTTCTCTAGAGTTCTGAAGCACAAGAGGGAGGAACTGGGAAAGCCTTCTTATGTTTTCATTCTTTAAGGGAATGTAGCACATTTTCAGACCTGTAAAAGAAGGAACAGGATAGAGAACCAATAAGCAGCCCACATGATCAGCTCTCAATTTTCAGTTATAGTTTGGACTGCTATTGTTATATACCTGCAAGAACAAAATCTTTAATAGATTAAAAACAATATGCAAGCCAAAATCTCATCTTCACCCCATTTCCAATCCTCTTGGTCAGTCACAGAATAATTTTCATGTCAATGCTCAAGTTTTAGAAATTTTTTTTTATCAGATTAGATTTGCTTCCTTATAAGCCAGCATGGCATAGTGGTTTGAGTGCTGGACTATGGAGATCAGGGCTCGATTCCAAGCTCGTGCATAAAAACCCATTGGGTGATCTTGGGGAAGTCACACTCTCTCAGCCTCAAAGGATGGTAATGGCAAACCCCCTCTGAAGAAACTTGCCAAGAAAACTCCATGATAGATCTTAGGGTTGCCATAAGTCAGAAATGACTTGAAGACACAACAACAATTTATAATATACCATGCTTGGATATGTGCTAAGATGTCTTTCATGTCACCAAAATCTTCACGCCCTAATTTGAATGTTTTCATAAAGAAAAAAGAAAGGAGGGGATACATTAGATGTCAAGTAATTACATGTTAGGGTTAAGATAATGAAAGCCGATGAGGCCAAAGCCCCTGTAACTTTAAAAGCACTTTGCAGAAAAATGGCAGTTGGAGGAATTATGGAAGGGCTAAGGGCCACAAAAATAGCCTTAGGCTGTACTTCGCCCCTTCCTGGTCTATGCAAAAAGGACACAGGAAATCTGCTTTGCTTTGGGTTGGTTTTTGGGTTTGTATGTATTTTATTGTAGTTTTAATGTTGTAAGCCACCCCGATTGCATTGCAGAGGGACGGGATATAAATAATAATAATAATAATAATAATAATAATAATAATAATAATAACAACAAAAAAGTTAAGATCATTTTCAGACTCCCTACAGCATAGGAAGTCTATTACTGAGTTCTCTGTTATAACCACAGCTCCAGCAGTTCTTAAGTCAGTTGCTCAGGCAAATCCCATTGCACTAAATTAAATGAGATTTAAGGTGCTTTCACTGTTGACCAGGCACAGCAAGGTTATCCAGTACTACATTCCTTATTCAGCCTGAGATGACACCTCCTTTTTATATGGGTGGCTGCCATGGGAGAGGCTTCCACCCTTGTTCCCCCCCTCCATCCCATGCCAGGTGTCTTGCATTAACATACCAATATACTTGTACAGGGTGCTACTGATTCCAGCCAGCAAGGAAAGAGTAATCAGGTCTCCAAGGCTTGCAGCTATGGGAGTGGCAACATTGTCCGGGTTTATCCCCACTTTTCTTGCACCAACAATCACACCAATCATCACCAGACCTAGAAAAAAGACAGATCAGAGGATGAGACTGGGAGCCAGGGTGGTGGTGGCAGCTTGGGAAAGCTCCTTAATATTTTTCCCCAAATGGTTGAAAGAGTTCAAACATTGCTCCTGGGACAGCTCAAGATGTGGGGCTTGAGCCAGCAGAGGCCTTAGGGCAGGGAGGCCACATATAAGCGCTCCTGTACTTTTAATAGTTGTGTAGAAGAGGGAATTACTGAAATCCTTGTTTTGCCACTACATATTATCAAAGCTATAGGGGCCCTGACCTCTTTTTCATGGGGCTACCCTACAGTTGGAGCAGTATGACAGACAAGGGTATCTTTTCTTGTCCTTCCAGTGCTGTAAAATCTTTAATGTTACTCTTCAACCTGTGAAATGTTGCCACCTCTGTCTGCAACAGAGATGTGGATCTAGCTCCTTAACTCTAGTCTAGATAATGTCAACCTTTATCAAGTGTAGTTTGCCAGCAAGCAGACTTGCTGACAAAGTTGTATAAAAACAGAGCATGCAAATTTCCTTTCTGGACTACAGTTGGGGGAGATTCTGGGAATCATGGTCCAAAAGTAACTTTTCAAGGTTCTGTGACCAGAAACATACAAATTTTCAGCATCTCAGTTTGGAGTGGGCTCATTTCCCCTACATTTTTAAAAGGTTTCTCTCTGGTAACAGAAACATTCACAGCATTCACCTGGCAATCCCCCCACTTGGACCCTGACTCTCCTGGAGCCAATTTTTCTCCTCCCCCCACTTGGACCCTTCCTATAACCACATGGCAAAGGAGAGGGCTATCTCTCAGGCCAGAAAGGTTTGACAATAGAAATCAAGCACAGCAAAGATCCTTGGGAATTGTAGTTTACAAAGATGTAGTTAATGTACATGCTATTGCTAAGATTGCTCAACTCTTAGAAAAGACTAGGTAAGCCTGGCAAATTACTGTGTATATTCATGTATAAGATTAGATATTTTAGTCAAAAGATTGATCCAAAAACCCTGGGTTGACTCATCCATGGGTCAGTGTAAATATTATACTTTTAACTCTTACCAAAGAAGGAACCATCCCCTTCTGAGTAGGTGAAAGGTGAGAGCTTAGGCTGCCCAAGGACCTTTACAGACTGCCAGAAATAATGCAGCTTGAGGCCACTTTAACTGTCCTGGCTCAGTTTCTCCTCTCCTTGGACTTAACTGTTCTGGCTCTGGATGATGATCTCCTTGGACTTTCTGTCTTCAATTATCTTTGTTCAACAGGCCAACAGTGTATAGCTTCTGTAACCTTGGGCAAGTCAAACTCTCTCAGCCTCTGAGTATGGCAATGTCAAACCCCCTCTGAAGAAATTTGCTAAGAAAATCCCATGATAGGGTTGATAGGCTTAGGGTTGCTATAAGTCAGAAATGAAGTATGAACAAAGATAATGAACAAAGACAATGGCTTCATGGTCCATGGCATATACTAATGTACAAGAGTCGTTACTACTACACATATAACAAAAAGAAATCTTTTCAAATAGTTTTGAACCCAGAGAAACTGACTTTTGGTAAACAGATTTACAGAATTGTTTTCACACATCAGTATTAACTGTTCACTGATCTGAAAGACCTGATCATCTTATGCAGTCCTCTGAAAATTTAGGACAAGAGACATGATTTGTATTAGAAGAGAAGTATTAGAAGTACAGGCTTGAAATCTGAGTCTGGGCATTTTGCCAAGCTAACTTATGACAAGAGATAACAGCAGCTGTTCAGCTGACAGCTGTAGTAAAGAGGTGACATAGGCAGATCTAGTACGTAGTGTAGTAAGATCTTGTGGCCTTGACAAATGCTCAGTAAAAAAGAAGTTCAGTAAGACTCCAAGCAAATGTACATCATCAGCCCAAGAGCATTTAGTCACAGTTGAGGGCAGAAAACCAAAATGGAAAGTTAATGCACATTTCCCCTCTGTCCAATAATTGAATAGCTGATAAGAAAAATCCAGTGAAGACTTTGACTGGAGAACATCAGAAAGCTCTAGAAAATAGGATCTAAAAACTGCCAAAACCAAGCTGCCCATGACTGCTTCCAAAGGATTCACATACAGCTGTTTGCAGCAGTTGCTTACTATGCTGTTCTTAGGCCCATACCTGGTAATGCTAGTAAGAGAGAGAGAGAGAGAGAGAACTAATCTATCTGGCTAATGAATTAGACTATGTCAAATGTATTTCATATCTGAAGATAAATGGTAGTTTGAGATGAAATGTGAATTCCTCTACAGATGTTTAAGAGATGTGCAAGTCCCACACCTAGACACCTAGTTGAAATGTAGAAGTTTCCTCAATAGACGAATTTATAAAAAACCTAGTACAAGATATGCAAACTCCTCCACAGAAGATATGAAATGGAAGTCATGTGCTTAGGCTGAGATGTCTTTGTTATACAGTGACAAAGAAGACTATATACATGTTTACATCCATAGCTGGCAAGACTACAAAGGTAACTACTTATTCTTTCAGTTTAAATATCTTGAATTCTAATACTTAAAAGGATCATAAGGGGACTGTTGATTGTTCACAAGTTGGAAGCTCAGGTGAAGAGAAAGCAAACTACAGGGAACTCCAAACAGATATTGGGTAACTGACAAAACAACAGAGAATCCTCATTCCCTCAAATAAAAAGCGGGGGGGGGGAACCATGCCCCCATTTGACAACCACTATTATCTCTCATTCATATGAAAGCCGGTATGCTAACTGAATTGCTAAGAGAGGACTTGGGTAATAACGCAAAGCATCGTCTTGGAGCCAGGGAAGGGGAGGGACAGCCGGACGCCCCAACCCCTTTCCGAGGACGTCATCAGAGCACCCGCCATTACACACGGCGAGCGCTCTGATGACGTCCTCCCGGCCCAGCCTCTGCACGGGCTGAGCCGGAAAAGCCGCGGAAGAGCTGCGCGATGGCTCTTCCAGCGCCCTTTCTGGGGCTTGAGGAAGGAGCGCTAAAAGGCTCCAAAAAGGTCTTCCTTGGCCCCAATCTTCCACTTCCCAGTGACTAACTTAGGGCCTTTACAGACTGCTAGAAATAATGCAGCTTGAGGCCACTTTAACTGTCCTGGCTCAGTGCTAGGGAATCATGGGAACTGTCATTTATTATGGCACCAGAGCTCTCTGACAGATAAGGCTAAATGTCCCAGAAAAAAATACAATTCCCATGATTCCCTAGTTGAAGTGGCCTAAAGCTGCATTATTTCTGGCAATCTGTAAAGGTCTTTACTAACACTAACCTTTCACTTGAGACTTGTCTTCACAAGAAATATCCTTAAAGTAAAAGACATGACTGTCATTGTTTTCCCTGTAGAGTTGATCACCAGTGAATTTTGCTTAAAGCAAAATTTTAGTTCTCTTCAGTTCTTGCAAAATATGTCAAAGTTGAAGGACATTATATATAAAAAGTTTGACAGAACATTTGGAGGACCACAAGTTTCCCACCCTTGATTAGTTGAAAGAAACCACATGATCCCTCAGTTATTCCAGGCATGATGTCTTTCCTTGACCTGGCATTTTATATTGTGTCACACTGTCATCTCTAACGCCCAGTCCCAGGTTTGATGATTCTATTTGGAAATGCTACCAACAAGGAAGGATTGTGTTGGCATGATGCAACATGAACTTAGATCCCAAACTTTGATCTTGGATCACAAAAACGCTTACTAGTATCTCATTTTTCAGTCACTCCTTGGCATTTCCAGGTGAGGCTAGAAATGACCTCTGTCTGACACCCTGAAGAGAATATGAAGCTAAATGGACCAATGTTTGGCTTGCTATAAGGCAGCTCCCTATGTTGCTGTGTTTTCCTAATTAGGGACAGGGTGGCATGTTGACATGTATGAATGTTTCAGTATCTAACCGTTGGAGATACAATCCAGGTGCAATGCTCTTCCCTCCAGAGATGGGATGCAAAACAGCTGCAGATGAATTTTGTCATTCTTGTGGAACTACTGCCAAAAAGGAGAATAAACTCCTTGTGGAAAGGAACAGAAACACACTTTCAAAGGCACTGGCAATTAGTGGCTGAAACTGAAGAATAAGAGGAATTTTAACAAACTTACCAAGAGAAAGGGCAGCTATGAATGCTGTGGTCAAACTGCTAGCACACAGCACGGCTGCCTGGTTCAGCTCCACATACCCCTTGGACAATGCACCTAGAAAGACTGCTGCTATAGCTGCTAGGAGTCCCACCACTGTGGCCTGAACCTGTTGAGACCCAAAACAGTAAAAGACAGAAAGACTTAGGGAACACAGTCTGGTGCCAGCTAGACTTCTGCATGCATCTCATCTAGTTCAGAAAAGTGCACTACTGCCCTCTGGTGAAGAAAACCAGACATTTTATATCATAAGCAGCACTGTGTTAAGTAGGTTGCACTAAGTGTCTGTGCCTACACAGCAAACTGCCAGGAACCTTGGTAAATGCTTGGAATTGTAGTTGGATGCAGAATTGAGGACTTCTTCATTAAATATCTTGTTTCCCCTTCATAGAACTCCAGTTCTTAGGCCTCCCTGAGAATATAAAATGGCATCTGAAGAGACGTAAGTCTTCTGTGAGGACATGCAAAACTTAGTGAGGCTGCTAGCTGTTTAAAATAATTGATATTTCTTAATACAGATGTTTCTGTTGCTGTTTCAGTATGTGTGTGTATTTATTTGTTTGTTCATATTTCTGTCATCTTGTAACCTGCCTTGTGATAGCACTGCATCCTGGAAAGTGGGGTAAAAGACAAATGTGTTTGAGTTACACAGCCACTTTTCAACTCTGTTGGATTAACATAGGACGTTATCAGACGGGGGAAATCTGTTGGTTAATCCACACAAATCCCAAACAAATATTGAATTTGCGCCTCACGATTTCACACGACGTCGCACAGAAACTGGTCA
>CM034703.1:283014270-283024425 GCA_020142125.1 Phrynosoma platyrhinos
ATGGACAATTCTCTTTTAAAACCTGGAGGAGGGCCAAGAGGAGAAGGAAGAGGACTCCAGGGAGGGAGAGTCCCGGGCTTCTCCTCAGTGCCAGGAAGGGAAGGGAAGGGAAGGGAAGGCAGCCCAGGAGAGGGAAGTTTGGCATTTGGGATGGAGGGAAATGGAGGGGAAAGAAGGCCTCCCTCGCAGCAGCTGTGGGCAAATGTGGGTGCAAGTGTGGGGTGTGCTTGTGGAGCAACTTGGAGATCCATCTCATCATGAAGTTCTGCCCTGCAGGTCCTACAAAGGGGAAAGGCTTATGGGGGGGGGGTGGGAGCTACCCTCTCCTGGGCATCATCCAAGGCTCTGGCTCTCCCCAGGGAACACCCAGCCCTTCCTTCCTTCCCTTTCCTCCTCCTCCAATGCCAGGAAAGGAGAGAGAGAAAAGGGAGGCTGAGCCATCTCAATCCCTCCCTTGCCTTGCTTTGGCTTGCCTTGCCTTGCCCTTTTAGCCTCCTCCTCCTCTGCTCTCTTGAGAGGTCCTAACCCCAACGGAAGGGGGTTAGGACCTGTGCAGGAGGACATGACCCCAAATGTAGGACAGTCTGACATTTCCTCCTGGGAAATGCAGGACCCGCCTTGGAAAAAGGAGGAGTCTGGTCATGAAACACACCCATTTCCAGTACATGTACGGGTTCTTTTCACTTGTGTATGAAAGTTAAAAACATCTTTTTTTTGCTTTTAACTTAATTCCATTATTACTGTAATTACGTGTGAAAAGCTTTTGTGCAATTAAGCTCTTTTTTTGCTTTCTTTTCGGGATGCTTCATTTCCACTTTATTATCTCTTTAACAACGAAACTGGCTCACGTGTGATAACGTCCATAGCTATGTCATGATATTATTCTTATAACATGTGATATGTTATGCTGTATCTTTAAAGGTTTTTGAGAGAATTCACTGTTCTCTTTCAATTGATCAAAGACAGCAATAGCTCAATTCAATTGATATTAAAATTATATTTAAATATAGAAGATGGAATCCTTTTAAAAAATAATTGGGATAAATTGCCCTTTTAAAAAATAACCTTGTTTTCTTAAGAACAGTTTTTTCAGGGAATAATCAAGTGTTTAATAAGTGTTTTACTACTGCTTTTTTGCGTTACTTTTATTACATTGTAGAAAACACTTCAATTTGTGATTTCAGATACTGATAATTTTAGTGTGGTATAATCAGTGATTTTTTATTGTGAATAATTTGTGGTTATTACTATGATTTTATGTAAACTATTAGCCATATTGAGCTCTTATAAGGAAGGACAAGGAATGCATTGAACCAACATCAACCAATATTAATGTTCACATAATTGGGCATTTGTTCTTGGAGAAGAAAAATCAAAGGTTCTGGCTTAGTCTACAGATACATACTGACCAACTACAATATACAGTATAAGATGCCAATGAATTCTTAAGAGGGGCATAGCTATCAGAAAATATAGTTACATTCCAGTAAGGCCAGTGGTATTTCAAAAATCCCCTACTATGTGAACAGCATCTGAAAACCCTAGAGGTTCCAAACTAACACATGAGAAAGTAACTGCATATAGACCTTTTGGCACATTAACCATGGTATGTGTGTGTGTGCATGTGCACCTGCCTGCAAGTTACCTGTTGACTTATGGTGAACCCATGAATTTCATATTGTTTTTTAAAGCAAGGAATACTCAGTAGTGGTTTTGTCAGTTCCTTCCTCTGAAATACAGTGGGCCCATGGTATGTGCTGGGGTTTGGTTCCAGGACCCGCCATGGATACCAAAATCTGTGGATACTCAAATCCCACTATATACAATGGCACAGTAAAATGGCAATGGCAAAATCAAGGTTTGCTTTTTGAAATTTAGTTTTTAAAAAAATATTTTCAAGCTGTGGATGGTTGAATCCATGGATAAATAATCCATGGATATGGCTAGCTAACTGTATAGCCTGCAGCACCTAGGTGCAGCAGCATCCGTTAACTCAAGTAGACTGCTGATTAAATGTGCTTAGTGTACATTTAGGAGCACACTGTCAGCAGCGTAAATGAAAGAAACTAGCACAGAAGCCTGGCTCAGGGACTGGTAAATTTCAGCCTCTGGCAGTAATTACTCCATTTTAAAAGACAGTCAGCCTATCATCATATGAGAAAAATGGCTTTCTCCAATGAATATAATGAACAGTTCTAAAACAGCAAAATTAGGAGGTGCTCTTAGACTTGAAAGGTACATCAGCCCAACCCAACCAAGGAGTGATCTAAGGAGGCAAAGTTTTACTAATACATCCAGATGTCTCAAGCAAAAGTTCTGATTGGCTTACCTGAATCAAGGCCAAATTACAGGTAGCCATTTTCCACTGTTCCTGTGTATCATCCATCCGTCCAGTATTAGCCTCAAAGACCAAAGAGGAAACATGTTAACTCTTACAAACTGATAGGTATGGTAGGGGAAAGTGCCAACAAGAAGATTGGACCTGGAAAGTGCTGGTTACTGTTACCAACCGCTAATTTCCAGCCTCCTTTTATTAATCAAAGTATCCCACATCTGCCTGTGCAGGGCATGCATCATCTTTTCTTTCTTTCAGGGACATAGGCAGGATAGAAACAGATACATGGAGCTAGCTTGTCAAGGACTATGATACAGACTATGTACGTGCAGATGTATTTCAATTTGCAGGTACAACTGCAGCCCATGCAAATATCTTGCCCAAGGCAGATGGATTTGAAATATTAATCTATTAATGTCAGCACATCAGAGCTCATGATACAAGCAAATGGCCTATTGGAAAAATAAATAAAAAGGAACTGTTCTGTCCAGGAATTTTTTTGAAAAAACTTTTGCAGGGTGGTTTTTTTTTTAATGCCTAGGGAAAAAAAGAGTATTAGCACAAATGAGAAAGCAAAGATGAGCATTAAGAAGCAGAGCTAGATCAGTCTAAAGTCCTATCCAAACCAACATATAAAACATTTGGCATTGTCTTCCATAGCAGCCAATCAGATATCCCTTGAGAAGCCCACGAGCAGGAGAACAACACTGAATCCTGGACCCATATGGATTTTGACATTTTCCCACAGTTCGTGCCCTGCATTGAAAAAATAATGCTGGTACCTAAAAGTTTGCTTCTATTCAAATAAGGATTTATAACAGTGATTCCCAAACTTTGGTCCTTCAGATGTTTTAAACTTCAGGTCCCAAAATTCCTGACTATTGGCCAAGCTGGCTAGAGCTTATGGGAGCTGAAGTCCAAAACACCTGGAAGATCAAAGTTTGGTAACCAATGATCTACCATAAGTAGTTAACTAGATCAAGGGAGAGTTATAGACTGTTGAACTCTCTACCCAAGGAAGTTAAGCTGGCCCTGTCTCTTTTAAGCTTCTTGTTGGCACCCAAAACACTGCTGTTCTGCATAGAATTCAATGTCTGAAATGGCTGTTTTAAAACTGGATTCTAGGATCATTTTTAGACTGCTTTTAGGAGTTTTTAAAGAGTACTTTAATGTGTTTTAGAAATATTTTTATCTTTATACTGTTTTAATAGCAGCTAGCAATAGCAGCTTCATTTATATACTGCTTCATACCGCGCTATGCAGTCACTAAGCGGTTTATAACTGTAAGCTAATTGCCTCCAACAAGCTGGGTACTCATTTTAGCAACCTCGGAAGGATGCAAGCCTAAGACAAGCCTGAGCTCTGGCTGGTACTGAACTCTCAACCTTGTGGTCTATGAGTGAGTGGCTTCAGTACAGGCATTTAACCACTGCGCCACAGGGCTGTTTTAACTGGTTTTTATTTGTTCGTTGCCTTGGGTGATAAAGTACTTTAAATCATAAGTAAATAAATAATAACAGCAGTACCGTTTATGCTCAAAAGAATGGGAAAACAATTAATGCCCAGCCAGCATAAACATGAAAATATCTACCATATTATTTATTACTACTAAAAACCTACTCCTTGTGGTTCACAAGAAGCATAGTCAATTTTCATAAACAGGCAATTAAGGACCTACTTGATCAAATTGTACAAGCAACAGTCATGATTACAACTCTACATGCTGTACGCACAGTCTCAAGAATTATACTTACAGCTGTTGAAAGTCTAGATGCCAAGGTCATTTCCAGGTTGCCCTTCAAACCAACCAACGCTGGGATCAGGATAAATATTTCTGTGATTGTCTTAAACACTGTCCAGTGCTGAGAGAAATGGAAAGGAGAGGATGTAACTCCCCTGTTATATCAATCACACCCTGCTGCAATAACAAACATGTATGCATAGGTAAGTCTCAACACACAGCACTAAGCTTGTTCACTACCTTGAAGTTGTGCATACTCATTTCCAGTCTGATAGTTCAACACAGGATCCAAGAGATCTTGTATCAACATCAGTGTTCCAAAGCTAGCTAATAAAAATAAAAAATGAAGGCAAGCTGTTGGAGTACGGATATGCAAGTTTATTATCAACACATGGAATTCTCCATAATGGAAGAGTGTATTCCCATCAGGGGGCGCTATTGAGCAATGCCAATAACAACACCATGGACTCCACCTTTCCTTCATTTTCTGACCTTTTGAAAAACTTATCATGGAAACATTCATTAAGATTTTACATTCCCTCACAGTGTAACACCAAGAACTACAACCTCTTTTAGCAAAATCAGTAAAATGCAGTACAACAATTCTGTTCCTTGGACTCTGCAGATTCTTTGCCAGTCAGAGCAGAAAGCCCTCCTCTACAATAAGCACTTGCTCTAATACTCTTAAGATGCTAGTTTACATAGGAATGTATTCAGAAAATTCCTGGAATTAAATGAGAAGCATTGGGATGGAAATTTTTGTGTTTTTTCAGTTATGTAGCTTGTTGTCCAGCTATCAATCACATTACATGCAATAAATATAAGGTATGAAATTCTAGTTATTCTAAGGAGACAGGTGTTGACAAACTAATGCTCAGAGGAACAAAATTAAAAAAAAATGAATACACTACTAAACTTGTTCCACAAAATCCCTTGCTTCTCAATCGGTCATAACTACAAGTAGTCAAGACAAAATGTGATAACTTGCCTGTGCTCAAAGACCACATACATCTTTTAATGAAATATGTTTGAAATAGTTCTACTGAATCAGTTTTTTCTAGTTTGAAATAGAACTGATAGAGGAATAGCATAGCCCATTGATTTGCCCAGCAAAACCCTCTCTGAAGAAACTTGCCAAGAAAATCCCATGAGAGGATTTATGGCAACCGCCTTAGGGTTGCCATAAATCCAACATTAAGGCACATAACAACAACAACTCATCCTCATGCTATAGAACAGGAATATGAAATAGGTGGCCCTCCAGGAGTTGTTGGAATGCAACTTCCATTAGCCCATGCCACCATGGACATGTCAAGGGACAATGAGATTTGTAGTCCAACACTTCCGGGCTACCCATTTCTCATCTCTATTATATAAGATAAACTGCCAAATCTACAAGTGTACAGTCGGCCTTCCATATCCATGGATTCTGCATCCATGGATTCAATCATCCATGGCTTAAAAATATTTTAAACATTGCTGTCCATTAAAAGAGTATGCAGTTTACAGTCCAGCTCACCTGATGTGGCACATACTGGCCACAGGTTCAGTGCTGCTTGGGAGCATTCATAGTAACTAGCTAATTAAACCATATATCAATTAAGCTATGAATTAATTAGATATCTGCCAATGAAAAGGGCAAGATAAACAAAAATTTAATCTAAAGTGATAGAGCTAAATTGGAAATTCAGGATGAATGTTTTTCCATAATTAAGTTACTAATTAAATTAGAAGCACAGAATTATAAGAGCTGGAAGGGACCACAAGGGCCATCTATTCCAACCTCTTGCCATGCAGGAATACGCAATTCCAGCACTCCTAAAACATGTTCATCCAACTTCCACTTAAAGCCCTCCAAAGATGGTGAGTCCACCACTCTTAGATGCAGTCTTACAGTAAAAAAAGTTATTCCTAATATTTCGGCAGACTCTCTTTTCTTGTAATCTGAACCCATTTTTTGCGTTCTAGTCTCTGGAGCAGCAGAAAACAAACCTCACCCCATCTTCTACATGACATCCCTTCAGATATTTAAAGAGAGCTGTAATGTCAGCTCTCAGTCTTCTCTTCTCCAACCTAAACATAGTCCGCTCCCTAAGTTGTTTCTCATAAAGCTTGTTGAACTGTGGGGTCCTACAACTGGGCACAGTATTCCAGATGAGGTGTAACCAAAGCAGAATAGAGTGAGATTACTACTTCTCTTAAGCAGGGCACTATACTCCTGTGATGCATCCTAAAATTGCACCGGCTTTTTCGGCCACCACATTACACTGATGACTCTTGCTTAGCTTGTAGTCTATAAAGGGTACTCATTCTTTTTCACATGTACTGCTTTCAAGCCAGATATTGCCCATCCTATATTTGTACATTTCATTTTTTCTTGCCTAGATGTAGTACCTTATATTTACTCGTGTTGAAATTCGTTTTGTTAGTTTTGGGCAAGTTCATCAATTTGCCAAGGTCATATTGAATACTAATCTTGTCTTCTAGGGTATTAGCTACTTCCCCTAATTTGGCATCACCTGCAAATTTGATAAGCATGACTTCTATTTCATCATTGAACTCACTGGTAAATCTGTAAAACAACACTGAGCCCAGGACACAACCCTGAGACATTTCTCCGAGATGGAGCAACTATTGGTGAGTACTTTTTGTTTTCACTCTGTCAGGCAATTGCAGACTAACTATAACACTGTATAGCCCACTGTTTACCAGCTTGTCTGCAAGAATATCATGGGGGACTGTGTCAAAAACCATACTGAAATTAAGATATACTACATCCACAGTACTTCTCTGATCTTTTGGATAGAATCTGTAACTCTATTCATATATATATATATATATATATATATAGAGAGAGAGAGAGAGAGAGAGAGAGAGGTAGTTTGGTATGTCTTGTTTTTGAGGAACCTATGCTGGCTCTTAGCAATTAAAGCATTCCTTTCAAAGTGCATACAGTTTCTGACTATTTAATTATCTGTCCTAGAAACTGTCTTGGTATCAGAGTAAATACGACCGATTGGTAATTGCTCAGGGTATCTTTTTCCCTCTTTCTGAAAATGGGGACAACATTTGCCCTCCTTCAATCTGCTGGGACGTCTCCTGTTATCCAAGAATTCTCAAAGATGATTGGCAGTGGCTCCTTTAGTACTCTTGGATTATTTAAATGACTCACAGTGCTAAAAAGCTAATAAAATTTATATTGCTTACTTGGGTTTTTCTCCAAAGACTAGTTATTTTGGATTTTTGCAAAGCTACTTGTTTTTTTATGACCTTCTGGGAGATTAAACTGCAAGAGTAAAAGGTAGTTTAGCGCAACAAATTAGATTTAAGGAACCTTTGAGGTTAGTAGTCTCTGTAATTTTTCTTCCCCCACCCCATAAATCATCATCATTATCATCATCATCATAGATGCATAATATGGAAATTACATTGTTTTTAATACAACACCTACAGCAATCCAGAAAGTTTTATAAATATTTAAAAGCAATATGTATTAAAGATCAAAAATAGAAAAAGTACCTTAAGAACACAATTTCAGACAGTTTTTTTTCCTGCTTTATAAAACATTTTGTTTCAAAAATACTATTATCTAAACACCTCAAATCACCAACATTCAATTCTGAAAATACAAAAATGCTTTCGGTTTTACCAGAGTTACGGTAAGTTAAATAGTCACTGAAATATGTTTGTATGAACATAGGAAGGAATTTTTAGTTTTAGTTACCCTGCAAATTAAAATGAAAAGGAGGAAATGTTGCAAAGCCTGATTTGTTAAACGATTACTGAAAGAAATGAAATGTGCTACAAATTTTATTGTTGAATGTCTATAAACATGGTTAGAGTGAGACTTGGAAGATCCAGACACAAGTCCCAACAGAGCCATGAAATTCACTGGGTTATCCTGGGCCAACCTCTCTCTCTCAGACTTGTTCTGTCTCACTGGATTGTTGAGAGAATGATGTGAGGCGGAAGGGATCCATACATGGCCCCTTGAACTCACTCACTCAAGGAAAGGTGGATTTTTAATGTAAATAATAAATATGTAAATAAGTATTTAATGCCAAAGAATGATTTTTCTCCCACAAAACTATCCAAGTTGGAGTTTAGTGCAGTAAAAACAACAACAAAAGGACTCTTGGAATTGCCTAAGTGTTTAGTATAGTCGGCCTTCCATATCCATGAATTCTGCATAAATGGATTCAATCATCCATGGCTTAAAAATATTTTAAAACAACAAAACTTCCAAAAAGCAAACCTTGATTTTGCCATTTTATATAAGGGACACCATTTTACTGTGCCATTTTATATAATGGGACTTGAGCATCCACAGATTTTGGCATCCATGGTGGGTTCTGGAACCAGTGGATACCAAGGGCCCATTGTATTTGAGCAAAAATTTCAGTTCCTTTAAGAAGTTGTACCGAAAGATATACCACTATTGTGTTTAGTGCTACTTGTTTGGCCTTATCACAGATATAACTGATGAAAGCAATTGAAAATTATAATGGCAGACACATGAATTGTGAATTATTCATTTTTGAAAACAAACAGATCAAAAACCAGAAGCTAAATGGCCTTTGGGAAAAATGTGACCAAAAGAAGAAATCAGATCAAAAGATAAGAATGCTGTAGAGTCAGTTACATGTTTACAAATTAGAACCACTAAAGAACTGAGGAACAGCAAGGTCAGAAAAGTAATTTTTCTAGCCTCCCTATAACACACATGCACACACTGCTTGCTCTTTTCAAATCCCCTGCATTCACTATCTTCCTTGTGCAGTCCACTCCCTATCCTCAATTCTCATCCAGTTCCTTTCCCTTCTTCTCTTTAGTAACTTTATCTACAACTTCCTGCCTGTCCTACCTGCATGTCTGCCTACCTTTATCCCCTCTAAATCTCCCTCTGCTTGCCTATCTTTCTTCTTCATTTGTCTTCTCTCAATTTCCCATTCCCTGCTTATATACTGTCCTCTCCCACAGCTACTCTCCTCTGCAATTCACCTGGCTAAATCCCAACTTCATCTCCCAACACCTTCCTTCTCTCACTTCCTTTTTTCATAGTATGGGTGAAGAAAGTTCCCATCTGCTAAAGGATGTCAGCCAAGGGGGGAGTGGAAGCCTCCTAGGATCGTCCTAGCTAGTGAATCCTAGAACCAGCTTTGTAGGTAACTCAGGCGACTGTATGTACATGATGTTCTGCAGCTAGAGGCACTTTCTTAGGCTCTGAGGGAAGAGGTCTTGAACAACCCCAATCTGCAGCTGTCAGGAACAGCAAAAGTCCCATGTTACATGCACACTCTGATATTTTTCCATAAGCATATTTGGCTTCACATCCTGTAGTGAAGAACATCCCTCATTGTTAGTGCCTGCAAAAAGATATAAATCAATGCATCCCAAACTATCTTAGGTAAGGGACTGTCATTTTTTCCCCAGCTGGCCAGGGACTAGCACTGTATGTGTGCCTCTTGGGTAAAACAGTTTATTTATTTCTTGGAAACTCAGCAAACACCATTCGATGGACCACCACTCTGAGCAGCACAAATATATATGTTACTTTAAAGCAGGATTTCTCAACCAAGGTTCCCTGGAACCCTAGAGTTCTGTGAGAAGTCATTAGGGGTTCTTCAAGAGATGATGACCGGAAAAAAAAATTAAACCTTTTTTGCAACTCTAGATATAATAACTTGTATGCAATAATTTTTACTCTCTGAGACCTGGAAATTATTTCAGGGGTTCCTTGATTGCAAAAGAGCTGTTTCAAAGATAATGAGAAACACAAGCCAGAGATGATACTGAATGGAAGAAAACCAGAAACATTTTAGCACATTGTAAAGGTGGACTACAAACTTGATAGTGAGATGTGTACATTCAGCCCCCCCATATCCAAAGATTCTGTATCCATGAATTCAAACATCCATGATTTGAAAATATTAAAAAAATAAAGAAAATCCAAAAAGCAAATTTTTGGTTTTTCCATTTTATATAAGGGACACCATTTTACTACACTACTGTTTACTACACTACTGTATATAACAGGGATGTTTGTGTGGGAGTCTACTACAGACCCCCAACTCAAGCA
>CM034703.1:283024525-283062289 GCA_020142125.1 Phrynosoma platyrhinos
TGTGGTCTCTTTCAACTCTATGATTCTATGATTCTATGATTCTATACCGGTAATGGGACTTGAGCATCCATGGATTTTGGTATCCACTCTGTGTGTGTGTGTGTGTGTGTGTGTGTGTGTGTGTTTGTCCTGGAACCAAACTCTAGTGGATCCGAAGGGCCCACTGTATAATTAAACAGGAAAAAATCCTGTCCTTTTCATAAAACTGAGGAAAAAGGCAAATACCACTTCAAAATGAAAAAAGTTTGTTGTGACTTTGGATTTGGTCCTAAGGAGAAATGAAGGACCTTACCTCTTAGTCATCCTGAACCAGCATTCAGGGTGTGCTAATTGCCTGGAGCCTACCTCAGACACATCACCAAAAGGTTGTCTGAATTTGTTAGATACATTGACTGCTATGAGTTTAATAACAATGCCAATTTATGTATGCACTTGGGGGTGGGTAATCCTGAAAGAAACAGAGAGTTGGAAGAACTAAAAAATAAAGGATTATTGCTTTATTCTTGAGCATCCATGGATTTTGGTATTTAAATTAAAATCCCAGGAAGAACCAAAGGCATTATACTGGTGGTACACAGAAAATTGCACTAGCAGTACTACTCAGATCCTGTTTTCTGAGTCATGGTATAAAGCAGGTAACCTTTCCCCTTTAAGGGCCGAGGGACTTCAGCTCCCAGAAGCCTCAGCCATGTTGGCCAATAGCTCCTGAGATTCTGGGAGCTGAAGTCCCTCGGCCCTTAAAGGGGAAAGGTTGCCTACCCCTGGTATAAGGAATCACAGGACCCACCAGTTGTTCCTTTGCAGCTCCAAGCACTCCTTAAGTGTTTGCAGTGGTGGTGAGGGCTACTGCAATGTGTAGTCTGACAACATTTGAAGGGTCCCTTGATTCCCACCTCTCATACAAGGGATGGGTTCAGAGAGACAGAAGAACTGCTGACATAGCTGAGAAAAGCAGCTTTGGAAAATAGCTGAACAGTCATCTGAACCAGATTGGAAAGGGTTATGGGGACAACAGAAGGCACTATGTTAATAACAAAAGAAGCGTAAACATGGAAGTCTCTAACCATCATCCAGACATCATAAAAATATCACACTTATAATTCAGTTATAGGCAGTAATGGGGGACAAATCAAGCATCCTGACATGGTTAATTCTGAGAGGGCAAAATTCTTCCCCTTCTGATGTACAGTTACTCTTTAGTGAACTGGCATATATAACTTAGATTTTTTCCAAACTGCACCAAATTCACTCTTAAAGTTGTTAGTACATGCTTAAATCCCCTCAATAATTAAAGCAAGTCAGCTGAATTTTTAATAATCCCATGAATACAGAGGAAGATTCAGTGACCTCTGCATTCATTTCAAATGGGAGCCAGGAGCTGCTTATTCCTCCTTGTCTACACATTATAATTTTCCTTCCTCGTGATGCTGTTTAGTTCACAAAGTGGTGACAAACATGGACTGCCTTTTTGGAAAGTGAGCAACATACACACTATGAATAGTTTTGGATCTTGCTTACCCTTCTTTCTTTTCAGTTTCGGTAAGCTTGGGATTTGTTAGTATGTCAGTACTCAATAAAGTTTGCAAATATACTTTGTGATCCATTGTATCTAGTACAGCTCAGATGTTTTGATTCATGTGGCCTGAAACCATGCAGGACACTGTTAGTCTAGATCTGTGATGGCAAACCTATGGCACATGTGCCACGCAACACCATTTCACCTGGCACAGTGGGGAGGAGGAGGAACAGGTGCACTCATGCCTATTGCTCCTCCTCCCGGATGTTTCCTGGCTTTCAGCTGTCTCTCGGAGACAGATGGGGGCCAGGAAAAGGGTGGAGGAGAGGAGGAGCGACTGGCATGAGCCTGTGGACCGTCCTCCTGGATCTTTCCCAGCCCAAAGCTGCCTCCGGAGGGACAGCTGGAGGTCGGGAAAGTTCGGGGGGAGGAGAAATGGGAGCATGCCTATTCCTCCTCCTCCCCAGGGACCTTTCCTGGCCCACAACTGCCTCAGGAGAGATAGCTGGGGGCCGGGAAAGCTCGGGGGGAGGAGGAACAGGTGCATGCCTATTCCTCCTCCTCCCCAGGGACAGCTCCAGCCTCCAGCTACTTCCAAAGGGACATCTGGGGGGTGGGAAAGCTTGAGGGTAGGAGGAGTGACTGTTGCGTGCCCGCTGCTCCTCCTCCAGGCCCTTCCTTGGCTTCTAGCAGTCTCTTAGACAGCTGGAAGCTGGGGAAAGGGTGAGGGGAGATGTCCCGCCCCTAGAAGGTGGAAGTTCTGCCCCCGGAACTTAGTGCTACCTGGTGCCAGAAATTTTTTTACTTGGGGCACATGACCCTGAAAAGGTTTGCCATTATTGGTCTAGACAAATGAATATGGAACACAAGAGAGTGATGTTGTCCTTGTGATTTTAAATGACTGAGGGTGAACAACAAAAACATGGCAGAAACAGTGGTAATGTCACTGCTGCCAGAAATAAATAGTACTTGCTTGGTTTCCATTCTTTATATGTAAGATATGAACTGTCTGCTTTTTTCCCCGCTTTGGTGCTGCACTTCAGCTGATGCACAGGACAAGCAGCAAGAACATTCTTAGTTGCTTAGAAATAATGAAGAATTATCCTTAATATTATTCCAAAACAAACACCCATTTGATGAAATTCCTATTAGAACCAGAAAATGACAAACTGTGCACTCCAAATGGATGTATACACAGGCATAAAACAAGGCCTAAAATACTGGAAACAACCTTCCTTTCTAGCATTAGTTGCTAATTATATTCAGCAAGGCAATATGTATTTTCAAAATTAGCAGAACAATGCAATGAAAGAAGTCTCATTGAAACAGATTGGGTGTACATCCTACACTGGTTTGTTCGATGATAGCATAATCTATCCTGCCTGTGAGTACAAGGATGGACAGCTGAATGATTGCCACTGAACTCAACCAAGCAGTTAAATGGGCTCACCCACAGACAAAGTAAGATCATCTGCTCATTCAGGGGACTATATATGCAGATGTATGAAAATGTATAGACATAAAAAAATCTCTTTACTCTCAAAAATGGCCCTATGAGGACAGAGGAAGCACCCTGTCCTGTAGGTATCATAGAATGGTGTGGTCAGTTTGATGTCCATTGAAAAGGGGACAGAACTGGCCTGCTAGTCTCAAAGAGCATCCTAGAAGGCAGGATGAAAGGGTATGCCTCCTCCAACTCTCTGATATGCCATACGGAGGAATATCACCCCAACTCTCATATGAACCATTTAGGTTCTAGTCAGTACAAGTAGCCCTGGTTACCTGGCATCGATTTTGAGAGATCAGTAACCTTGTGTAGGTGGCATTTCTCAATAATTTATATCCATACACGTCACTCCCTGTTGCCCAACCTGTTATTGTTACGTAACTAATTGAAGAGAGTCTTCAATCATCTCAACCCTCTTTTCTGTGCTCCAGGAAAGTAAAATGCTGCAATATGTCTTGAAAAATGAATTAAAAGTGTTTTATCTCATCCAGTCTGTCCATTAGGCGCTCTTTAACACTTTGGCATATTTACAAAAGATGCTTTCTCCATGAGCAGGCAGAACGCTACACTGTACTTAGCTATCAAATAGCCATATTAAAAATGGATGCTCAAGGTCACTAAGGCAGACCAGCCATTTACCCAACTTGAAAAAACAAACATACATACTTGAATAAGATCCATCAACAAGCCAGCCGCAACCATGCCTAACCCTGCCAAGATGAACGGCCCAAAGATCTGTGATGCAATGGAGAAGGATGTTTCTGGAAGGAATCCGCTGGCTGATCTGACGAACTTACAGGTGAAACCCCTGAGTTTCTTTCCCTGGAAGCACAGCTCCAATTTCAGCTGGGTGACCACCATGATTGAATGTTATTAACCCATACTCAAGAGGAGATCCAGAAAAGGAGGTGATCTCACCTCTCAGCTGCACAGTCCAGAGCTGAAGGTACTTTTCAGTTATGATTGGGTCGCCATTCCTCTTAAGTCTGATGTGCTTCTCTTCTTCCACCAAACAGCAACAATATTGCTTTCCAAAATTCACTTGGTTTAACTGAGCACAGCTTCCGCTAAGCTTCAAGGCAGCTCCGGAGAGGAAACAGAATCCAGAGGAAAGGATCGGATTATTAAAATGTATATAGATAAATACATTCAAAACCACTTCCTCAACGATTACCACTTGGCTGGAAACCAGAAAGACCTGCTTAAGCTACAGCATTCAGGAGTACCAGTGCAAAGAGTGACAGGTTGTGTAGGAATACTTCAGCCACTGATGTCCTTTCTCCTCAAGTTACAAATAGGGTGGTTTAAAATGTTAGCCTGCACTGCTGAAACAGCCACAACTGCTTCAGGTTCATCATGCTTAACGCCGAACTTTTCTTGTAGTCCCACAACAAGGAGGGGGAGGGTAGGCTAATTCTTCAGTTTTCTTTTGTTTTCCCTTGTGTCCTCAAGGTGAAGAAAGGTCGCCAGGAACATGGACTTAATCCTACTGAAAATACAGATCTTACAAACAGGTCAACTGGAAAATCCGGGAAGATGCACTCGCTGGAAGGGCACTTTTATCTTTCAGCTCCTTTTTCTTCTCTCCATTTCCCCAGCCTTGTTAAGGCTGTATGAGTTCAGGAGTACGTAGTTTCTCTCTCTAAATGACTGACTTTCAGAAGAAAGGGGGGAAAATACCTCAGTAAAAGCCAATGAGCTTCAAAGGCTAACCCCCTTATCTGCTGTCATCACTTCAACTTTCAGCTACTATGCAAAGGCCCTGATAAGAGTCTCTGCACAAATTCTATTTAAGGTAGTTCTATAGTCAATGGAAAAGTTTTCAGTGGCTTCTATGTAGCTTTTTTACTTCCCATCCTACAAGTCTGCAAGGTGTTGTAATACATGGCTTTTAAAGAAATAGAAAAGCAACAGTATCCATGGTGATATTACAGTTCATGGGCAAGGGCACAAACATAAAAAAGGACAATACAGAATACTATTGGCCCAAGACCTCGACAAAATCGGAATGGAAAGTTCTGGCTGAGATTGCTCAAACTTTGTCAGCTGTGTGGGAGTTTAGATCGTGGAGTTCTCTGGCTGGGCGATGTTGCTATTTCTTTGATAAATTCTTTAAGAGCAAAATCTTTGTGCATATTCTTTCTAAAGGGTGAGGAGGCTGGTGACATCAGAAGGGTTGGTCATTCATGGATACCGGATGGCAAATCTTTTCTAATTTGCCTGTCCAAGTCACCTCACAAATCTATTTTTGGATTAACAAGGAATAATGATAATGGATAAAGTCTCAACGTCATCTGAGGGAGAGATGCAGGCCCATCTCCATCGGGCCTAGCCTAAGTGGGAGGGAAAATGTTGTTTTATGTTACATGCTAATGTTTATGTTGTAAACCGCCCGGATTGGACTACCAATGGGTGGTATAAAAATAAAATTTATTATTATTATTATTATTATTATTATTATTATTATTATTAAGATCATTAATACCCCAATCATCATCATCACCATCACCATCATCGTTTATATAGCACCAGCACTGTACATGGCATTTTAGAAGTAAAAAAACCCAACAGAACAGTTCCTTATCCTCAGGCATACAATCTAATTAAGACATGACACAAAAAGAAAAGGGGATGCGTGATAATGGGACTTCTCTCATTATCTGGGCTGTACAAATGAGGTCAAGTTTAAAAGTTCATATATATTTTGCAGATTATGAACCAAATCCACACATTCTTCTATCTAGATTGAAGTCAAGTCAAGACTGAAGGCAATTTATACATTCAACAGAATAACCCAGTGCACGCCTATTTTTTAAAATATTTTTAAAAAACAAAACTAGTGTCTTTTAGGGGCTGTAGAATCATACAATTCCCAGTAAGTCAGAGCAAAATATACTAAATGCCAGCTTTTTAAAATAAAAGTTTTACACTAACATAGTTATATCTCTGTCATAACAGAATTTGTAGAACTAGAGATTATAGGTAAAAACTGTGTATGTATCAGGCTTTAGGGTTTTTTTAATTAACTGCAAAGAAGGACAAGGCACTTCCTTAAAGCACAAATGGTCTCATTTGTTTATCCACACAACCATATAGTAGGTTAGGCCAGCGGTTCCCAACCTGTGCTCCGAGGATCCCTTAAGGCTCTGCATGCACTTCCCAGGTGCTCTGCAGCAGCTCCAAGAAAATGAAATAAATAAAAATTGAATGAAATTAAAGAACAAGAATATATTCTTATATATACTCCTAAACACCATTAACTTGTAAGACACAGAGTAGGCCTCTTAGGTGCTCTGCCACAGAAATACAGACTCGATGAGTCAAAAGAGTTGGGAACCCCTGGGTTAGTCTAAGAGGCCAAGAATGCACCAGGGTGGCCCAATGGGCTTTACACATGACCAGCAATTAGGATTCAATCTCTCACTGAAGTCAGCACTGTAAGACAGAGTTGGGCATATGCAGAAGAGGCAGAGGCCATTTTGTGTTTCAGCACACTGGAAGTGATTTTACATCACTTCTGGATGCCATTTTGGCTTATTTTTGCCTCTTTTTGTTTTTGTTTTGAGAGGTCAGGGGAGGTAAACCTCCACATTTACAGCAAGTTTTAGGTGTTTTGTTTGGTTTGCAGGTGAAAAGTCGCCACAAAATCTACCCCAAACTGAAATCTGGGGGCTTTTGCAAGGGCCTTAAGGGGTCCAATTTGGGGTCCCTTGGGCCACAATCAGCCCACAGGTCTCATTTTCCCACCTCTGCTCTAAAAGCTACACTAACCCCAGTCAGGTTGGTGATAGTCTTTTTACTTTAAGTGCAGCAGTTGTGAAGACCAATTAAGCGGGGTGACCAGATGTCCTAACTGCAAAGGAGGACAAGGCACTGCAAAATGGAGGACATGACAAAATAAAAGGTCGAAACACTAATATAACAATAAATTCATGCTTCTTAGTCATGCTCAGAATGGAGGACATTTTGAAATTCCTCTGCATAAAAGGTTGAAATGGAGGACATGTCCTGGAAAAGGAGGATTCCTGGTCACCCTGTCCATTAAGACAAGTCTTCCTGATGCAGGCTGGTTGGACTACAAAATGCTTCCCGTGATCACATACATCTTGGGATCAAATCACAGAATTTATTATCTCTAGCTAATTTCCTTCCTACAGAGGCTTAGCAAAAATCAATCTATTATCTATCATTTCTACCCTGCATCAGTTGAGATGGAAACTCACTGGGTAACCTTTAGCAATTATCTTGCTGCACAAGAACAGGAAGTAGAGCGTCTCCCAAACTCCTGTTCCGATGGAAAGTGTCACTTAAAACATTTCCCCCACTCCACATCTCCTCTTCCCTTTAAGTGGAGGGAGGGATACAGGCGCTCTCTTTTCTTGCACTTGAAATCCATGTGCAGATGGGGCCAACGGATGGTTCACTTGTACTACATATGAAGTGAATCAAAGAATCATATAGAGTTGGAAGAGACCACAAGGGCCATCCTGTCCACCACCCTGCCATTCAGGTTGACATAATCAAAGCACCCCCGACAGATGGCCATCCAGTCTCTGTTTAAAAACCTCTAAAGGAGAAGACTCCACAATTTTGCCTAACAGGGCATGGTTTCCAGACCCGTCACCATTTTGGATGCCCTCCTCAGGATACACTCTTACTTCTCAACATCCTTTTTGAATTGTGGTGCCCAGAAGTAGACACAGTATTCCAGGTGAGGCCTGACCAAAGCAAAATAGAGTGGCATTATTACTTCCCTTGATCTAGACCAGTGGTTCCCAAACTCTGGTCCTCCAGGTGTTTTGGACTTCAGTTCCCAGAAGCCTTGGCCATTTGGCAATAGTCAGGGATTCTAGGAGCTGAAGTCCAAAACATCTGGAGGAACAGAGATTTCTTCAGAGGAAGAAATGTATACCTCTATTGATGCAGTCTAGAATTGCATTGATACATCTAGATCTAGATGTATACCTCTATTGATGCAGTCTAGAATTGCACTGGCTTTTTTAGCTGCTGCATCACACTGTTGACTCATGTTCAATTTGTGGTCCATTAAGATGACTAGATCCCTTTTACATGTACTGTTGCCAAGCCAGGTGTTCCCCATCCTATATCTATTCATTTAACTATGGAAACCATGCCCTATGAAGAGAGACAGTGAGCTGGGTATGTTTAGCCTGGAGAAGAGAAGGTTAAGAAGTGATATGATAGACCTGTATAAGTATTTGAAGGGATGCCATGTTGAGGATGAAGCAAGCTTGTTTTCTGCTGCTCCAGAGAATAGGACCCAGAGCAATGAATGAAAGCTACAGTAAAGGAGATTCCACCTCAACATTAGGAGGAACTTCCTGACAGTAAGGGCTGTTTGACAGTGGAACATACTGTCTTTAAACAGAGGCTGGATGGCCATCTTCAGAGGTGCTTTGATTGTGAGTTCCTGCATGGCAGAATGGGGTTGGATTGGATGGACCTTGATGTCTCTTCCAACTTTATGATTCTATATATGGGAAAATCTATCAAGGGGAAGACATGTCACACAATCCTCTCCAAGCAAGACTATAACCCCAATTCCCAGATCTTACTGCCACTCATTAATAATAATAAAAATCTAAGAGAGTCAGTGTGTTGTAGTGGTTTAAGAACTGGACCAGGACACTTGGAGACCAGAGTTTGAATTTCTGCTGAGCCATGAAACCCACTGTTTGACCTTAGGCAAGTGACATGCTCTTGGGTTCAGAGAATGGCAATGGCAAACCTCCTCTGAAGAAATCTGCCAAGAAAACCCCAAGACAGTTTTGCCATAGGGTAGCCTAATAAATTGGAAATGACTTGAAGGCACACAATAACAACAAAATACAGCCAACCTTTGTTATGAATCTAGTACTTTCCGCACACTGACAGAACGGTGCCCCTTTGGCTGCATCTACACTGCAGAATGAATGAAGTTTGACACTGCATTAACTATCATGGCTCAGTGCTATGGAATTCTGGGATTTGTATTTTTGTAAAACATTTAGCCTTCTCTGTCATAGAGCTCTGGTGTCACAATAAACTTCAAATCCTGAATTCCATGGAATACAGCCATGACAGTTAAAATGGTGTCAAAACGCATTAATTCTGCAGTGTGGTATCAGCCTTTGTAGTCCAACCCTGAGGACTTTAGCTGCTCTCAAGTGAGGAGACTTCTATTTTTATTCCTCTCTCTCAGTGATTGCATGGCACAGGTAAAGCTTGTTAAAGCTGGGTGCCAGGAAAGGATGCAGTAGCAAGTATGGCTTATAAAAAGGTTCAATAGTCTGGGGTGAATGAGTTTATTGCTCTTTCTCTCCCTCTATCAATAAGTAAGGACCATAAAAAGAATGCAGTAAGCGAATCAGCAGTCAGAAAGTGGCAGTTAACTCAGAAGACCTGAGTGTACAATTAATTATTTTTTATTGCTGAGTTAAGGTGTCTCCAGTAAATAGGCAGACTTCTCCAACACAGAAATAAGAAACAGGTAGATCTGTTAACACTTGGAAAAAAGAGATTTTCTTCTCATCACAACTCACCTATACAGCACCTAACACCCTGCCCCACTGAATAGGCAGTTAAAAGAGAGACAAAACAAAAAGAATTGATATAAAATAAGAAACAAAAATCCAGATCAACTATATTCACAAAATAACACACATAAGCATGCACACATATCCATTCTGGTCTCTATATAACATCCTTCTTTATATTTTATATTGAGCATGTGTATTTGTCATGCCTTTTAACTTCTGTATATTGTTAATGTAATTTTATATTGTTTTGGATGGTTTAAGCTGTTTTAAATTGTAATGTTTTTAAATCTGTGAGCCACCTTGGGTCCCTTCAGGGAGAAAGGTGGCATATAAATAAAATGAAATGAATTGAAATACTGTAAATATATAAATAAATTCCTTTGTTGTTGTGTGCCTTCAAGTCATTTCTGACTCATGGGGACTCTAAGGCAAGCCTATCACTTTTTTGGGGGGGGGGGCAAGATGTGTTGGGGGGATTACATTTTGCCTCCCTTTGAGGCTAAGAGAGTATAACTTGCCCAAAGTCAACCAGCATTTTTCATTTAGGGAGAGACGTTTAGAATTCTGAGGTCTAGTGCTTCTTAAAAAATCAACCAAAAAAACTCTCAAGGGGGAGGAGATAAATTCTCTGTCAGAGAAAGCCAGACACTCGAAGTCAAGAACTGTTGTAACAGGGCAAATGTTCTTGATCTCTTGTGGGTTTCAAGATCAGTCAAGCATGTGAAAAATAACAAGCACAAGCTTCCACTGCTTCTCCCTTAGGGAATGGTAATACTCCTTCCACTAACAGGGGAAGAGGTGGTGAAAGCATGGGCAGAGTCCTAGTTGGCAGGCAGCACATTTTCTTTCTCCTTCTTTCACTCACCCTCCTCTACACACCATACCTTATTTTCTGGCGTATCAGACTACTTTTTAACCTGCAAAATCTGGGGTTAAAGGGGGGGGTCGTCTTATACGCCGGGTATAAGGAGGTTCATGATAGGTTTGCCTTAGTGTCATCATCAGTTGGAAATGACTTGAAGGTGCACAGCAACAACAACAGTTTTGGAAGTCATACTCTTCTCAAACTCTATATTTTAACTGGAAAAGTGGGGGGTCGTCTTATACGCCCAGTCGTCTTATACGCCGGAAAATACGGTACTGTGTCTCTAATCCTAGTAACTTTGGCAGCGATTATCCATTATTCACTATCCTTCCTGACACTCCAGATAATGCCCTGTAGAAAGACTAGCATCAGTGACTATAAATCTAGCTGTTAGTTCAGAGTTATCAATCCTCTTGTCTGAGCCTCTCCAGTCTTGACCAAATTTCCAATTGTAAGCTAGGAGAAACTTATTCCCAGCAAAGAGGTAGCTACTCTGTCTCTCATCTAACTTTCAAAGGAACCTTGTGGGGGCAAGGAAGTTAGCAATCCCATTCATATGCCTTTTCTGACAGAACCTGCTCCATCTCTGATGCTGTTTGATTTATTTAAAAAACAATAACCATTCACATTAAGGTAGAAGTATATATGGGGGCTTGCAATAGTTAAAAAAATGTTGATACAACAAACACTAACCAAAGTGCCTGATATAGGCTGGGTCTCCTTTATCTGAAATGCTTGGGACCAGAAGAATTTTGAATTTTGGATTTTTCTGGATTTTGGAATACCTTATTCACATATAAATACATAATGCTTGGAGATAGAACCAAACCTAGATACAACCTCATTTATGTTTCACATACACCTTATACACATAGCCTGAAGATAATTTTATATAATAATTTTTAATAACTTTGTGCATGAAACAAAGGTTGTATATATTGAAGCATCAGAAAGCAAAGGTGTCACTACCTAAGCTATTCATGAAAAAAAGTTTTGGTTTTCAGAGTATTTCGGATTTCAGAATAAGGGAGATTCAACCTGTAATGCCTTTCATGTCAGCAAAATGGTGAATCCAGGTTTCAGCCTGAACCTGAAAGGACCTTTTGAGACTCAAACACTTATCCTACTCACACAACAAGAACAGCTAAATAACAAAGGGGGGTTGCAGACTGCCAGAAATAGTGCAAATTGAGTCCACTTTTAGGGTTAGAGTTAGGGAATCATGGCGACTGTAGTTTATTGTGGCACCAGAGCTCTCTGACAGAGAAGGCTCAATGTCCCAGAAAAAAAAAACACAATTCCCATGATTCCCTAGCACTAACCCTAACCCTAAAAGTGGACTCAATTTGCACTATTTCTGGCAGTCTGCAACCCCCCAAAGTGAAACAAATTAAAGGCAGATATTCTGAAAACATTTAAATGTGACATATAAAGCAGATCAAGTATTTATTAAATAGTATAATATTAAATAAATAAGAAATACACTTCATTTTGTCCCTCTGAAATATTTCAATTCAATTAGCTTGGGTGCTTAGAAAAACCTTTCTGAAATTATACAGTACTCAGAATTAACAGGACATGCATTTTTAGTTTGTTACGGAAATAAGCTACATCAGATCTCCATCAATATGCAGCACCCCTCACCCTGGACACCTAAATTTTCTGGTAAATCTGGTAAATCTCTATCACTGCTTTGAGCTGTGCTTGGAAATGAAGCCAGTATGGCTATTGAAACATTGGCAAGGTATGTTCCCAGAAACAGTTCTCAATTACCAGCCTAGCAGCTTGATAACAGGAAACCTTTGCTACATCTTCATCTTACTTTGATACTAGTCTCTAATTATGCAACTGTCCTGCTTTGTCTGCTGAATTCAACGCAAGGTCCAGAATCTGGACTCCAGATGATACTCTCTTCCATTAACCATCCCCAATGTTTCCCAACTTCGACTTCCTTCTTTTGCTTTAATACAGAAAATCTGTTAAAGTGGGAAAGTTGGACAATGCCATCTGATTGATTGTACTAGGACTTCCAACACGTTTAAGTGCAATATCATCCTGTGAACTGGTCCTAACAAAATGTATTGGTGACATGAACTTTTAAAGACATATGTTTGGAACTACGTCTCAGAACATATCTATGCGGATGCCTATCTTAACTTTCCTGATACCCAGATTTTTCCATGATGACTTTGACAATCCCCCATCACCCGATTGCTCTGCAGAGGGGCGGGGTATAAACAAATGTACTATTATTGTTGTTGTTGTTATTGTTATTCCCTATAATAGAGTTTGGACAAATTACTTCTAGGGACTACAACTTCCCAAATCCCCCAGTCAGCATGACTACATGCTTTGGGAATCTGAGAACTGTAGTCCAAAACTGTAGTCCAAAACTGTAGTTGGCCCTCCATTTTTACAGGGGAAACGTTCTGGACCCCACTGTGAAAACGGAGACTCACCAATATTCAAGCCTCATAGGCTTGAATAGGATGCACCCACAGGCGCGCATGGGTGCATGCCTGCGGGTGCAACCCCCATTGATTTCAATGGAGGTTGCCCCTCCGTGAATATGCAAAACCGCAGACTTCAAATCCGCGAGAACAAGGGGTGACTGTATTCCAGGCTTGCCCCTACTGCAACACAGCCTAAAATTAAACCTAAGCATAGGCAAATGAAATAATCAAGGAAGTAGAGTTTATTGATTGTTTATCCAGGACACAACTTCTCTCCTTGCTGTCTCTTCTTTTGCGTCAAACTTTAGGCCACAGGTGGGCAACTATAGCCTGGCTGATAGGAGTTGCAGGCCAGAAACCGCTGGAGAACCACAACTGCTCACTTCTGGTTTAGACAGTAAACTCACTGGGATAAGGACCTGTCATCATGCCCTTTCTATGAGACCACCAACACAGAAGGCATCATACAAACAAGGAGGAGAATGAGAACAACAGTAAACCTGGTAATAATGAACTGAAGAATTTCAACGCTTTATTATATTAACAAGGATTGAATCTGAGATAACACCAAAACAAAATACTTGTTCCCAGGTATTTCTGTAATAGCCAGTATTGCTGCTTTCAGTTATTTGACCTTTAAAAAAATTAACCACTGGTATAGTTCAATAACATTGTTTCAAAATGGCATATATTAAAACCATTTCAAAATGGCATATATTAAAAACATGGTGCTTACTACTGGGTAATGCAGCACACCAATTAATATGAGGATTCTTAACAAGATCAATAGTGTTCTTCACTATCTAGAGCTATGGAACACAACATCATTTTGAACTAGACCTCTAATCTTAATGGAACCTAACTGATTTCTTTAATGCTGAAGAACAGCACTAGGAGAAATATTAACTCCAGCTCTGTGCAAGATGTCAGAACGGTCAACAAGGCTTTTAGTGTCATCCTATCAGACTGCTAAGGGGCAGCCTGACCTGCTATTGTACCAGTTAAATAAATTAAATGGTGGGGGAGGAGGACTGGCAGTGATGAAAAGAGTAACTTGGATAATAGTTTAGAAAAGAAATTTTAATTCTCAAAATAAAATGCTGGGGAAAGGTTTGACTTTTTTCTACTAGCATTCTTTGTTCTTTCATCACTTGACACTAGATCTCTTAAATCTTATTCATGTAAGGCTATAATTCTACTTGTGTATTTATCATTAAACTCTGGTGGCCAATCATCCAAATAAATTTTTTTACAATGCCCAGGGTAGCAGTAGACATGTTTATCTTTTGTTGCAAAAAGTGGTGTCTTAAAGGCTAACATTTTATTTGGCATAAGCTTTTGTGATAAAGTTTGCTACAGTCCACAAACTGTTATGCCAACTGGTTAATCTTAAAGGGGGCATCAGATTCTCTGTTGTTTGTTTTTAGAATTATACTTTTAAGACAGTCTACTTGTTCTGTAAATCCCATTCTATTTTCTACAGAGATTGCATTCTAGGCAATTTCAAAAATCAAATTAAAACAATCAACGTTGAAAAGAGAAAGGAAAAAAAAAGCCACCAGAGAGTAGTTGCAAAAAACATGGAGAAGAACAGAGTCACTCATTAGAAAAAATCTATATAAAAAGCCATAATCTGGATTGCATCTAGTCACAAAAAGTATTAGCTCCTCTGAGAAGCTTTGAAACAGTAGAAAAATATGTGGGCAGCCTAATTGTATGCCTCCTTACTAAGTTCAAAGAACTGGATTTTCTTTTCTTTTTTATATATATCTATTTTATTTTCATATAATTAACATACAGTTAATTAACAAACACCCAATAAAACAAACATACAAACAAACAAAACATACCAACATATTTATACACGACATGTGTTCCTCATCTATTTTGCATTCACAACTCCTTGTCTACTCTATACCTTCCTTAACTCCGCCTCTCCCCACCTTCTCATCTCCTTCCCCTCTCTCTTCTCCATTTCTCTTCCTTCTCCTCCATCTTCCTCTCCCCATCGATCTTCTCCCTTACTTCCTTTCTTCATCTTCCCTTCCCTTAACTGTACAATGAACTGTATTTTCAAGTAAATCCATACAGGATTGAGGTCTTACAGCCTGACCCTACACGTTCTCTCAGATGCAAAGCTTACTAAACTCAGCAAATCTGCCCCTAAAAGTACAGGATTGCAACTTCAAGAGAAATATAGGTAAAGGCATCACGGTGCCACAGCCAATACAGCAGGAAGAGAATTAATTATCCACTCAAAACAAGATGCGCCTCTGTGGTTTGCCTGCCCTAGGCTGACAATACCTTAAGCAGCATGATAAAGCCTGTTCTTTAGTAATGGGACATACTGAAGCAAGCACAAAGAACTTCCCATTCTTCTTACCTGAACATAATCCAAGACCATCCCTGCAAGGACCATGCCCATGCCTGCTAGCATGTATGGCAGGAGCACCTGAAGGCCAATTGCAAGGGCAGATTCCTCCTGAAGCTTTGCCATTGCCACTTTTGCTTCAGCAGGCTGCTTCGGAGGACAGAGCAAAGGGCCATCCTCTGTCCCATGGCTGCCAAGTTTGTTCTCTTTATGTTTACTCTTGCTCTTTGCTTTGTGCCTTGATCGTTCTCCATTTCGAGTCCGGCCTTCCTTTCGTCGCTGCCGAGTTTCTTCACCTTTCATTTTGCTACTTCTAGCTCAAAAGTCCTTCTTTGGTCAGCAGTGAGATGGGCATCAAATAAGAGATAGAGAGAAAGAAAAAGAATAAATATTCCATGGTGCCTTTGAAACACTGGGGTGGGGGGAGAGAGCATCCTGGTGTTCTTTACTATGCATCCAGGCTCAACCATCATAGTTTCTAGAATAATATCCATCTGTACACATTTCACCAGAGACAATCATATACACAATCAAATACAAACACATACAAACAGCCAATCCGTTCAGATGAGTCTCATGATGCTGTGACACTGTTAAACTCAGCCTATTCCCTGCTTTCACGGGAAACTGTCCACATAAAAGACTATCTGTCCAAGTTGCGAGAGCTTCCCAAAAGAAATGTGTTGCTGTTGTGTGGCTTCATGACATTTCTGATTTACAGCAATCGTTCAGAGGGGGTTTGCCTTTGCCTTCTCTGAGACTGCCAAGAAACCCCATTATAGGTTTGGTTCGCCTTAGCCTCACCAAACATCGGAAACAACTTGAAGGCACACAACACACACACATACAATGAATAAGAGACCTCCAAGTATTTTTTTATTTTTATTTTTATTTTAAAAAAACAACACTTTTTAAAAGCCTTAAGTAGATATCTGCCTCTTCCAGTTCTTGGGCAGGGCCAGTTATAGGGAGAATATTACTCCTGTACTGAAACAGCTTCACTGGCTACTGGTTCGTTTCCAAGCATAATTCAAAGTGCTGGTCAGGACCTATAAAGCCCTACACGGTTTAGGTCCAGACTATATAAGAAACCATATATACCCATATGAACCAGCCAGAGCCCTAAGATCCTCAGGAGAAGGCTTTCTCTCAGTCCCGCCACCATCACAGGCTCTCCTGGTGAAGACACGAGAGAGAGCCTTCTTGGTGGCTGCTCCCATCCTCTGGAACTTCCTCCCTGCTGGCCTTTCGTTGGCAAGCAAAAACATTTTTATTTAAGCAAGCTTTTTAAAATCATGCAGGCTTGGTTTTATTTGGGTTTTTTTTGTTTTAGACTACATTTTTAACTTTTGAATGTTGTAAATGATAACTTTGTAGTGTTTTAATTAGGTTATTTTAATTGTTTTTTTTAAAATTGTTTTAACGTGTTTTTATATTGTGAGCCGCCTTGGGTCCATTTTCAGGAGAATGGTGGCATACAAATAAAATAAAATAAAATAAAATAAAATAAAATAAAATAAAATAATTTCACTGTGGTTCCTGCCAGTTGTTTATCTCTTCATCTCTGCTTCAGAATGATGATCTAAATCAGGGGTGGGACTCCTTTGCCTAGGTGTCGTTCAACTATACCCCCCCGTCATCCCCAGTCAACACAGGACAGGGTTAGGAGTGCTGGGAAATGCAGTCCAATCACATGTTGGATGGCTGCAGGATTGCCATCTCTGATCAAAATAGAGCTGTAGCATTCTAAAGTTGGAAGAAATCTGTTATATTCTGTGGTACATTTTTCTTCGGAAATACTCTGTGTTCCTTAAATGACAAGATGGCAGCACTGATAAAGGCACATCCATGCTGATATTCGCTGGATGCACCTGTGTGTGTGTGAGAGAGAGAGTGCACGCTCACACTTTCAAGTAACCTGTGGACACACCTGCCAGCCCAAATATTTCACACAATGTTTTGGAGACCAAAACCAAATAGCTCCGATGCTGTTCCTCCATCTCTAGTGATAGCTGTTATGTACAAGTAGACAGCACAAATGGTGGTCTATGGTATGAGCAAGGGATGCTTAATCCCATCATTTTAGGGTAAGGCACTGCCCACGTATGTCAGGACAAAAGACTTCTTGCAGACAATAATGGTTATTTTTTTGTCTGGGGTTTAAGGCTGTCCCAGATTCACAGGTTTGCTTCACATTTTATTATCGTATGTGAGAGGCTCACTTTCCCAATAACTGTTACCTTGCCTAGTAAAGAGATCTGGGCTGCATCTACAGTCCAGAATTAATGCAGTCTGATACCGCTTTAACTGCCATGCTCAATGCTACGGAATTCTGGGATCTGTAGTTCTGTGAGATATTCAGCTTTCTCTGGTGAGAGCCGCTGTAGTGGTTTGGGCACTAGGCTATGAGCCTTTACAGACTGCCAGAAATAATGCAACTTGAGGCCACTTTAACTGTCCTGGCTCAGTGCTAGGGAATCATGGAATTGTATTTTTTTCTGGGACATTGAGCCTTCTCTGTCGGAGAGCTCTGGTGCCACAATAAACTACAGTTCCCATGATTCTGAACCAGGACAGTTAAAGTGGCCTCAAGCTGCATTATTTCTGGCAGTCTGTAAGGGTCCTATGACTCTGGAGATCAGGGTTCAAATACCAGCTCGGCCATGCAAACCCATTGGGTAACCTTGGGCAACTCACACTCAATCAGCCTCAGAGGATGGCAAAGAAACCTGCCAAGAAAACTCAATGTAGGTTCACCTTAGGGTCACCATGTTAGAAATGACTTGAAGGCACACAACAAACAAGTCAGAGAGCTCTAGTGCACACAGAATCATAGAGGTGGAAGAGACCATAAGGGCCATCCAACTCCCATCATGCAGGAATAACACAATCAAAGCATCCCTGAAAGATGGCCATCCAAGGAAGGAGACTCTGGGCCTTTGCAGACGGCCAGAAATAGTGCAAATAGTGCAAATTGAGTCCACCTGACTCAGTGCTGGGGAATCATGGGAATTGTAGAATCATAGAGTTGGAAGAGACCACAAGGGCCATCCAGTCCAACCCCCTGCCATGCAGGAACTCCCAATCAAAGCATCCCTGACAGATGGCCATCCAGCCTCTGCTTAAAGACCTCCAAGGAAGGAGACTCCACTACTCTCCGAGGGAGTGTGTTCCACTGTCGAACCGCCCTTACTGTCAGGAAGTTCCTCCTAATATTAAGATGGAATCTCTTTTCCTGCAGCTTGCATTCATTGTTTCGTGTTCTAGTCTCTGGAGCAGCAGAAAACAAGCTTGCTCCATCTTCAATGTGACACCCTTTCAAATACTTAAACAAGGCTATCATACCTTACTCTTTTCTAGGTTAAATATACCCAGCTCCCTAAGTCTTTCCTCATAAGGCATGGCTTCCAGACCTTTCACCGTTTTAGGGGGGTTTCAGACTGCCAGAAATAGTGCAAATTGAGTCAACTTTTAGGGTTACGGTTAGTGCTAGGGAATCATGGGAATTGGTTTTTTTTCTGAGACATTGAGCCTTCTCTGTCAGAGAGCTCTAGTGCCACAATAAAAAACAGTTCCCATGATTCCCTAACCCTAACCCTAACCCTAAAAGTGGACTCAATTTGCACTATTTCTGGCAGTCTGCAACCCCCCCTTAGTTACCCTCTTCTGGACACTCTCCAATTTGTCAACATCCTTTTTGAATTGTGGTGCCTAGAACTGAACAGAGTATTCCAGGTGAGGCCTGACCAAAACAGAATACAGGGGCACTATTACTTCCCTTGATCTAGACCAGGGGTAGACAACCTTTTGAGCCGGGGGCTGAGTTGCTGTCCTTCAGACAATTGGGGGGGGGGGGCGAAACACCAAAAATAAAGCACACTCTCTCAGCCCCAGAAAAGCTATGTCAAAACCCCTGTGGAGATTTTGCCAAGAAAACCCCAAGAACAAGTAATAACAACAGTAATCAATATCATCATGGCGACAGCGGCAGGACCGGCCTAGGGCCGGTCCAAAGGCCTTGGGGGGGGCGCATCCAGTCCCCAGGCCTTAGGTTGCCTACCCCTGATCTAGACACTATATTTCTATTGATGTAGCTTAGAATCGCATTGGCCTCTTTAGCTGCCACATCACACTGTTGGCTCATGTTTAACTTCCTGTCTACTGGGACTCCTAGATCCTTTTCACACGTAGTCTTGTTAAGCCAGGTTCCCCCATCCTATATCTATGCATTTCATTTTTTTCTGCCTAAAGTACCTTACATTTCTCCCTGTTCAAGTTCCTTTTCTTATTTTTGGCTCAGCTTTCTAATCTATTAAGTTCATTTTGAATTTTGACCATCCTCTGGAGCAGAGGTAGGCAACCTTTTTGACCCGGGGGCCAGGTTGCTGTCCCTCAGACAATTGGGGGGCCGAAGCACCAAATATAAATAAAAAATAAATAAAAATAAAGCATTAAAAAAATATGCATGCACACTCTCTCAGCCCCAGAAAAGCCATGGCAAAACCCCTGTGGAGATTTTGCCAAGAAAACCCCAAGAACAAATAATAACAACAATAATCAATATCATCATGGCGGGCGGTAGCAGCGGCAGGACCAGCCTGGGGCTGGTCCAAAGGCCTTGGGGGGCCCATCCGGCCCCCGGGCCTTCGGTTGCCTACCCTTGCTCTGGAGTATTAGCTACTCCTCCTAATACAGTGTAATCTACAAATTCGATAAGCATGCACTCTATTCACAGAATCATAGAGTTGGAAGAGACCACAAGGGCCATCCAGTCCAACCCCCTGCCATGCAGGAGCTCCCAATCAAAGCATCCCCGACAGATGGCCATCCAGCCTCTGCTTGAAGACCTCCAAGGAAGGAGACTCCACTACCCTCCGGGGGAGTGTGTTCCACTGTCGAACCGCCCTTGCTGTCAAGAAGTTCCTCCTAATGTTGAGGTGGAATCTAATTTCTTGCAGCTTACATCCATTGTTTTGGGTCCTAGTCTCTGGAACAGCAGAAAACAAGCTTGTTCCCTCCTCAATATCAGAGTTTTCTTTCAAATACTTAAACAGGGATCTCATATCACCTCTTAACCACCTCTTCTCCAGGTTAAACATAACCAGTTCCCCAAATTGCTCCTCACAGGACATGGTTTCCAGATCCTTCACCATTTTAGTTACCCTCCTTTGGACACACTCATTTCTCAACGTCCTTTTTGAATTGTAGTGTCCAGCAATGGGCACAGTATTCCAGTATTCGGACCAAAGCAGAATAGAGTTGCACTATTACTTCCCTTGATCTAGACACTATACTTCTGTTGATGCAGCCGAAAATCGTATTGGCCTTTTTAGCTGCTGCATCACGCTGTTGACTCATGTTCAACTTATGGTCTACTAGGACTCCTAGATCCCTTTCACACGTAGTCTTGTTAAGCCAGGTGTCCCCCATCTTATATCTATGCATTTCATTTTTTGGCCCTAAGTGCAGTACCTTACATTTCTCCATGCTGAAATTCATTTTGTTAGCTTTGGCCCAGCTTTCTAATCTATTAAAGTCATTTTGAATTTTCATCCTGTCTTCTGGGATATTAGCTATTCCTCCTAATTTGGTGTCATCTGCAAATTTGATAAGTATGCCACTTATTCTTTCATCCAAGTCATTGATAAAGATGTTGAATAGCACTGGGCCCAGGACAAAACCCTCTGGCACCCCACTGGTCACTTCTCTCCAGGATGAAGAGGAGCCATTGCTGAGCAGCCTTTGGGTTCAATTACTAATCCACCTAACAGCTGTATTGTCTAGCCCACATTTACTATCTTGTTTGCAAGAATATTGTGGGGGACCTTGTCAAAAGCCTTACTGAAATCAAATTATTATTATTATTATTATTATTATTATTATTATTAAGATATGCTATGTCTACCCCATTCCCTTCATCTAGCAAGCTGGTAATTTTATCCAAAAAAGATAAGTACAGAATAAAAAAATATTATTGGGGAGGGGGACTTTTGCAACCCCTATATTGCTGACACTGTTCAAATTCATTACGTAGCTGGATGCTAATGTTATGTAGTTGGATGCTTATTATTATTATTATTATTATTATTATTATGCTAATGTTATGTAGCTGGATGGTAATAATAATAACAATAATAATTATGTAGCTGGATGCTAATAATAATAATGATATGCCTCCTGCCTTTCTAGTGATAATAATAATTATTGTTATTAGAAAAGTGGGAGGGATATAAGTATGTAATAATAATAATAATAATAATAATGTGGATATAAGTATGTAATAATAATAATAATAATAATAATAATGTACTTATATCCCTCCTGCCTTTCTCCCAAGGCAGCAAACAGCCAATGTAAAACAATAAATGTTTTTTAAATTACAAAAATCATTAAAATGTATACACACAAAATTAAAAAAAACACCCAAGAATAACTAAACAATTGAAAAAGTTATAACAGTTATGCATTAAAATGTGTTAAAAACTCTGTGCACAATCCTTACACAGCATTTCAATCACAATACATTTAAAGCCCAAAAATTATACAGCATTTAAAGCCCCCAAATTACATAGCATTTAATTGATTTTTTATTTTTTAAAAAAACCCACAACCTGGGCTAACAAAGAAACCCAAACCAGTCTGGCTTTATTATGAGGCCCCAAAATGGAGTGAAACCATGGAGAGGAGCCTTATTATTGTTGTTATTACTGTTATTATTATTCTAGGAGGGCTCTGTGGAGAGCCCAAGGCGGGAGACTCACCTCCTCTGCTGCTGCCTTATCGCCCCCTGGGACCCAGGGACGGCATCGCGCGCCTCAGGAGGACATGCAAATAAGCCCAACGCCATGCGAACCAGAGGAGAACGCTGCCCCCCCCTATCCGCCACACATGGTTCCGCCCCTCTTCCAGGCAGGCAATCAGCCTAAGCGGAAAGGGAAGCGCCACCTCCACATTAAGAGGGGGAGAAGGGGAAGCCGGCGCTGAAGGGGTGGGGCAGCCACGCCAGGGAGGGGGAGCTCCCTCCTCCGTCGTTGCCCGGCAACGGAGAGCCAGGCTTAGGCGAGGGCCTGGCCTAGGCGGACTGGCTAAACAAAGGCTAATAGCCTAAGGATGCTTGGTACTGCCTTTCCCATCCCTAGGCTACGAGCCCTTAGACTGGCTCAGCCTAATGATGAAAAAGGAGGCATCTCCCTGTGCATTTCAGTACCAATGGGCTTTACTTGGCCTGGTTACGTTGCAGGATGAATGCAGTTTGACACCGCTTTAACGGCCATGGCTCCATGCTATGGAATACTGGGATGTGTAGTTTGTGCCCTCTGACCAGGGTGACCCAATGTTCTCCCCTCAAAGGGGGACAACTGTGAGCCGCCTTGGGTCCCTTCTGGGAGAAAGGCGGTATATGAATGACATAAATAAATAAAGAGGACAACTAGGTGCCACAAAATGTAGGGCATTCAAGAAAAATGGAGGACATGACCAAAGAAAAGCTCAAAACATTCCTATAAATGTAAATGCATGCTTCTTAGTCATGCTCCAAATGGAGAATGTTTTGGATTTCCTCCTGGACAGAAGGTTGATATGGAGGACATGACCTGGAAAAGGAGGAGGACATCTGGTCACCCTGCCTCTTACAGAAAAAGCTAAATAGCTCACAAAACTACAAAACCCAGAATTCCATAGCACTGAGCTAGGGCAGTTAAAACAGTGTCAAATTAGATTCATTTTGCAGTGTAGATGCAGCCATAGCAAGGCCTAGGAAAGTTTTGCTTGAAGACCTTATTGTTGTTAACTCCGGTTGACCTTGACTCATGGTGGCCATGTGGATGAGACATCTCCAAGACCCCTTGTCCTCCCATGCTCTGTTCAGGTCCTGCAGGCTCAGGCTTGTGGCCTCTTTCATTGAGTCCATGGATCTTTAAACAGAGGCTGGGTGGCTACCTGTCAGGGGTATTCTTGCATGGCAGAGGGTTGGATGTGATGACCCTTGAAGTCTTTTCCAGCTCTATGAGTCTATGATTCTTTAAGCTTCCCTCTACCTTTCCTAGCACCATTGCCTTTTTTAATGATTCATTTTTCCTCATGATGTGGCCAAAGTACAACAGCCTGAGTTTAGTCATCTTGGCTCCCAAGGAGAGTTCTGTCCTGATCTGTTCCGGGCCGCATTTGTTTGTCTTCTTGGTTGTCCACAGTATCCTCAGCACTCTTCTCCAGCACCACATCTCAAACAAGTTAATTTTCTTTCTATCAGTTTTCTTCACTGTCTAGCTCTCACATCCATACATAGTGATGGGGAATGAAATGCATTAGATGATTCTAAATTTAGTGTTCAGTTGTGCATCTCTACACTTTAGGATCTTGACTAGTTCCTTCATGGTTGCCCTTCCCATTCCTAGTTTTCTTCTTGACTGCAGTCACCGTACTTATCAATGTTTGATCTAAGGCAGGGGTAGGCAACCTGCAGCCTGGGGGCCGGATGCGGCCCCACGAGGCCTTTGAACCGGCCCCAGGCTGGTCCTGCCGCCACCGCCACCGCCCCCCCCGCCATGATGATATTGATTATTGTTGTTATTACTTGTTCTTGGGGTTTTCTTGGCAAAATCTCCACAGGGATTTTGCCATCATGGCTTTTCTGGGTCTGAGAGAGCGTGCATGCATATTTTTAAAATTTATTTTATTTTATTTTAATTATTTTAATTATTTTATTTTTTTGCTTCAGCCCGCCAATTGTCTGAGGGACAGCAACCCGGCCCCCAGCTCAAAAAGGTTGCCTACCCCTGATCTAAGGTATGGGAACTCTTTAACTATTTTGATTTCCCCATTACCTTGGTTGAACCTAGGTTGAAACTGTCAAGTGGACTTTCACTTATGGCAACCCATGAATGAGAGACTGCCAAGTCTCCCTGTCATCAGCCACCCAGCTCAGGTCTTGCATACTCAGGACTTGTGGCTTCCTTGATTGAGTCAATTCATCTGGAATGCAATCGTCCCCATTTCCTATTGCCTCCTGCCTCAGCAAGCATTATCTTTTATAGTGAGTCATGTTTTCTCATGTTACGGCCAAAGCACAACAGTCTTATTTTAGTCATCATGGCCTGTAGAGAGAGTTCAGGCTTAATTTGCTCTAGGATCCATTTATTTGTCTTTTTAGCACTCCATGTTATCTATAGAACTTTTCTCCAGCACCACATTTCAAATGAGTTCATTTTCTTCCTTTCAGCTTTCTTCACTGTCATGTTTTCACAGTCATAAATAGATATGGGGAATTTGATGGCATGGACAATCCTAACTTTAATATTAAATGATATATGTTTACACTTCAGGATCTTGTCTAGTTCCTTCATAATTGCCTTTTCAAGTCCTGTTCTTCTGATACCTTGACTACTTTCTCCATTCGGATTAATGACTGGGCCAAAATATGGAAAGTCTTCAACTATTTCAATGTCTTTATCAATTTTAAAGTTAGGCAAATCATCTGTGATTATTATTTTTGTTTTCTTAATGTCCACCGGTAAACTGCCTTTGCACTTTCTTCCTTGACATCTGCATATCTTAAATTGTTGATGCTCTTTCTTCCAGTTTTCATGCCTCCCTCCTGTGAGTCTGGTCCTTGTTTACATACAATATGTTCAGTATAAAAAAGTTAAACAGGTAGGGTGATAAAATTCAGCCTTCCCTGCCAACAGGAAACCAGCTGGCTTCTCCATATTCTATCTTAACATTAGCCTCTTGTCCTGAGTACAGGTTACATATCAGGACAACCTAATGCTGTGGCACACCCTTTCCTTTAAAACCAGTCGATAGTTTTTCATGATCTACACAATTAAAGGCTTTACTATAATGAGCATAGGGTGATTTTCTTTTCAAATTTTTGGTGATCTCCATTTCCCAATGTATGCTTGCAGTATAATCTTTAGTGCCTCTTCCTTTTCTAAACCCGGCTTGGACATCTGGCACTTCTCACTCCATATATTGCAAAAATCTTTGTTTTAGAAATTTGATCATCATTTTGCTTGCATTGGAAAATAATGCAATTATCTTGTGGTTACTGCAATCCATGGTGTCCCTTTTCTGGGGATTGGAATGTACATTGAATGTTTCCAATCTGTGGATCATTGTTTTGTTTTCCATATTTGTTAATAGATTTTAGTTAGAACTACAGTAAATCCTATCACTGTAGCTTGTTTTATTTCGCCCAAATGCTCTGAGTGCAGCTTCCACTTCACTTTCTAAAACTGGGGGCTCATCTTCACATGGTTCTTCCTTGAATGAATTTGTCATGCTTTCATCTTTTCTATATAGTTCTACAGTGCATTATTTCCATCTTTTCATTTCTACTTGGTCATGTAATGTGTTCTCCTGCTGGATGTAGACCATCTCTACCCTTGGCTAAAATTTCCCTTTGATATCTCAGATTTTGTGAAAGAGGTCTTTTATTCTTCCTATTTTGTTGCCACCGTTTTCATATATTTCTCTGTACTGATTATTATAGTAGTTCTCCTTGTCCCTGCACAAAGTCTTTGAACACTTGCATTTAGGGTTCTGACCTTTTACTTTTTCAGTCACCTTTTATTTTTGCTTCTCACCTGTCCTTAACTGCTTGAAGAATTTCATCTGTCTCTCTCTAAGGGTTCTCTTTCTTTTTGGCTGCAGATAGTGTCTTTTTTTCATTTCTCCTTGACAATGTCCCTGGTTTCAGTTGAGTTCTTTTAGCTCCTAGTCATTAAGGCTTGATACTGAAAATCTATTCTTGTACATTATCTTTAAATTCTATGAGGATGTTCTTCAGATTTTATTTCAGCATAATGGATGGGTTATTGCTCTTTGGCTTTACTATAATTTTTGACATTAGCAAATCATGGTCTGTCCATAATCTGTTCCTGGTCTTGTTTTTGCAGAGAAAATGACGTTTCTCCACCTTCTGTTCCCAATTATGTAGTATATTTGATTTCTATATGTCGCCTTTGTATACAGTTGCTTCTTGAGCCACTTGAAGAATGTGTTTGTGATGAACAAACTGTTGGCCTTGCAAAATTAAGTCAATTGATCTCCATCTTTCTTTTTTGATTGTAGGCCAAATTTTCCTACAATCTTTGATTCTGCTTTGTTTCCTATTTTTGCATTCCAATCACCTATTATTAAAAGACATCCTGTTCTGGTGTGTGACCAACTTCTTCCTAGACTCCTGCATAGAATCTTTCAGTTTCTGCTTCTTCTACCTCTATAGTTGGAGCATAAAATTTGATTTAGGTTATATTGAGGGTTTTTTCCAGGTTTTATTGATATAATTCAGTCAAACTTTGCATTGTATCTTTTGATTTTGCTACATCTCTCATTACTATAAGTGCCATCCCATTTTTTCTTAGACATTCATTTCCTGAGTAAAACACTGCGAAACTATCTGGCTCAAAAATGTCCTACACCTGTCCACTTTAGCTCACTCACCCCAAGTTTTGTGATGTTTATAGATTCAATTTCTTGTTTTACTGGGGCTGCATCTGCACTGCAAAAAGAATGCATTTTGATATTGCTTTACCTGTCATGGCTCAATGCTATAGAATTCTGGCATTTGTAGTTTTGTGAGATATTTAGCCATATCTGTCAGAGAGCTTTGGTGCAATTAAAAAAAACCCTGCAAATCCCAGGATTCCATAGCATTGAACCATGACAGTTAAAGCAATGTTAAACTGCATTATTTCTGCAGTGCAGATGCAGCCTATGTCTAGCTTCCCCTGAACTGTGTTTCTCACATTCCATGTTCCTATAATATGTGCTGTGCAGCTTCAGACTTTCCTTTTGCCTTTGAACACATCAACTGCTGAACATCCATTTGCATCAAAGCCACAGCGCTGCTCACACCTGCCCCCTGTTCTACCACAGTAGTACACTGAGTGCCATGCAACATGGGTGTCTCGCCTTCTGGAACTATCTCTTGTTTCATTTTGGATTGTCTCATCATAGGGATTTTGTGGTTAAAGATCTTCAAAAGGAGATTTAACATGCTTCTCTTTGTGCTGTACTAACAAGTGTTAGCTAAGGTGCCACTGCTGTTGTCTCTGAGAGACCCTTTGCCAGTGTCACCCTCCAGTCCTTACAACTGTCCCAATGCTAGTGCTATTTTTTTAAAACTACTAGCTAGACAGAGGATGAGGAGGAAAAGAGGACAGACTAATGAGCAGAAAAATATTTTGTAAAAAAGGAGCTTCTTTGTCAGAGGCTTGGTTAACTTGAATAGTGTAGCATCATGTGATGTCAAAGAGACCTCTGAAAAAAAGATACAGGACTTTGTTTGAGTTCTTTGGAACCTTTAGTTCTTGCCGTCTCTTTTGGCTTTGCCTTAAAAATTATTCTAATGCTGAGCCTTTGCTCAATGTTAGCTTTTTACATGATAGGATTTTTATTTGTTGGTTGTTGTTTTAAATTTTAACTTGTATTTAAACAAGATCAAGTAACAGTTTTAAACACCCCCCAAAGCACCCCTTTTTCCAGTTTATTGCTTGAAACAGTTGTCACATTTTATTTTGGTCTGTTGGCTTAATGTTGCATGCTTTGAGAAACTCTTAGCTGCACAGCAGGATTGCGTTGTTGATGTTGTTCTCCTTCAAGTTGTTTTTGACTTATGGCAACCCTAAAACAACAGTTTTGGGGGGTTGAGAGTGTGTGATCTGCTCAAGCTCACCCAATGGGTTTCCATGGCCGAGCAGGGAATCATACCCTGATCTCCAGAGTCATAATCTAATGCTCAAACTACTACATCACATTGGCTGTCAATTTTCAAAACAGCTAAATAAATGGCAAGCTAGAAATACAAAGATGCTGGAGCATCAAACAGGTAGGGAAGCCTGTTGTGAATGGAAAGAATGCTTGAAAAATGCCATTTGTGGTTTGTTTTATTTTGTTTAATGTGAGAATGAGAGGAAAACAGAGTGGAGAAAAGCTCTGGAATGAAAGATAACCCAATGCCCTTTGAAAATGAGTACAGGTAGTACTAAAACAGGTAATGATTAACAGGTTCTCTTATGGAAGGAGAATGAGTGTCACCCTAACTCCAGCAGTGTCAGTAGGCAAAACACAAGAGCCATGGTCACCTAGTAGGGATTTGAACCTCAATCTTAGTTCTAGCCCTGACCTCTGTACCACACTGGTTCTTACAAGGAAGGTCTATCTAATCCTTAATAACTCTCTTACTTATCTGTGGGAACCTCATGCCTTCTCACTCATGAAAGAAAGCTACATTTCACCTCTTCGTTGGCAATATTATGTTTAGTTTTACATCATACAGACCAGGAAGAATGAATTCTGAGCTTGGAAACCAGCTCCGGGACTAATATTATGCATTTTCTAAATAGCACTGTTTAGAAAATAAAGGATCAAATTAAAAATAAAGAATCAGTGAAAGCTACTTTGCAGGTCTCCTACCTCTGCTAGAGACCCACTCAGCTGTAAGCATGATATATGAACAAGGGACAACCATGATGTTGTATGGCAGTGGGATGCTATGTGAAGGAGAGTTTCAGAAGAAGAGCTCCTTTTCCCCTTCTCACCACTGTCTATCCATCTTGATTAACAGTTTTATCAGCAGCCCCTCTTTTATTCTGATCAATTTGTTTTGTCAGATTTGCTTTAGTATTCCTGCCTACCAGTTTAATCCTATAAAAAGTACAGTGCATCTATGCTGTGGTGATTTCAATGACTGAATACATTTATTCATTAGGAGAAATCACCCCTACAATCTCTTGCTTGGGGGCTTCTTCTAGTCACTTTTGGCTGATGGGATCATAAAGGTCTGTCAAATAACACAGATTTGCCCAAGTGTGGCTTGCCCATGGACACCCAGTAGGCTTCCACGACAGAGTGGGGATTTGAACCCTGTTCTCCAGAGTCATAGTCCAATGATGAAATCACAACACCACGAAGGGTATTGTAAGTCACAGTCTGTACCTTGAAAAACAAGTACAGTATTACAGATGCTTCCAGGCAAACACATTTTTTTGTTCAATTGAGCAGCACATCTGAGAGCTATTTGTGTAATAGAATGATATCTTAGGATTCTGGATGGTAGCCAATAAAGAATAATTGCCAGATTCAGAACTTAATGTTTAAATTATAAATATATCATCTGATGGGGGTCGAGGGAGAACTTTGGCTACAACATTAGTTTGTGATCTATCTTTTTGAAATAATATATGCATTCTAAAATAATAACTTTTCCTTTTAAAACATATTTGCATGTTTATTTATTGATGTTTTTGGATTTGGGTTGGGAAAGAGTGGAATTTTCAACTAAACACAGTACTATGAACTTTAAGGGATTAATAAACAGAAGAATAATGGATTTGAGAAATCTGATGTGGTAAAGCTTCATTATTTCTGAATTGCAAACATCATATTCATGTGAGTTAGCCCAAAGTTTAGAAGGTTTTTTAAAAAACAAAATGTACCAAGAAGGAAGGCAGAAATCATATCTGTATATTTTGTTTAAAAGAGCCTGTCTGACCACACAAAAACACCCTCTTTTTAAATAATTTCTGTTCTGCAGCTTATATTTAATGAACCATTAAAAATGCTGGATATGCCTGCTAAACAATTTCTTTTGTACAGTAGTGTGTGTTCAACTCATTTATTCATGATGTTCCTTTAAATGATTGCAGATCTTCCCTTCCAGAGTAGGAGATCAGAATCATTTTGCATTTAACACATCCTTGGCACAAAGAATATGACTGCCAAATCATCTCTGTCACCTTTCCCTCCATAAAGTGCAGCCTCACCTGGACTCGCAGGCAATGACCACACGGTGCTTGGTCCAAGATAATGTTTTTTATTATTAAAAAAACCCCCTAAGAACCCCAAACAAACCCCCAAACTAAATCTTGAGTGCTCAAGGGTGCCATCACCAGGACACAGATATGCAGCAGGTACAGGCTTATATACAGGTTGGTCTCAATTGGTCTTAATAAACAAAACACAACAATGCAAAACCAAACACCTGTGCATGAAATATGGTAGACCAAACAAACAATTTAATCAGGGCTAACTTGGTACCAAGGGATGATTTACCAGAGTACCCACTATGAACCTCCTCATGTTGGGGGCCACTTTCAAATGTTACTCCCTTTTTTTTTTGGATTATAACTCCCAGGATCACCTGGCCCACAACGTTAAAAGCAGCAACATTTCTTGACTTGGATCTGAAAGGAAGCAATCAGCTATATAGTAGCATCTAAATGCAGAGCCCCTGTGAAGTAATGAAAAAGGAACTACTGCCTCTTAAACCATGAACTGTAGCTTTCATTCATCACTGAATAATCATAAGACAATTATAGATATGTCATTAAGGCAGGGGTAGGCAACCTTTCCCCTTTAAGGGCCGAGGGACTTCAGCTCCCAGAAGCCTCAGCCATGTTGGCCAATAGTCCCATGTTGGCCAATAGCTCCTGGGATTCTGGGAGCTGAAGTCCCTCGGCCCTTAAAGGGGAAAGGTTGCCTACCCCTGCATTAAGGGTTAATAGAGTTTCCAGGTAAAGAACCAGTATGGAGTAGGGGACCAAATGGTAGACAAGTACTGGTAAACTTAGCTTCAAATCCAATTAGAAAATCATGAATTTATATAGTATTTTTAAAAATTTTCCTGGCATTATTATCTCAGACAGTAAAAGGAAGTAAAAGGACTAAATACAGGCTAAAAATCTACCCTCTAAATCAGATCTTATTTTGCTTGCACATATTTGTAAGAATTTGTGATTAACTTTTTCCACTGAAGAAGACCAATGTGGTTGAAATGAATTTGATATCAATGCAGTGGTGTCATTGGGCCTGGGGCTTCTGGTATGTGAGCAGGGCTCCCTAGCTTCTGATGCAGGGGATGGGTGTCTGGAGGTGGTGTGCTCGTCATGAGGATAACAGATGATGGCACCGATGTGGGGGGCACACTTGGCACCTTTCATGCTGCCGTATTGTTTTCCTAATGAAAAGAACAGGTGACGGGAATAGGTGTCACCCCTCTTCTGGGTGCCACCTTGTGCAGGCTTCACCTCCCACACACACCCTAATGATGCTACTGTATCAATGGCACATTGCTATTTGTTGCCTATGCTTTCCTCTTTTGATCATGAAATTTCTAAGTATTAAGTTATTGTCGTTAATTATTTCTACAATTATAAAATTTGACATGAATTTGTATAGTATTTTTAAAATGCTTTCATTCTTTACACATTTCATTGTTGTTAACTGCCTTTGAATTGACCCCTATTCATGGTCGATCCACCTTGTGGATGAGACATCTCAAAGACCCATATTTTAAAAGAGAAATTGGAAGAATTTTAACTGGTTTTTAACTATTTACTTAACATTTTTGAAGTGTTTTTTATTGATTATGTATAGCCTTGGTGGCCCTGGTAGGTTGAGGCAATAAATGGCTCAAATGAATGAATGTATGAATGAATAATACTAGTACTGATTATGCTTCAGAATGGAGCATCTTTCCTGCCATAGCATTGGGCCAATTCAGAATTTACCTTTGAGTAACTTGGTGAAATATTTGCAGGATCAAGATTTCCCATACCTAGACCAGTTGTTCCTGGACATGTAGTAAGATCAGAAATTAGTAAATTACAGTTTTATTGCACTGAGTGAATCAAAATCTTTGATTATCCATTGCCTCCTGGGACAAAATTTAGATTCTAGAGTCAAGATGTGTGAGGCATATTTGTCAAAATAGCAGTGCCACTCAACTATGGACCTTATCACACGGGGTCTAAAGCAGACAGAACCCCGTCCCATCCCCGTCCCATTGCGGTTCCTTTTCTCGTGTGTTCACATGACGTCGCACAGAACCCCGTCCCATCCCCATCCCATTGCGGTTCCTTTTCCCGTGTGTTCACACAATGTCGCAGAGAACCCCTTCCCATCCCCGTCCCAATGCGGCATCATCCCCGTTCTTTTGAATGCTGGTTTCCTGGGGAATTACATTTGCATGACCAGAATGATACCGGAATGATGCTGCTTTCGTTCATTGCGCAATGATGCTAGTTGCGTCTGATAGCAATTTCCGTCTTGTGGGGTCTATACCGGTATAGTTCTGGATTGATTCCATACCGCTTTCTTGCCACTTTGAGACCCGCGTGTGATAACGTCCTTAGTGTGTATGCATAGCATAAAATGAAGAAAAGTCTTGCTTATGAGAGTGTAGTGTTTAATTGCTTTGCTCATTGTTACTATAATCCAGCTAGGCACATTATATATTTAAATGATAAAATAGTATTTCATAAATTATGTTTAAATTCTACATGTAAATTAAAAAGAACATTCTGATACATTAGGCCCGAGAAGGTGGTCTCAATAAAACTTGACTGATAAGTATTTTAAACTGCAGAATTTTAGAGTCTGCAACATTTATGCATAAGAACATATATACCACTAGTCTGGGTGAATGGAGGTTATATTTAGGAACAGAAATACAAAGCATGTTTCTTTTCTATCACAAACTGAAAATGTAGATAAATATGATACGAAAACATTTATCTCCTTGGTTACAAAAGAGATATAATTTGCCCTATCATTGCTAACCACACACACCCAACTAGCACAGCACAACAAAACCTTTATAATGAAACATTCTGTTAACCAAATAATGAAATGGAACCACACTGTTTATGTTCTTTAAATATTTTCAGATTTAGAATTGTTACCTCTAGATCAGTGCCAGAATAACTGTGTGCTCTAAAAGCAGCCCATTTCAGGAAAACAGTCGCTGGTCGAAAAGATTTTTAAACTTGTCTTATGCAGTCCTGGAAGATTAAGGCTGGAGCTGTACAGCCCCCAAAGAGTTGAAAGATTTTGCAAGTGACAGTAATTAAACCCTGCAGCTGCTGTGCTCCAGAGCTTGCATCATTTCAGGTGTCATTTTTAAACCAGCCAGGCTTAAATTTCAGCTTGTTTGGCATGATTGTGTATCTTCACAAATGATGTTTCCCATTGCATGGCCTGTGGCAAGAGAAGGTCCCCCTGCCCCCCTTAGAAAAATCACTGGATCCCCAATAGTTAGTTATATGTAGTTCCATCTTGCTTACAGCAGTTATTATGAAAAAGATTTAGGTGGAATTACGAGGGTGGAGCTAGGGAATGGGGCTGTCCTTGTTAAAAATAGCAGCCTCACTAAGATATATTTAGCCTTGATATTCCTTCTGTGATTATTTCATCTGAGCCTCAAAAATCAGGTAAGAAGTACCTTAAGAAATTCAGAGAAAGAAAGGGAGAGTGCCCACATGATTTCTGGACCCCAGCTAGTTGTATACAAATAATTAACCATTAAAAAAAAGTTCTCATGGCCATTCTTTTAAGTGGGTTGATGCATCTAAGTAGGTTCCAATCCATGAAAATTTATCTTAAATAAGTCCACTTTAAGGCTTAGGGTTAGGGAATCATGGGAACTGTATTTTATTGTGGCACCAGAGCTCTCTGACAGAGAAGGCTCAATGTCTCAGAAAAAAAAATTCCCCACGATCCCCTAGTACTAACCCTAACCCTTAAAGTGGACTCAACTTGCACTATTTCTGGTAGTCTGCAAAGGCCCATAGCTCCCCTCCTGGAAACGCATAAATAGCAGCCAGATCCAATGATGTTTTCAAGTCTTTTACCCCAAGTCTCAAGTCAAGTCTCAAGTCTCCAACTTCAAGTCTCATGTCTGCTACTCCTAGGAAAAGTTTTAGAGGGCTTCTCTGCTGTGCAGCAGGGACAGGCTGCTGAGTAGACCTCAACCCCTGCCCAAACAAGTATGTCATGTTTCTTGGAGGGGAACAGCAAACATACTGGGCAGTGGGCTAAAGGCAGGGATTTACAGGAAGCAGGGGCTTTCTGCATGGCAGACATAAAGTACTACTTCTGTCATGTGACCAGTAGGCAAAAAGCAGTGATACTGTGATGTTATTCAAAGAAGGGAAGCTGTTTTCCACTCTGTAACATTTCTGGATGAAGTTAGGTCAGCAAGTCAGTCGCTAAAATTATCGTGAGTGGATTCGAGTCAGTGCATCATTCATTGCAGAGTCAAGTCAAAGTTGAGTCACTGAAGCAACCTAAGTCCAAGTCAATCGACTTGAGTCTACATCACTGGCCAGTTCTAATGGTTTTCAATTAACTTGTGGCTCTCTACGTTGTTGGGCCACAGGGAAGTCCAACAACATCTGCAGCAACCCCCTCTGTACCCATTTAGCATAAGATGCATAATTAATGATTGATAATACACGTGTAAGCATGTTTACTCAGAGGCAGATCTCAACACATTCAATGGAATTTATTCGTAGGTAAGTATTTTTAAAATTGCAACCTCAGTTTGGCCATGAAAAAACACATTAAGAAAATGAACATCCTGGAGGTATAAAATAATTTCCCCCCTTCTTTTTGAGATCCTTCATCATGGCAACAATTCTTGCAATTCAATTTTGAAAATTGACTGATTTTTGTTCTCAGCAGTGTGGTCATGGAACATGGTTGTAAAACAAGGGAAGAGAAAAATCCCCATGCTAATTATTAAAAACAACCTCAAGAGCATCAAGTTTAGTATAATATCCCCATTATTCTGTAATATATGAAACACACTGATATATTACACAATCCTTTCACCTCAAATATTTTGAGTACTAAAAGAAACCTAATAGAAATAAGGTGATCAATTGCAAAATCTCTCACACACCCTTCAAAATATAGGGTTTGCAGTATGTACAGGAGTCCATTGCAGTGTGCCTGACAAATGGTCATCCAGCCTCTGCTTAAATACCTGAGGACAGAGAATAGTAGTGGTGCAGCTCCTATCTGCAATACTTCAGTCTGGCTGTGGAAATACAAAATGTCAGGTGGAGACCAGTCTTGCTCTGCCCTGCCCTTTTAATTGAAAAAAAAAAGTTAAAAGAAGGTGAAGGAAGAAAAACATAATATAGGTATTATAAGAGATGAAGATACAGTCGTTCTCATAGAATATATAGTATAGAAAAAGTAATTGATAATTATAGGAAAGATAAGGTGAACTCAACTGGGAAATAAAGTTCAATAAAGCCTCAATTAATGTAATCAAAGGAATGAAAGAGAAAGGATGAATGTTTGATTTGTAGTTATAATATTGTTATGTCATATGTTGTTATATTAGTGATTTGTAGGATGTATGTTAATGCTATATGTTGTTTATCTGTATTTGATTTTAAATTGTAATAAAAATTCATTAAAAAATAAAAAAATAAAGCAGTAACAGATAGTATTATGACACAGTTATATTTAAAATACTTAAACCCAGGATTCCATAACATTGAACCACGGCAGTTAAAATGTCGCCAAACTACATTAGTTCTGCAGTGCACATTAGACCTGAGAAGAACCTCTCTTATGTCACCACCAGACATGTTTATGAAGGTAGGAGGACTAAGAGAAGGGCCTCCTTCACAGATTTCAAAGCATGGGCAGGCTTGTATGAGATGATACAATATTTCAGATTGCCTGGACTCATTGTATAGGCCTTTGTAGGTCAAAGCTGGTTTTCCCATTATACAAAAATAATTTCCCTTTTTTTTTTGTGGGTTTTTTGGGCTGTGTGGCCATGTTCTAGAAGAGTTTCTTTCTGACATTTCACCAGCATCTGTTTTCTCTGAAGCTGCCAGACACAGATGCTGGCGAAACGTCAGAAAGAAACTCTTCTAGAACATGGCCATACAGCCCGAAAAACCCACAAAAAACTATGGATGCCGGCCATGAAAGCCTACGACTTCACATTTCCCTTTTGCTTGTGGAGTTTATCCATGCCTAATGATACTGCCGAGCTGCTGTTTAGTATCATATTTATTGCTCCAGTCAATATTCAGGTGATGCATAGATTCTGTACATAGATTTACTCCATATCCTTGATGATACAGTCCTGCAGGCACACTTCTTAAATGCTATAACACTAATTATGTGCATTATTACATCCATTATATTAAGTTATATTAATAATATGTTATTATAAGTGATCAACTAATGCATTTCAGCCAATGTGCATGTGTAAAGATACCATCTTCTCAGTCTAGTTTAGGCTCACACCAAAAATGTGCTTCACTTCTAAGATGCACAATATATTAAGGCATGTGCACTGCATACACTTATATATACAAGAATGAGACCTAGGTTGTTGAGTGAAACAAAACCCCCAAATTTATTTGGATTAAAGGATAGGCAACAAATCGATTCTATTTTTTAAAAGAGTTTAATTATTATTTTTTACTAGCAAAAGTACCCAGCTTCACATGCATTCTAATGTAATACCATTGGCCCTCTGTATCGGTGGGCTTGCCATCCATGGACTGGAGCAACCATGGATGGCTGTGCCCTATTCTCATCAATGGTGGCATGTACACATGGCTGTGCCAATGCGATCATGTGCACATTGCCCCACCATTGACTATAATGAGACTTGAGATCCTGTGATATTTAGCATCCACAGGGGAATCCAGAATGTAACCCTGTAGATATCAAGGGCCAATTGTATACAAAAATCTCTAACAAAAATTATGAAGTTGTCAAAGTTGGGCATGTGTCTCTCCAGTATGAGTGCATCTACAGACTGTGATACTTAAGAATGTCTCTTGTCTTTTTGGTAGAGGTTCTTCATAATGGGGTAGTTGAAATGTAGCCCCATTGCAAGGTTAACACTTGAAGGTCATCCTTTTCATGTGATTGCTTGGTACTGAATACAGGAAGCTGATACTGATCCAATTGTAAACAATTGATCACAACCATAATCCAAGGCCAGACTGCAAATGAATATAGAGTTTTGTTTTTTGCATTCAGTTGTGGTTCTTCACCCCAGCCATTGCTACTCTGATTGCCTCCTGTCTTGGAAGCTGCCTCTCTAGAATCTCAACTGGTCTGGATACAATCTTTCCCATTCTGTCCAGTGCTCTGTTGTCTACATTATCCTTGCTCCAAACTTTGCTATTTCCTTTTTTTGGCAAGCTGGGTTCTTCTAGAATGCCTTGTTTTAATAGGAGCTAATGTGTGGAATAATAGCTATGTGTCTGCCACATGTGACTAAAGATGGTACTTTAGATTACAAACACCTTTAAATCAAGTCTGTCACTTGTTGACTGAAGATGGTACTGCAAGTTATAGACATTTGAATTGGTTAAAATTATGTAATATATTATTAAAACTAAGTAACCCCTGATACAGACATTCCTAGGGTCTGCTTCATATTCATGCCAAATGTCAGGTATCCAGACTTCAACATGGGTTTCTGAGAAACAAGTCATGCCAGACTAATTTGATCTCCTTTTTAAAAATAAAATTACCAGCTTGGTAGACAAAGGGAATGCTGTAGATATAGCATATCTCGATTTCAGTAAGGCCTTTGACAGGGTTCCCCATAACATTCTTTCAAACAAGCCTGTAAAATGTGGGCTAGACAAGGCAACTGTTACATGGATTTGTAATTGGTTGACTAGTCAAACCAAAAGGGTGCTCAGCAATGGCTCTTCTTCATCCTGGAAAGAAGTGACCA
>CM034703.1:283070847-283086025 GCA_020142125.1 Phrynosoma platyrhinos
GAGCCTGGGAGTAGCCATTGAGAAGGCTCTGCTAGATCCTCATCAAATGTACCTATGATGGAAGTATGTTTCCTGTGTTTTGCTTTATTTCTATTTTGGTGTTTGTGTTTCTCAGCCTTTTTGAGTCTCTGTCCTCTCCTACTAAACCTATTCTAATATCCCTCCCATACTCCCATGCCCCTCCTGTCCATCTGCTTTCTGGGGGAATATATATGGTAGCAATGGATCATTTAGTAAGCTTATCGCACGGCACTTCAAAGAACGGGAATGGAACGGAATGGAAGGGAATGGAACGGAGCAAAAACGAGTTTTACTGCATGGGAGAACGGCACCAATGCCTCTGGGAGTCCCCGATCCGTTCCCCAGCCATTCTTGGCAGCCAATTTTTGAAGGATAAAGAATAAGTGGATACAGCTTGCCAACTGTACTTTCTCTTTATTGCTTTGTTTAGAGGTAGATGGCATCATGCCCAGAACTAGCCAGTAAGCCTGTACTCTGCTGTCTGACACATAAACAACCTCCTCTATGCTTTAAATAGACACATTTATTTCCATCATTCCATCATATTCCAGCTTCATGGGCTTAAATTTTTGAGATATATATATATATATATATATATCTCTTAACCTGTAATAAATGGTTAGGAATGATGGGATTTGTAGTCCACACATCTGGAGAGCACCAGGTTGGATAAAGCTGATCTAGATGTTGACTAGAACGCAAGTAGCTATATCCTCTAGCTGCTGCTTGAAGGATTTCAATAGAGAATGGAAGATGGAATGTGTGATTTCTGCTAGGAAGGAGCGACCCTTAACCCCAGTGTTTCTTCCAGCGATCTTCACAGTGTATTTCTTCCAGAGTTCCAGCATACTGCCCCTGTCCTTGCAAGTCTCTCTTCCTCACATAGCCCTCAGTCTGAAAGGCACTCAACCTGTCTGACAGCTCTAGAATTGGCACTCCATGCTAACTGTTGATGTGCTCTGGCTCACAGACTGTTAAAAGAGACAAAACAGGAAAACCCCAAACCAATCTGATCTCACAGCTAGTCATGAAAATGGATGGCACTGTGTGAAAATAAAGTGAAAATTGCATTGGGGTGGTGTGGTATGTGTCTTGGTCTATTTTCTCCATATGGCTGTGGGTACATGTGTGATTTAAATTGTTCTGAGAATAATTTTTAAATAGTGCTTGTAAACAAAGTGATTTACATTCCCAGTTTATTGTCGCCCACAAAGAGCATCAGAAATATAACATGGATGGATGCCGAATACCTAAAGCGGCCTGCCAATAATAACAATATGAAAAACAAGGGGGATGAGGAAAGGCCAGAAAAGAACCCATGAGATAAGCAATGTGCCCAGAAAGCATATGACTCTCCCGTACAGTTCAAGACTGTGTTTGTGACACAGCTCCCTCTGTTATAGTAGTGAAAAGCATGCAGCTCAACCAGCTACAGGAATCCCTCTGGGGCACTTGGGCAGGCCTCCAGTCCACTGGTTTGCCTTGCTGCTAATGAATCAGCCTCTTTTGCAAAGTTACCTCCCCAGCTTGTTTACTTGGAAATGAAGTGCTTAAGGAACAGGGTGCCCTCCATGCATAACAATGATCCCTGTTTTCAGATGGCTTCTCCCTTTGCTCTCCTTTGTATTTACCAAAGGAGGCATCTGCATGCACTTAAGGGTGCCAGTCTGCCTGTATCTGCAAAGAACTTCCAGGAAACAGCCCTTAAGAACATGAGAACATTTTCAGTTCAAGAGAGAGCTGGCATTTTATGCTGCCAACTCTTCAGCACATTCTCTCTCTCTCTCTCTCTCACACACACACACATATATGTCTATTAGCCAGTTCCAGATTTTTTTTTTAAAAAAAAAAGTTTTCAAGAATATGAAAGCATAGACTAGATCTGACCAGAGGTGAACCTTCATCAAAGAGTTTGGCCAAAAAGAAAAAAAAAAAAAAGAATTTGCCATGCTAGGAAGTCCCCAGGAGTGAGTGACAATTCACTTCTAAACCAAAACATGTGTCTGTGAAAAGTAGATTTTAAAAGTGTATTTTTAAAAAAAAAAAAGCAAGTGATTTTGTCATTATTTCCAGGTTGTTAAAAAGATATATATTTAGAAACATTTAAAGACCAAGATGTGGCCTTGGCAAGTCTAAAGGGACACTGTCCCTCAGACCCACCAAAGTTGCACAGTCCCCATCTAGGCCATCTAGGAGTTTTTGGGAGATGAATTTTTATTTGATTTCATTATTCCAATTCCTTGTTTTATTGTTTATTGTCTTTTGTTGTATTTTATTGTTGTATTTTAACTTTTTTCTAGTTTAATTCTGTTTTAAGGGGATGGGAGGGTGGGATTATGGGATGAGAGATGTTTTAACTTGTCAGTTTTAATATGTTGTAACCCACCCCCATTGCTCTGCAGAGGGGCGGGCTATAAATAAAAATTATTATTATTATTATCTAAAATGGTTCTGAGTGTTGTCTTTGTATAGCAATGTGTGTTGTTTTCCTTGGTCTAAAATGTGGCAAGCTGGTTGAGGGGAACTCCGCTCATTCCACTGAGTGGGGACCTGGATGTGTTCCCCAAGGTCCAGTCCTGATGGCATGGTGGAACTTTCTGTTTCTAACCAATGACAGATAGATAATTTCTGCCAAACTTAAAGACAAGCAATGAAGGCAACAGTGCTTCACTCTTGTTTGCCCCATCTCTAACGCAGAGGACCCATTTTGCTTAGAGGCCTATTTTATATGAAAGAAGGCTGTTTTATGGACAGAGATTTTGATTTTTCTTTCTTTCTTGTTAGCTATCTGACTATAGAACATCAACTGCTTCCTTTCCCCTCTAGTAAGCATAACTAATGGTGTACAAATTTACCTTGTCAGAAATTGTAATTGCTTCATCAAGTTCTCAATGCAACATTGGATATTTGCATAAAAGTCCTCTGTTGGGCCAAATGGTTAAGCATTCTCTAAATTTTTGCACATGTACATGACCAAAGAGAAATATGGTGTGCGCACAATATACCATTGTTTCTTAGGGCTGTGTGTCATGACCTCATATATTGTTGGTTTTCATGTGTGTATTTTTTACCACAGTCATCTGGTTCCTTTGGCAACAACAACTCAAGGGTTAAAATAATATCCATGAACATTTACATTAGAAACAAGAACATTTCCATGAAGATATTGGTTGGAAACAGAGTGTTTTCAAAAGGCAGTCTCTGAATTCTTAGTCATGCAGAATGTGTAGGTGCAGAAAATATAAACTGATTTGTGATAATGAGTTTGAATTACAAGCCTATTAAAGTTTGTTGAAGTCCAGAGTCATTTATACATCTGGACATCACAAAGCTAATAATATTACAAAGCTAGATTTAACTTGTGAACCAACTAATTTTGAGTCTATAATTTGAGTCTGAGATTTCTGATATGAAAGCTATTTTTTCTTCACCACTCCTTTAATGTGACTACCTATCCTCTGCCTTTGGTCACTGTAATAATGGTCCAAAACACATTGCTGAAATAATCTAGTTTGAGACTGCTTTAACTGCCCTGGCTCAGTGCTAGGGAATCCTAGACCGTGATAGTGAACCTATGGCATGCGTAACAGAGATGGCACGTGACGCCATTTGGCCTGGCATCTGGCGAGGAGAAGGAGGAACAGGAGATGCGTGCCTGTTCTTCCTCCTCCCTGATTTTTACCAGCCTCCAGCTATCTCTCCAGAGGCAGCTGGAAGCTGGTAATGGTTCATGGGGAGAAAGAGCATTCCCTGGAGGCAGTTGGAGGCCTGAAATGGCATGTGGGAAGGAGGAGGAACAGTCCTTCCGAGGCAGCTAGAGGCTGGCAAAGGTGTGTAAGGAGGAAGAGGAACAGGTGCGTGGAGGCAGCTGGAGGCTTGCAAAGGTGTGTGGGGAGAAGGAGGAAGAGGTGTGCACCTGTTCCTCCTCCTCCCTGACCTTTACTGGCCTCCAGCTATCTCTCTGGAGAAACAGCTGGATGCGGGGGGGGGGGGGGGGGGGGGAGAAATCCCGCCCTGGAAGTCCTGCCCCTTGAGTGCCAGAAAAACTTTTAGTTGGGGCACTATTTAAACTGAAAAGGTTCGCCATCACTGTCCTAAGAATTGTAGTTTATTGTGGCACTAGAGCTCTCTGACAGAGAAGGCTAAATGTCTCTCACAAAGCTACAGTTCCCAGAATTTCCTAGTATTGAGCCAGGGCAGTTAAAGTAGTCTCAAACTGGATTATTTTTGCAATGTGTTTTGGACCAATATCTCTGATCATTATAACACTGTGCCATCCTATGGAAGATGCAATAAAAGGGAGAGATTTACTCCTAGGAAAGTATGAATAGGATGGTAATCATAATAATCAACCATCTAAATAACATCCTCTATCTGATTCAAGACTAGAGTTGTGGTTTGAGCATTGGACCATAATTCTTGAGACCAGGGTTTGAATCCCTATTTGGCCATTGGGTGGTTTTGGGCAAGTCATGCTCTCTCAGCCTCAGAGGAAGACAATGGCAAATCCTCCTCTGAAAAATCTTGCCAAGAATACTTTATGATAGGTCCATCTTAGGGTCCTCACAAGTTGGAAATTACCTGAAGGTGCACAACATCAATAACAGCAACTGTGATTTGATAATAAATACTAACACTGGACAAAATGTAGCTGTGTTTTAACTCTGGTCAAAAATGTCCATTAGTGGTTTTAGTCTTACTTATATCAATATCTGTAAGTGGAGTACTCAGAAAATGTTCTGTTCTTGAATAGCTGCCACAGTGTTCCAACAACAGATGGACCTGTTAGTCTTGAAAGGTTTGACAGGTCTTGAAACAGCAGTACTTGTGGTCCGGATGCGGCTTCTCACCTCCTTGCCAAAGCTGTTGTCAGCAAGCCACTCTCAGAATACTGTTCATCACTTCTTCTCTCCAGAGTGACAAAAGGTAGTAGATTTTGTGTAGAAGGCTATGTAGCACATCCCAGTGTTCTTAAGGATATATGTAGCATCGCCGGGTTAGAAGAGATCCCAGAGACCATTTAGTCTTTCCTCTCCCAGTACAAGAATCCACTTGTAATCGAATCTCTGTTTAAAGGAATTTATCTAAGGACTTTTGTGTGTGTGTTCACTCAGTAGTTACAAATAGGAAGGCGTAAGTATTCTGTGGTTGCCCCTAGACTCTGGAACTCCCTGCCCAGGGAGAGCAGAATGGCCCCTTTCTTGATGGCCTTCCACTGACAGGTGAAAACCTTCCTTTTCAGACAGATATTCAAAATAGAAAACTTTTAATGAACAGCCTGGGATACTATATTATTTTAAATGAATTTTAAACAATTTTATCTTCTTTTTTATTTTATTGTAGTAGTTTAATTCTGTTTTTTATGTATTATTTTTGTACATTTTTAATTGCATTAATTTTTTTTTAATGTTGTAAGCCATCCTGAGTCCCAGTCCTGAGAGAAGGGTGGGATATAAATAAATTAATAAATACTACTACTACTACTAACAACAACAACTTCCTCATATCAGGGATAATTTCAAATAACCAAATCCCATGATGTACACCATTAGGATTCTCACATTTTAGCATTTTAATACAATCTATTCCAGGGGTAGGCAACCTTTCCCCTTTAAGGGCCGAGGGACTTCAGCTCCCAGAATCCCAGGAGCTATTGGCCAACATGGGACTATTAGCCAACATGGCTGAGGCTTCTGGGAGCTGAAGTCCCTCGGCCCTTAAAGGGGAAAGGTTGCCTACCCCTGATCTATTCTAATCCATACCTTAGAAAAGGAGGTAGCTCAGAGCAACTACACCCAATTTCATACCTGCGTCAACTTTCATGGTGGCCACTTTGCTTCTCTTTTTCTCAACAATCCTTCTATATTCCCCTTTGCAAAACTTTGCAAAAAGATTTCCCATCTGCAAAACTTTCCCTTCTGTGCAGTTCAGGCTGGGAATGGGAATGCCTCCTTTCTTCTACAATTTGTAGACATGGAGTCTGGAGCACAACCTTTCCTGTAAGCTCCCCACCTTTTTGTTTAGGAATGCAGCAATAATTCTCAGCCAGGGAGCTCTAGTGCCTCACCAAACTACAAACCCCAAGATTCCAAAGGATGCCGCCATGGCAGTTAATTGTGTGATAGAGCCTCATGTATGAGAGGAGACCTCCACTCCCTGTATGTGTGTGTAGAATACAATTGAGTCCCCTCACCCCAAGAGTACAAAAATGTCAAAGCCTATCTAGACCTGCTAAGGCACAGTGCATGACATCCCTGGCTGTCTTACAGCAGGGAAACATATCAGTATGTGTCCATAATAACCAGGTCCTTTCAACATAATGTTGTGACTAATGAAGCATAGATAAGCTTTGTGAACCTTACAATGATATTAGAACTGTAGACCTCAATGGATCAATATAGCATGAACAAATATTTTTGATTTGTTTTTCCATGATCACGGAAATTCAGTTTCATGAGACACTGAAGAGGTGCTAGCAAGGCCTCCCTATGCATTGGGAGCCTGCATAAGAAGAGCAGACTCAGAGGTAGGGCTACTTTTCGGACAACAACTCTGAAATCCCCAGCTAGCATGGCCACTGGTGGAGTTTGAGAATTTTGGGGGTTGTAGTCTCCAAGCTCTGTTTCCTCCCTTGGTCTGCTCAAAATTGACTCCTTTCTTGGTTGCTTCCTTATTTGTGGGAGAAAAGCATTTGGGGACATCAGGTTTGAGCAAACATACAGCAAGAAGAGAAAGGTTTCATCCACCTTCACGTTTCCTCTGTGATAACTTATTTGACCTTCAGTACTACTTCCCTTTGGCATATTGGGCACCACTAAGTACATTTACAAATGCATCTGTTTCTCCCATATAAGAGAAATAAAACTGCCACTCAACTCTTCCCAACACATTAAAAGACTCTAACTTAACAGGAATTCAATCTCAGTGGTTTATTCCCTGTGGCACAATAGTATTTAAACGTTTTCATTAATGACTCAGAAAGTGAGAATTCCAAAATAATCTCATCCCCACCCCTTTCATCCCTTTTTTGTTCCAAGACAACTATTTAGCTGATCCATATTGTTACAGCCCATTTCATTTAATTCATTTGCAGTTTTGTTTGTTTGCTAATCCATAAACTTCTGTCTGTCTGTCTGTCTGTTAGTCTCTCTATATATTAAAAAGTGGATCTCCATTTCTCAGACTTTCATTTTGTGAGTAAAAAACATCCTATGTAGACTGAAGAAAGCAGACTGGTGTCTTTCAGACATTATTGTTAGTGTAAAGAGTAGCCTATGAGATCAATATGGGAAAATGGATGCCAATATCCTACACTGTCAGACATAACTGTGACTTTGGAGCTCTGTAATGATAGCTATGTCTGATGATTATTGTTGTACACCTTCAAGTCATTACCAATTTATGGCAACCTAAGCCAAACCTATGAGGCTGAGTTTGTTTGACTCACCCAAGGTCATCCAGTGGGTTTCCATGGTGGAGTGGGGAATCGAACCCAGATCTCCAGAACTGTAGTCCAGTGTTCAAACCACTACATCATGCTGGCTCTCTGATGATGCACCCCTAACCTACCTTTTCTGCCAGAAAGTGACCCCATAAGTTAATAACTGAAGGGTTCCCAAGACACTACAGTTCAGGACACTGGTAAATGATGTCTGCAGTGCCCTTCTGGTTGTGAGATACACTGAGAATAGGCATCTAAAGATACCTCTCAGGGTCCTGCTACAACTGCTTGTTCTGGTGTGCCCCACAATTGGGAGAGTGCTGCAGACACCATTTCCCAGTGCCTTGGAAATCCTTCAGCTGGGGCATTGCCTAACTGAAAAAGTAGGTTTTGGGGGTCATGTTCCCTAGTTACCAACCATCAATTTGAATCCCCCAAATTATGAGATTATAAATCTGGTTCACAATGTCATAACTACTGAATGGGATGCCAGCCAGAATCTGAGAAATAAATAAAATGTATGGTATATTCTGTCTGCTGATAAGATGCAAGATGTGCCTGTGTTGCATTGACTGGTGTCTTGTTGTTGCCCTACGCATGCTCAAGTTTGGAAGTGTAATTGTTTTATTTTGTTTTATTCTTTCCTCCACTTTTTTTTAAAAAAAGCAACAACCTTGTTGTAAATACATCTTTTCCTATGTACATTCTTTTTATAGTGCTGATCATAGGCCATAATAAAGATTGATTTATTGATTGAGTATAATGATAATGATGATAGAATTCAAGACCTAGCAGTGTTAGCGCCTTTACAGACTGCCAGAAATAATGCAGCTTGAGGCCACTTTAACTGTCCTGGCTTAGTGCTAAGGAATCATGGGAACTGTAGTTTATTGTGGCATCAGAGCTCTCCGACAGAGAAGGCTCAATGTCCCAGAAAAAAATACAATTCCCATGATTCCCTAGCACTGAGCCAGGACAGTTAAAGTGGACTCAAGCTGCATAATTTTTGGCAGTCTGTAAAGGCATCTTGTTGTAGCACCTTTGAGACTAATTGAAAGATAGAAGCTGATAGCATGAGCTTTCATAGACATGATGATGATGTTGTTTTTGATTTGCTGCTGAAAGAAAGCAAAATTTATATATCTCCCCCCCCCCATGAGCATTCAGAAGTCTTTATGCAACCACAGAGAAGACCCTCTTTCCTAACTGTGTAATGTATTTCTCCTAGCTGTAGGGAAAGAGCCTCCTCTGAAGATCCTTAATGCAAGGGAGGATGATATGGGAGGATGTATTCCTTTGCATATTTGGGCTTCTAGCCACATAAATCTTTAGAGGTGATAACCACAGCTGTCATGGAAACTGTATTCTTTCCTTGAGCATTATTTAAAAAGTTAATTTTCTTCTTAACTGTTTTTTCCCCTCTCTCTTCTGTTTCTACTGTTTTTCTTTGCTGGTTACTTATAATCACAGTTTAAATTGTTTTGTTAAATTGTTTTATAAATAATAATGAAAACTAGCTTGAGTGAATATGTTCTGCTAAAGGTAGACTATTGCATTTTAATGTAAATAGGCAAAAGATTTCTGTGATATAGCCCTCTTTGGGTTTCCTCTGGCAAGTCACTTTTTGGATTCCTCAAGCTCTGTTTCTCACTATATGTAGATCATGAATGTAGGGGAATATGAAGTTGTCCGGATTGTGGTAGACTGCATGATCTAGCTTTTCCTCTTGACTGATTTCCTATATGTACTAACTCTGATCTTTTTCTTCACTTAATTCTACCTGGGAAAAATGTAGAAAGAGAGAGAGGCATGAAGAATGGCTACATAAGTAGTGGAGGAAAGGAAGACTGAGGATGGGAGAAAGGGTCTCCATTCATGTGCTTTCAACCTTCTCCATTTCCTCATATTGAAGCATCAGGTAAATACAGGGCTTTCTGATTTGGGGGGAAGGAAGGCTACTTTGGTGTAGTGGTTTGAATGTTGGACTAGGACACTGGGAGGCCAGGGTTAGAATTCCCACTTGGCCAGGGAAACCTACTGGGTGACTTTAGGCAAGGCATACTTTCAGAGGGCAAATGCCAGCTAAACAAATTCTTCCAGGAAAACCCAGTGATAGGTTCACTTTGGGGTTGCCATAAGTTGGAAACAACTTGAAGGCACATAATAACGACAACAAAATCTACTACTCTTTAAAAAGAACAAGGAGGAAATACATCATCCAGTGTGGATACTCACTCAGAAATGTCAGGAACTGTTATGCCTGCTTATGCTGAAATGAATGTTATTCAGTTCTCCTATGCGATGTTGTTTGCCTTCAAGTTCTTTCAGACATATGACAACCTACGTCAACTCTATCACAGGGTTTTCTTGGCAAGATATCTTCAGTGGAGTTTTGTCATTGCTTTCCTCAGAGGCCAAGAGACTATGATTTACCCAAGATTACGCAGTGGTTTTCCATAGCTGAGCAGGGATTTGAACCCTGGTCTCCAAGACTGCAGTACAATAATCAAACCACTACACAAAACTTTCACAGCAAATTAGAACAGCAACAACTTAAAACAAATTAACAAATTAAAATACACCATGCTGGCTCTCCCCATGCAATGTACCATGCTCTAAACCTACACTTGCTGTGCTTTAAATTGGCTGGGAAGATTGTGGCAACAGGGATGGGGGAGTTTGTCTCTTGGAAGAGCCATATTTATTCATTTACTTCTATCGTACCCTATATTTCAGGGTTCAATGCTATGGGATTTGTAGTTTTGAGAGATATTTAGTCCTCTCCGTCAGCGAGCTCTGAGGTGCCACAACAAACAGCAAATCCCAGGATTTTGTAGCATTGAGGCATGGCAGATAAAGTGGTATAAAACTGTACAGTGTAAACAACTTAAAAACACTTCCAGATTAAAACCATAAATAATTTAAACACAGTAAAAACAAATTAAACAAAACTAAGGTAAAACAACAAAACTAAAGGCAAAACAATTTAAAAACAATACACTACTCCATAAAGGCTTTAAGAAAAGAAATCAACATTGGTGCCAGTCAGACCCCCAAGGGGAGGGCATTGCACAGCTGGAACACTACAACCCAGAAGAACTTCTTCCATTATCTTCCTTTTCCTATTACTCCCACTGGTGGGACACAGAGAAAGGCCCTTTCCTGAAGATCTCAGTCTGTGGGCTGGTATATAATTGAAGGTTTGCTTCAAAGCAAAGCAGCTTCATTTATATACCACTTGATATCGCGCTATGGGATGTCTAAGCGGTTTACAGCTGTAAGCTCATTGCCCCCCAACAGTTGGGTACTCATTTTAGCAACCTCAGAAGAATGCAGGCCTGAGTCAAGCCTGAGCCCTGGCTAGTATTGAACTCACAACCTTGAGGTCTATGAGGGAGTGGCTGCAGTACAGGTATTTAACCACTGCGCCACCAGGGCTCTTCAACTATTGGGGTATCAAGGAATTAATCTGCCTTTCAGTACACTGTCAATACATGAATGCAATGTCATTTGCTCTCTACTAGGATACATCTGCTCACAAAGAAGCAGTCATACAGTGGGTCAAAATGTTCTGGTCAGCCCAGTAATTGTCACAAGATGTATTCACAGGCAATACACATCAGATATGTGTACACACAATATGCCATAGGACTGTGAACCATTGCCTACCCCCCCCCCCAATATCTACCTTTTGCCTGAAATTCTGATATCTGAGTATACAATAAATTCTGGATGGAACTACATGCCAATGATGAACTGGCCTATATTCCTTATATCCACAGGTTATAATAAAGTTGTTAGTCCCCAAGGTGCCAAAGGGCTCCATTTTATTTTTGGAATTGCCTGAATTGTTTACACAACTAATTGCAGTCCTGAAGGGAAGGGCAGAGAACAACTGATCAGGTTCAGGACTAATGGGTATGTTACTGAGGATTAACCTGATGAAAAGTCCTTCCAGTTGTTATTTGGTATAGGAGAGAAATTCTTATTGGCACAACATTATTCAAATGGAGGCTGCAAAAATAATCCAGTTTGACACCACTTTAACTGCCATGGCTCAATGCTATGAAATCCTGGAATTTGTAGTTTGTTGTGGCACCAGAGCTCTCTGACAGAGAAGGCTAAATATTTTTCAAAACTACAAATCCCAGAACTCCATAGCATTGACCCATGGCAGAAAGGTGTGGCTATGAAGGCTGGCATGCAAAAGACAGAGTCCAGGATTATCACAACACTATGATTCTTTTGAAGAGCTGTGGGAAATTACTGTTCCCAAACTGATAGGTTTGCATTTCCTGCACTAATACAGTTGCAGCATTTTAGTAACCTGGAATTATAAAGTCCAAAGAATGACATGGAAGGCAACAAGATGATGTCTCCAAAATGGGTGTTTTATACCAAGCCATCAGAGGGAGTGCTTTTGCCTTGTTAGGTTCTCTTAAATTCTGACACTTCCAGCTGCCATTTCTGCTGACATCTTGGGGGATGCAGCTCAGCCACTTCTTGCTCTTTGGGGATTGGGATATATCCCTCTGCTGCTGCCTTTAATGGCCTCAGAGGGGAGCTGGCAGTTGGGACTCTGGCGCACTCTCAGTCTTCTGCAGCTGGAGCCTTTCCCCTTGGCTTTCCTCCTCTGCTCCTAAGGAGGCCATAAGGCAGACCTGCACAACTTGACAGTAGGTAGAGGCCAAAATTAAAATAGGCTGACTTCTTTGGGCACAGATAATTTTTTAGCAGCTCACTTTCCAAGTAAAGTATAACGAATGATTAAACTATCTTAATAATTAATTAATACAAAGGTAAATGTATTCCCCATTGACAAGGTTGTCAAGTTGTGTCCGACCATAGGTGGTGGTGCTCATCTCCGTTACTAAGCCAAAGAGCCAGAATTGTCAGAGACTACTCTGTGATCATATGGCCAGCATGATTGAATAGAACACTGTTTACCTTCCCACCAAAGTGGTACCTATTTATCTACTTGCATTTGCGTGCTTTCAAACTGCAAGGTTGGCAGAAGCTGGGACTAGTGACAGGAGCTCACCCCATCATACAGCGCCTGGGCCGTGAACTGCCAACCTGCCAATCTTGCAATCAACAGAGTTAGCATCTTAACCACTTGAGCCACTATTCATTAATAATAACTAATATTATTAATATTAATTTTGTCCTCCTCCTCTTCCTGACAGTCTTCTCAGGAGAAAGCTGAGTGACAGAGAAGCCTTGAAGAATGAATGTTTATTCATTCATCCTCCTCCTCTGCCATCTAGTTCTCTTCTCTGGAGAGAAAGCTGAGCAGCGAAGGAGACTTGAAGTCGTTCCACATCTCATGGGCCGCCCAAAATCCTTTGGTGAGCTGCAAGTGGCTCTCTGGCCATATGTTGTGCAGGCCAACCATAGGGCATGACCATATCCAAAGTGTTGAACCTCATCCCCCCCCACAGATTCAGCACCTTGGATAGCTCCATTAAAATTCAAACTACAACCTGGAGTGGATTGACTATCACTCCTGGCTAGAATCCACCAGCGGCCACTTCTGCATTCTTGCTAAATACACTTGATCAAACTGCAAAGGCTGCAGTTTTATTTATATATGCCTTTGAAGAAATCAACAAAATGAAAGTTATGAATCTCAAGGCATCTTGTAGTTGCAGGTTTCTGTCACTGATATCAGATGTGGGGTAAGCAATCTGCTGCCTGAAATGCAGGAGCTGTCACAACAATAGAGAGATTGCTCCCTCTTGTAAGAATTCTACCTCCTCAATAACATTTCCCCTCAGTCCCCAAAATATCTAGCATTGCTGAGAATGAGCCGTTGAAAATAGTTCACACCTAGAACTCTCACAGTTGCACTGGTCACATTCCCCTGGTAATTTTGCCTGTTCTTTTTCTTGGATGCCTATTTCTAAATGTTCAACTGAAGTTTCAAGTTACTGCAACACTAGACATGTATTTAATTTATTTATTTCATTTATATGTCACCTTTTTCACAGAATGGGGTTGAAAACATTTGGGGACTGATGGAAAATTTCATGGGGTGACAGAATTCTTGTTGGGGTGGCAATGTCCTCATTTTGACCACTATACCATTGGATTGATGCTCTCCTTGCATCTGTAAATAAAGTATAGAAGTCTTCTGTGCCAGCTTCGCAATGGAAGTCAAAACCTGATAGTGCTACCTCTGAAAACATTAGCCACTAAAGAAGTAATAAGAACTTATATCTGTTCCTATAAGCCATGGGAATATCTCTTACTGCTCTACCTCATATTTAATAAATAGTGTATCTTGAGATGTCATCATACTGTTCATTGCCCTTGTCAGCCAGAAAAAGAAACAACTTTCTTTAACATTTAGTTGGACTGTAAAAAATGGACCTTCATACCTCGCTTGGTCCAAACCCACATCCTGAAATAGAATACTGAAGCTGCTTCCATTCTTGGTCCTCAGTTTTTTCATCTTTAAAAGGGGAATAAACCACAAACCATACCGTCTCACCAAAATATTTATATAGGCTTTAAAGCATCGTTTATCCCTGCCATAGAAAACATCCCAGGAATTAGATGCATCAGGCAAAGGATACTACATTTTGTGTGCATGTTTCCTGAGTAGTGCTATCTTTCAGCTGCAAAGAACAGTCAAAAATAGCTTTTTGTACACAAAGATCTATGAATACATGTCTGTGGGGAGCCAAGAGCTTTCAAAATGACAGCAAAAACCCTACTTCCACATTTGGACATCGATAGACCTGAGATGGAGGCGCCCAAAGTAGGGAAAATAATGTGGTGCTCAAAGAGAAGGACTGAGCATTAAGCCTAAGTGAATGAAATGCCTGTGAATGGAAGCTACTTCTCTGCTGGAAACTCTGGCAGCTCACACTGGGGAGTAACACAAACCATAATAGGCATGCAGCTCTTCTGCTTTCCATATTTGTGGCACATTGCTTGCTGGAGCTGTTTGGAGCCTCAGGCATCTGGAATAGCAGTAGCATGTTACATCTTGTGATCGGCGCACTAATAATATACATGCAAGGATCGTGACTTTAAATCATCCCAAATAATTTTTTGGAGGCTGTCATATAGAAGGAAGAATTGTGCAAGGAATCTTTTGAGATTCTGTGCATGGAAAATCTGGGTGTAATTTTCCATTAGCAGTATTTCTTGTCCATCTGTTCTCTCTGAGACGGGGAAAATTTTTCTCAAGATTATCAATGTGAATTCTTTTAAAACAGGGGTGGACAAAGTGTGGCAGCATGTGACTCCCCCAGGTTGTCTTTGTGGACCCTGGCTCTTTCTCCTAATTGCCTTTTTTTTCCTGGCAAAAAAAGGGTGAATTTTCCATCCTGGAAGCCTTCCGGAGCCTTCCTTTAAACAGGACAAGGGACCCTTCCACACTGCTTAATATACACATTTTTCACAATCAGGAGACTTTTGCTTTTATAAGATTTTTTTGTTATTCTTTTGATTTTGTTTTGGTCAAGTCTATATAGCCCCTATAAGATTGCATGGGCAGAAGTTTGCCCCTAGGCTTACTGAAGTTGCTCACCCCTGCTTTAAAATCTCATTCCTATATGGTCAACAACAACAACAACAATAATAAAAATAATAATAATAATTTTTATTTATATCCCGCTCCTCTGCAGAGCAATCGGGGCTGCTTACAACATTACAATTTCCAAAATACAGTGGTACCTCTACTTACGAAATTAATTCGTTCCAGCA
>CM034703.1:283089081-283104409 GCA_020142125.1 Phrynosoma platyrhinos
CAAGTTCCAGTTTTCATATGTGAAATGTTGACGATCAGTGGTCCTCTGGAGGTTGATGGACTGCACCTTCCAGCAGCATTAGCCAGCATAGCCAATAGTGAAGAATGCTGAGAGCTATGGTCTAACAACCTCTGGAGGGTCACACAATTCCCACCCTGGCAATAAGGTTTCAGGGGAAGCTTTTACCTGGGTGACTCCTCCTTACTTCAATCATGCATCCTACATCATTGTATGCTGTGCTCAGAGTAGGGCAAAAAGGAATGTAGGAAGCTTCTTTTTATTGGGTCATGCTACTTGTCATCCAGTCCAAAACTTTCTTCTCTGAATGGCAGCACTCCACATTATTCAATCCTTTCAGCTGGAGATATCAGGGAGGAAAATCTGCATGTCAAGAATGGGCTCTGTCACTAGCCATAGCTGCTCACCACTGTGAAAAAAACAATGAGAAAGGAATACAGCTGGTGGGTGCAGGGGTCAGTATGAAATGCAGCCTTTTGCTCTGAATGCCAAGTTTCCACAGTAATCCATGAATATGCTGTCAACTTAAAGAAGGAATGCTTTTGGAAATGAGGCAGGAGAAAGGCCAGTGGCTTCTGCCAACATAACTGGTGTGCCCAGAAGGCCCTGAAGGGTTGGTGGAAGTGCTGGAATTCAGAACCCATAGCTGTGGTCACCATAAATGTCATTGCCCTCCAATGGGGGTGATTAGCTCCACAGCTGGAGCGTGAAACCACTTCTCAGCCCCTGCAGCAGCTGCATGTCAGCTGGTTCCTAAACTCTCCCATCATTACACTGAGACCTGAACAGTTAATAGAGCTACTGTTTGGTCCCACTGTAGTCCTCAAGGAACACGCTGTGCTTGGCAACTGCAGAGGGGATCTGTATGCACATTCAGTGGATGAATTCCGCTCAGGATGGGTAGCACGTCAATTATGCCTGAGGTCATAAGCAAAGCTGGGAGGGCAACAGGAGTGGGGTGAGGGGAGAAGGATGATAAATCATTATTCCTAAGATAATTTCAGGTTGTTTCCAGAGGAAACTGGGTGCCAGGAGAGCACAAACATAACCGGGTACAATCTTGAAAAGGACACATGCCAGAACAAAAAATATTTGGCATCATCTGAAATAGCAATGCTTATTTTATTTTATTATTTTATTTTATTTATATCCCACCTTTTCTTCAGCCCTGGTACACAAGGAAGCTTACAAAAGTTAAGCTAGATATTGATAAAAATACACATCACACAAAAGTTAAACTATAATTAAATCCTCAATAGATATAAAAGCTATTAAGAGTATGCCAATTAAGATAGTTTTTAAAATGGTGTTAGTCTTTTGCAACAAAACCAAAAGGATTTTGCATCTACTTTTATCTAACCAACATTATGTACCATTAAAATCTAAAAGATTTTATTTGGCATAAGCTTTCATGGACTGTAGCCCACTTCATCAGAAGAATGGAATGTTGCCTAACTTGGCAGCTATTTAGACACATTTTGGGGATGGGAGGATTCAATTTGTAAGGAGAGAGGGAATCAAAATGTAATAATTACAAACATTTATCATCACCTTAGCTGGCACTAGCAAATTATAATTGGGTGGAAGCACATACATCCTAACATAAATAAGATGGTTACCGTGTACATTTTGATGAAAAGTTGAACAGGCCAAAGTCACTTAGACTGTTTTCTACTTATAATAAAATATTTATTTTGTATCTGAAGGAAATCAGATAAAATTTTCCTTCTTTCCATGAATGCTAATTACTGTACCTACATTCTTCTGCATGACATCCTGTGAATCAGATGGCAGTGACTCTCAGAGGCTCTGGTTCTGTAACTATTCTGTTACTAGTCAAAATGGATGGGGAAAAACCATAACGATCTAATAAGAATACCCCAGGAAGTGTCTGTGCATGGCAAAATCTTAATATTATTGTTGTTTTTCTTTTATTTGTACTGCATTAAAATATAGATGTCTACTTTTTGTGGTTTCCCTCTCCCTTTTAATCCACAAAGCAAGCCTGTAAATTTGTTGTGGGTTTTTTGGGCTATGAAGCCATATTCTAGAAGAATTTATTCCTGACATTTCACCTGCATCTGTGGCTGGCATGTTCAGAGAATGGTGGTATGATGGTGTGTGGGATGTCTGCAAAAAGGTTAAGGAACACAGTAGATGTGCTCTCCTGGTCTGGAGTATTTCCAATCTCTGGCTGTCTTGCAACATTTTCTCCCTGTAGAGATGTTCAATGTGAAGTCAAAGGCTTTCATGGCTGGCATCCATAGTTTTTTGAACCCGAACCCCCCCTCCCAAAACCTATGGCACCTCCATGCCACCATTCTCTGAAGATGCTAGCTACAGATGCAGGTGAAATATCCTCATCCCTCCACCCTCCTGTCCCTTCCCAGAGTTGGCTGAAGAGGCAAGAGGATGAGAAGACAGCTTCCCCTCATCCCTCCACCCTCCTGTCCCTTCTCTGAAGGGGCAAGAGGACAAGAGGATGAGAAGAAGCAGGCATGCACCTTTTTCCCCTCTTCGCCCTCCTGTCCCTTTAACTTGCTTCCCAGAGCCAGTTAAAGGCAGGGAAGGGTGTGGGAAGAGCCGGGTGAACACCCTCTAGCCCCTCTCATGGCTTGGACAGCCATCCCAGGCAGTAGAGGGGAGGTGGGTAGGGCTTACCTTATTTGAAAAAATCCATATTCACAGGGATCCTGTTCCCCTAACCCCCATGAACCCAGAGGGACCACTATATATATACCCCACACATTTCCATGCCACCATTCTCTGAAGATGCCAGCCACAGATGTAGGCGAAATGTCAGGAATAAATTCTTCTAGAACATGGCCTCATAGTCCCCCAAACTCACAAAAAAACTATGGATGTGAGCCGTGAAAGGCTTTGACTTCACATTGAACATCTGTACGGGGAGAAACTGTTCCAAGACACCCAGAGACTAGAAAAACTCTGGACCAGGAGAGCACATTTACTGTGTTCATTAACCTTTCTGTTGACACACAGTATATATATCCCCCCCACACCTCTATGCCCCCATTATCTGAAGATGCTAACCACAGATGCAGATGAAACTTCAGGAATAAATTCTTCTAGAACATGGCCTCATAGCCCAAATAATCCACAAAAAAATATGGATGCCGGCCGTGAAAGTCTTCACCTTCACAATCCTGTAAAGTTTGCTGAGATGTAGGTATGGCCCATAGTCAAGTGATTAATTCTGTGACTGAGCAGATTTGAACTTGGGACTCCCTGTTCCAAGTCTAATACTTTAAACATTACTCTATGTTGTTTTTTTCAGATCAGTTTTATGTGTAAAAAGTGATATGAAGTTTGAAAAAAAGAATGAGAAAAAAGGGACAACAAATGTGCCTGATTTGCACAATGAGAATAACTTGCATAATATGTTAATTAGATGCCCAGATTTGAGTAAATAGACTATGACAATCCTATTTACAAGCCCTGAGCATTCTGAATGATGATTGCATTTGCTTCTGCCTTTCAACAACAAAACAAAACAAAAACCAACAAAAACAACAGATATCTTCCTTGAGCATGAACACTGTGTGCCTGTCTTTACAGGTATTGCTTTCCTTATCTTTCCTTGGTACTGGTATAATGAGCCTGTAGTACCCTGAGCTCTTGGTATTTACTTGGGGGTTGGTTCCAAGCCCCCCATGGATACCAACATTTGTGAATGCTCAAGTCCCACTATATACAGTGGCATAGTAAAATGGTGGCCCTTATGTAAATGCGTTTGCTTTTTGGATTATTTTTAATATATATTTTTCAAGCCATTGATAGTAGAGGGATACAGAAGGATGACTGTAGTTTGGACACATCATAAAATGAATGATTCATTGGGAAAGACAATAATGCTTGGTAAAGTGGATGGCCATAGGCAAAGAGGACAGTTGGATTACAGAGAGATTAATTCAATTGAGGGAGCCACAGCCCCAAGTTTACAAATCCTGAGCAGGGTTGTTAATGGCCAGGGCTCAGGAAGGTCACTTGTTCATTGGGCCTTTGCCCATCAAAGCTGAGTTGATGGGAAATAATAACAAACAGCAAATTGTGAGAGCCCAACAGCAACCACTTTGTGCATTTCTACTAGCTTATAATTACCTTATCCCTCAAGATTGAATTCCTACTTCTCACGATCAAAGTAGGATCAGTCCAAGACATTTTGCTATCTGTGGCTCATCCACCCAGATCAAGAGGCATATAATATCCAAACCTGACCAAATTATTTTGGCACATGATACAGACAACCCCACAAGCACCTCTCCCTGTCACTGCCAGTCTGTTATTAATCAATTGTATAAAAACGATTTTCTTCCTTTTCTTGACACCCAAAATGTTCTCCCTAAGGCTGCTCCTCTTTCTGCCTAATAGTAGTGCTGGGGTGTCTCCGGGTAAACTCAGGTCAGCTGAATGACAAAATCCCCTATTTTGGCATCTTTAACATTTTGTAACAAGTCACAAGAACCCAAAGTCTTTAAAAGGCGCTCTGTAAAAATAGAGCAAAGACGTCATGCTTTGCTCAAGGGCCTCTAAGTAATACTCATTAAATCTCATGGCTGCAAATGCACTTTAACTTGCCGTTTACCTAAAAAAAATGTAAACTATGCCACTCAGTGAATTCTGCAACACAACAGTGTTTAGAGTCTCTGAAACAGTTTAATCCTGATTGTTGCATAAGCCAGTTATTCCCTCCATGAATGGAAACAGATAGTGCTCGCCATGGTATATTTTTGGCATCAGGCATTTTTGGACAGTTGCCTTTGGGAAACGATACGGCAGACAAACAGGACTGCATTTGCTGTTGTACTCATTTAATGAGTCATCATTCTTTTCATACACTTAGACAAATCGTGTGGCTGTAAGACAAGCATAGCAGGAAATTATTGTGGACGATGACTAAACTGCAAGGTGATTTGAAAAAGAGCACCCTCATCCTTGGGATTACAAGTATAAATTGTCAGTAGTAATTACAATTTCTAGCAATGGGGAACAGGAATCAAACATTGTGAAATGGCAAGTGCCTGAATTCTTTTGAACCTAGTTTTTAAAAATATCTGGGTTTTGTATAGGCTGCTGAATTATGGACCATCACTAATATTTTGCTTATGCAAAATTCTGGGCTTATGATTTCCTTCCAGGAGAGAAAGAACTTGACAGATAAGGATCCTGGGAATTGGTCTACCAACAGAGTTGAGGGAAGGAAAAGGAAAAAAAAAAAAAAAAAGGGAGGAGTGTCAGAGTGACCAACTGAGAGCAAGTACACAAGCAAAATCAAGTTAATTTATATTCGGATCTGCAAAGATCAAAATTCTTAAACATTTCTAATCTGAGTAACATGAGTCTCCATCATACTGGAGGCTAGAGCTTTGGAGATAAGGCATCAAAGTAAACTAGTCTGGGCACTGCCTGCTAAGGCATGTCCCCTCTCCTCCATTTCTGGTTCTCCTGTATTGGTTGCCTTTACTCTACTTTGTTAATCTATGGATGGATAATCTCTGATTTCTCTTCGCACATGGGTTCAGGCATTATCTGTAATTATAGTAAGAATCATAGCTAGAGCTATAAAAGCAATGCACTAGGTAGAAATGCTTTGCTTATTCAGCATGCAGTGTGTCACAAAGGTAAGGAAACTTTATCTCTATGCAGTGATATTTTCTTGACTGTGAACCAAAAGCACACTTTGGTGTAAACAGCCCAAGAGGATTTATGACAGTGTTTGCAGAATTTGACCTATGTGATATCACTGATCCTCTGTGTGTGCATCTTTCAAATGTTATTTAGTTCTAGCAATTACTATTATTAGCTTGTAAGAACTGGAAAACCCTATACCCTTTGATTTTTAAATAAATCTGCAAATTTTGCACAGGGAGCTTCTGCATGCAGGTCAGACTCTCTTTTTCTCACCCACTCTACCTCTCTCGATTTCTCCCCACCCCTCTCATATACAGAGGACACAGGTTTGCAGAAAAGTTCATGTCCTAATTCATGTGGAAAACTTAGATACAGTTGTCATAACTGAAATATAAATGCACTGCAACTTACCATGGGGGGAAGACACTTGTTTCCTGCCTAGATGCTGACTGTAAACAGATTTGGGCTTCATAGAGATTGTGAAGGGCCTAAATACCCTAAAATTACCAGATCCTGTCTGATCTTGGAAGCTAAGCAGGGTCAGCTTGGGTTAGTACTTGGATGGGAGATCACCAACAAATACCAACAAAATAGATGTTGTAGGTTATATATCATAGGAAGTAACTGGCAAAACCACCTCTGAGTATTCTTTGCCTAAGAAAACTCTATGAAATTCAGGGGGTCGCCATAAGTCTTCAGGCGACTTGAAGGCACATACACACAAAGCCATAATTCTCTTGATTTCTATGGATTTGGCTACTGTGATCAATTCCCCTTTTGACTCATCTTAGCAAACGGAGACATATATGATTTGTTGTTACAAAGAAGTCACAGGCTTTTGGACTGAATACACCTGTATTTCATCACATACAATCTGAATGCCTGGTGAGTATGAAATTCATGGGGTTGCCATAAGTTAACAGGTGATTTGAAGGCACATACACACAGAGGGACTTTGGTCTAAAACAGGGATAGGCAACCTTTCCCCTTTAAGGGCCGAGGGACTTCAGCTCCCAGAAGCCTCAGCCATATTGCCAATAGTCCCATGTTGGCCAATAGCTCCTGGGATTCTGGGAGCTGAAGTCCCTCGGCCCTTAAAGGGGAAAGGTTGCCTACCCCTGGTCTAAAACACACTGCAGAAATAATCCAATTTGAGACTGCTTTAACTGCTCTGGCTCAATACTAGGGAATTCTGGGAATGGTAGTTTTGTGAGACATTTGGATCTCTCTGTTGGAGAGTTTTGGTGCCACAATAGACTACAATTCCCAGGATTCCCTAGCACTGAGCTTGGGAAGTTAAAGTGGTCTCAAACTGGATTATTTCTGCTGTGTGTTTTGGACCCAAATGACCAAGATCCATACCCCTATGTTCATACAGGATCAGTGTCCATATCCACATCTATACATCATATCTGTATATTGTCTTTGGGCTTCAGCACTGTAAACAAACCAGGTTTTCTGCCTTATGTACTTAGTTATTTCTATTAAACTATGGTTCTGTGATAATTCACAGGGCAGTCTTAGGGGGGATGCAGACGAGGGCGTCCAAGACACCCTGGTCCACAGCGCTGCGGGGCCAAGGCAGCCTCACCGCGGCGCTTCCCCAGCGAATCTAAAAGGAGCGCCAAATTGGCGCTCCTTTTAGATTTAAGGGAAAGTGTGCCCCAAAAGCGGCGGGCGCACTTTCCCTGACTCAAACGGCGCAGCGCATGTGGGCGCTGCGCCGTGAGGTCACCCCCGGAGCGCCGTCCGTCCGGTGACCCGGAAGCTCCGGGGGCGACCTCAGGAAGAGGAAGGGGCGCCGCTCGTGCGGCTGCCCCTCCTCTTCCCTGCCCGGAAGACGGCTCAATTAGCCGTCTGCCGAGGCAGTTTGATACGCTGCTATAGTGTCAGGGAAGACTGTGCTCTGGTCTTTAAGACTGGAGCAAAAAGGAGCTGGGAAAACCCAACTCTTGGAAGTGCTGGTCAGCCACACTGAGCATGACCTACTTTCAGAGTAAGCCATGCAGTCAACAGAGTTTGAACCCTTTTCCAGCTGGAGCAGATTTGGGCCACTCTTTTGCAACCATCTGCTCTGGCCCTTGGTGTCTGATTTTTCCAATTATATATTCACTTAATCCCAAATGTTACTTTTTTTTAAAGTTTAAAAGCAAATATGTGTGTGCATTTCGCAAGGTATGTGCCTTTTAGCATGCAATTTTGTGTCAGGTACATGTTTTGCAAAGCAATATTCTAAATGTAATGCATTCTGAATGCTGCTTTTACTCATCTATGTGTTTTGGATGCACTTTCCCCTAATATATGTCTTTTGTGTGTGTGTGTGTCTTCATTTACGGGTTGGAGAACTCCACAGTAAAAAAGGATAACATTGAAGCAGAACTGAATTTTGATTCATGTATTGGTTTGAAAATGCAAAATTAGGGAAGTCTGTAGTACTTGCAAACTGAATGAATTCCTGACCCCCTATCCTTGCTTCCTAGCTTGCCCACTTTCAGACTGCAATAGCTAGTGCAGTTTTCTTTTCCCACCTGTTTCTGCAGGACTTTTATTGGAAATCCTGGGACCTCAGCCACTAGGGATTAAGCAGCACAAGTCTGTCCCAGCAGAGAAGAGTTAGAACATCATGTTATTTCCATTCATTCCCTGTTGTGTTCTCTCAAAGCCCAACAACTCTCATGACTTCCACACTGAGTATCCTTCTCTCCGTTGCCATGGTGCAGTCACTGGGTTGTCATTAATACTGTGGGTAACCTCAGATCCTTGACCCCTTTATTTTCAGTGATTTTCAGTATGTATTTTCCTCTTGATTGCTTAGCTCTGCATTCTCAAGCAAAGATAAACATTAAAAATAAAAATGCTGCCACTGTTCTATGATTCTATGGTTCTGTGTTGAGTAGGGAGATCTGATTCACAAAGAGATGCTGCAGTGGTAAATGCAGAATGCTAAAATTATTTATTTTTATTAAAAATATAATATAATATAATATAAATATAATAATAAAAGTAAAGACAGTGTGAACACTGAAGGTTGGATTTCTTTTAGTCTGTTTGCATTGCTTTTTTGAACTTGTGAACTCAAAGAAACTGTGAACTAAATCCTCACTCCAGTTTTGACTTTTGTTTATTCATATCATGGGTTTCCTTTCTGAGGATCATTATACACACTGTTACACAGCTTATTCTTTATCTTTTGTCTCAAGCATACTCTTATGTCAGCAATTTATACTGTACAGTACAGACTATGCTCATTGAACACTCTTATCACTGTACTGACTACTTAAATATTGTGTGGTATATTCCATCAAAGTCATCTTCCTTCAAGAACACACCCAGTATTTCCCACTATGACACATTTTATGGCCCATGTCATAATGTCAAGGCCCAGCCGGCCCAGCCACAGAAATGGTGGTAGGGCATAGAATAGGAATAGTTTTCAATTTATTGTCTGTTGTGTGTTGAGAAGTATTCATACAGATGGGTGTCTCATTTCTGACCTCAGAGGGAATGACTCATGCCAATGGTGGTGGCACCAGGCAGCACAGTGGGATGTGTGTGTAGACAGCCTCCTGGTGTCACTCCAGAATGTGGAAATAAAGGGGGAGAGATTCAGGGCATCTCCAGGGCCAGAATACTCAGGGAGCAGCCTTGAGTAGACTGATTTGCTGGTATTTGATTCAGGATCCAACTGAATTGGTTGCACAGACCTGGTATTTTTGCTGGTGGGCATTTTCGCCTCAGTAAAGATAACAGGCAGTAATACAAATTTTAAAAATAATAAAATTTTCAATGTGAAGTCGTAGGCTTTCATGGCCGGCATCCATAGTTTTTTTGTGGGTTTTTTCGGGCTGTGTGGCCATGTTCTAGAAGAGTTTCTTTCTGACGTTTCTCCAGCATCTGTGGCTAACATCTTCAGAGAAAATGCTAGCATCTCTGAAGATGCTAGCCACAGATGCTGGCGAAATAAAATTTTCTTCTCCAGAGTGGGCCACATACCACATGATGTACAGTTGCTTTTCATGCATGTGCAGTCAGCCAAAACATGTCACCTGGCTGAAGAGTGGTCCCAGAGGAAACAAGTGTCAGAGTACAAACATATGATAGCATTACACCTCCTAAATTTTCTCCCATCTGTTGGATGAGGCCTGTTGCTCAGTCTTGTGATGATGGATGACTGAGTGACAGAACAGTTCCAAATATTACAATAAAATAAAGTTAGTGAGCAGGGAGTCACTTTTACTTGTGGTTTTACTGACATGTAAACTGAGGTTTGCAGATCTCTCCTGTGCTGACACTTATGAGGTTGCCATATGTCACTGACAGGATGCAGAAAATCCACTTTTTTTTAACATTGCAGACAAAAGTGATTCTCAAAAGAATGATCTCCTAGGCTGTATCTGTACTGCAGAAATAATGCAATGGGATTTGTAGTTTGTTATGGCACCATAGCTCTCTGACAAAGAAGGCTAAATTTCTCACAAAACTACATACCCCAGAATCCCATAGCATTGAGCCATGGCAGTTAAAGCAGTCTCAAATTGTATTATTTCTGCAATGCAGATGCAGACTTAGGTTTAATCATATGATTTTTTTCCTACATGCAATCTAACACAGTGAAAATTACAATTTCGCACAAAGCATATTGCTGGTAGGAGGAATTTTAGTAGCAAAAGGAAAGGGAAATTCTGAATGAAAGGGGAGTGAAAGCTGATAGATCAGATTTTGCTTCTAGCTCCAGTTCAAATTGTGAATGTCACTATGTCGGGGAGTTTATGTCCTCCATATTGGAACATATCAATGGGGGAAAGATGAGCAATTTCAATTACAGTCAACAACCTCACTCTCTTAATCCATGTTTATTGAAAGCATTCTGATTGTTTGTTTGTTTGGTTAATTTATTCATTTATGGCTATTTGGCTATGCAGTTATGTGGAATAAAAAGGAGAATGGTAACAATGGCTTTCTTTCTAAAATGAATGATAACTTTGTTAATTAAATTGCAGACATGTTACCCTTCTTCAGTATCTCAAAAAGACATTAAGATTTTGGCAATATCTTCTTTTAAAATAACCGATTAGTTAAAAGGCAGGCAATTAATCAACTAAAAAGCCTTTAATCCCTTGATAGATCTACAAGATAAATGTGTATACTACTAAACCCAAAACAGACTTCACTATCATAGAGGAAACTTTGTTCTGTTTTTAAAAGAGATATTCTGAAATAGTGCTGAAAACTGGGGCTGAGCACAGGGCCTAATGTGTACATATATTTGGGGTTGGAGAGTTGGGTGATGAAGATGTCAGGATTCTGCTGCTGCTGTTGTCCCTGATCTGGACTGGCCCAGCTTTGGATAGCTCCATTAAAGTTTGGGACACACACCCCAGAATAGATTTACCATTCTACTGATACAAGAGCTACCAGCCACAACCCCCTAAAGGGCAGCAAATTCTTAGTTATTCTAAGGTATTATTATTGTGTTGTTGTTTGAATTCAAGTTGTTTCAGACCTATGGCAACCCTAAAGTGAACCTATCATGGGGTTTTCTTGGCAAGTTTCTTCAGAGAGGATTCACCATTGCCATCCTCTGAGAAAGTGTGACTTGCCCAAGGTCACCCAAAGTTTACATAGCTGAGCCAGAATTTGAACATTGCTCTCCAGAGTCATAGTCCAACACTGAAACCAGTACACCATGTTGGCTCTTTCACATCACCTCAAAAGAAAGCACAGATCTGTGTTGGATTTACATATTGTCATTGAAACAGACATTCTACTTTAAATAGATTTAGATTTAATTACATTTATTCCAATTTTAATAGATTTAGAAATAACTGCTGTTAAAGGTGAGTTATACAATCTGAATCAGAGTTAAATCATGTTCTGCAACAACTAGGGAATCTGTTTTAAAAATCATGCATAAATGGTACTATACACCATTTCTAATTTCATGACTAGTCAAAACACTAACTTCTAAATGCTGGAGGTGATGTAACCAAACTGGTACATAAGTCCATATGCAACTACATTGTCTAGTTATTAATGAATTTTGGCAAAACATGTTAAAACTAATTACTATCATCACCAAACAGAAGATAAAGTTCTGCCCTGACCTATTGTAACTATCTCTATAACTAAGGAAACAAAAAATAAAACACAAATATTTATAACATTTTTCTTACTAGTGGCTAGATTTGAAATAGCTTCTCCTTGGAAAATGGGCAATGTAACATTAGAGAAATGGTGGAACCATATATGGGACACTTGGTTGCTTGAGAAACTATCAGACAATATAAGAAGAAATAGGAGAGACAAATGAAGACTCATTTATTGAGAAATGATACTCATTTATTAACTTTGTAAACACAGATACATACTTGAGAGGACCACCAAAATATTACCAACATCTTTGGAAAGGTGTTCTCTATCCAAGCACTAGTCAGAGACATCACTAGAAACTACAACCACTATTTAAAATCAGGAGATGTAATACCCATAAGATGTATGAGAAAGAAATAGCTTTAATAATCATATCTTGATTTGATTGGTAATAAATAGTATCATGTTTGTATGCTGTTCCTTATTTAGTTATTCCAAACCATTTTGTTTGTTTATCTATAGACTTGTAATCTGAGGAGGATTTTCATTTTAATAAAGAAAAAAAATTAAAAAAAGAAATAACTGCTATTAAGTAGAATTGCAATACAAATAACTATAGAAGGAAAGGTTATGTGTGTGGGCTCAGGATTGAAGACTATTTGAAAATATTCAAAAACAGCAGCAGAATGAATTGCCCCTGGAATGTTGAGACGTGGTTGAGCACAAACCAGCATATTTCTGTGGAGAGGGAAGAAAAGCATACTTCTGCAAAGAAAGTAACATTTCTCCATACAAATATTATTTCATGCACAGAAATGTCATGGGAAGAAGAAGAAGATGATCAGTAAAATTACTTGTTCCTTCCTTCAGGATGAAAACTGGTAAAAAATTACATCCTTACTGCTCAGTGTACTGTCCTGGTGCTAACTGTTGATAGACAAATTCGGGGACCTGCCTTCCCTTCTTCTGGTTCTTTATCTTTCAACCAGACTGCACAGGTCTTCAAATGGAGAACATCTTCAAATAGAGGTTTGCCTTTTGTAAAACAGGACATCTGTACAGACCATGACTTCCATGTTAGGCCTGGGTCTCCCCATCTGTGATCTTTCAGGTACCTAAGTTTGCCTCTGCATTGGTAGCCTGTGGACCAGTACAGGCAGGAGACCATCAGTTCATCCACATTTTAAGAATAATGAAAGAAAAACAACTATCTGTCGCAAAAGGTTTGGGCACAATTGCTCTTTCTTTGAGGCTAGGGCTGGGCCAGATGTTGTTTTAATGACCCTTCTAGCTGTAATATTTTTATGATTTTACAGTTGGCCCTCTGCGAATGAGTCTTTCCAGGAACAATTGCAGGATTTGTGTCATTTGCACATAGTTAATTGCCTCCATCCTTTGCACAACATATTACCCAAAGCAGAAGATGTTGAAATTCATTCTGCATGAAGAAGGCTGCTTGAAGTCCATGGCATGATGCTAGAAATGAAGCACAACTCTCACAGCTTGAGCTCATTACATGGAGTGTTGGCAAAAGCAAGACGGTCACAGAGCGTTCGTTTCAAGTACATGGTCATCCCTTCAGGAGCCTGGCCTTTATCCAGGCGAAGTCAAGGGTGTACTGAAACAGTAGTATCCACTGTTACTGAACATGAAAAAATAAGCAGGAAATTACAATAAAATGGATCTGAATCACACATAAAATACACCTTACTTATCTCCTCCTTATTCCTCCCCGCACTGATTGTGTGTGAGGGCCTACTTGCTCAGGATCATGAATTTTCAGTATGGATTTTAGAAAACAACAACAACTTAGGCCTATTTCCTGATTCAGTTCCCACCGCCCTCTCCTCATACATAGGCACACACATTGAAGATCTGATGTTCAGTGGAAACAGCTGAAACCATTTTATAAATAGACGTCACTCAAAGGTAAACAACAGACCTTGAGTAGATTCCAGCAGCTTCAGCATGGACTGTGCATATTTGGACAAAGATGACTTCATGATTTTATGACTGAGAGCTAGTTGATTTTGGACCTGTCTAAAGAAGTTGTGCATCATTGATTTATACCATAATGCCAACTTCTTTACATAACATCATCTTTTAGTAAGGGAATGGGAGCCAACATGATGTTATGGTTTGAGTGTTGGACAATGGCTCTGGAGATCAGGATTCAAATCCCTTCTCAACCCACTAGGTGACTTTGGGTGAGTCATATTCTCTCAGCTGCAGACAAAGGCAATGGTGGCAAACCTCTGAATAAATCTTGTCAAGAAAATTCCATGATAGAGTTGCCATAAGTCTGAAACAGTTTGAAAACACATAACAACAATTGGGAAATAATTATTCTAAATGAAAATGGCATGATATGTCATTGATGTTTGGATTCTTTCTTATAGTATTGGACATTGCCCTGCTTTCATCCCTTATTCAGCAGTCTTCTAAAAAAAAAAAGGCTGCTTACAAACTGACATCTTTTGATTGGCAGAGCATTCAACACAATCACATAATTATCAAATGGCACTGTGATACACCAGTTGGGCTACTGTATCCCATTTTGTTCTTTTGATTCATGTGATTTCTGTACCGATGTTCTCTGTTATCATGATATCATGTGTCATTCCCCTTACTAGTGTCTTCCTTACTGTCCCTGAAGTCTGATTGTGCCTTCTTCAATCTCCCAAATGCTAAGATCTTGTGGTAATTGTAGCGATTTACCCATGCAATTGGTATATTTCAGTAAAATAACAGCACAATCCTATGTACGAGGAGGTGATTAAAAGTTCTTGGTCTGACCAAGAAAGGAATGACCAACAGTCATGAAATTTACATTCTATTCCACATATTCATCCCAAGCTTCAATGCACCTGGCACATTATTTCACAAGTTTCTTTAGTGCTTCCAATAAAATAAAATAAAATAACCTCATTGACTTCATTCTAGTCAATGAAATGCTGCTCTGCTTTTGCTATCACCTCTGAATTATTTGAAATTTTTCTTCCTTTCAAACTCTTTTAAAGGTTAGGAAACAGGAAACGGTCAGATGAAGCAAGAAGATCCCACATTCTTCAAAGCTTCCATCATCTTGCCAGACCTGTGAGCAGGTGCATTATTCTGCAAAAAGAGAACACTTTTCTGCAGCTTCCCCTGTAATTTTTCTTTCAGTGCCTCCTTTAATCAGCACAGCAAGTGTAGCATTCTGCATTAACTCTTCGGTCCTTCTGAAGATAGTCATAAAAAATACCTTTCTTATCCCAAAAAGCTATGGCTGAACTTTGAGTCTTGAATTTCTTTGCCCATGGAGACCCTGAGTGCTACCATTGCAAGGACTGTTGTTTGGTCTCCAGCTCATAGTGATGTAACCATGTTAAATCAACAATGATGAGTGATTCCAAAAAATTATCACTAGTTTGTTCAGAATGCTGCAAAATCATAGAATCATAGAATAGAATCATAGAATCATAGAGTTGGAAGAGACCAAAAGGGCCATCTAGTCCAACCCCCTGCCATGCAGGAACTCAGTATCAAAGCATCCCTGACAGATGGCCATCCAGCCTCAGTTTAAAGACCT
>CM034703.1:283120268-283133988 GCA_020142125.1 Phrynosoma platyrhinos
CCCTCCCACTCCCACTCACTATTCCCATGGTTACCTGGTTTTTTTAATTCTTCTCTTTTTTGAACATATTAACAGAGTCCTGGAATTATGTGAAAAAGTGTAAGTAAATAAATACAAATAAATATAAAAATAAACTAAATATGGCAATAGCAATAGCATTTACATTTCTATACTGGTTCATACTGAACTAAGCACACTCTAAATGGTTTACAATGTGAAAGCCAATTGCCCCCAACAAGCTGGGTACTCATTTTACCAACCTATGAAAGGATGGATGGCTGAGTCAACCTTGGTGCCCTCAAGATCAAACTCACAATGTTGCGGCTGCAATACTGGCTGCAGTACTGGAATTTAACCACTGTGCCTCCAGGGCTCCATATAAAACAAACAAATAAAAAATAAATAAAAACACAATTTAACAAATGAAACGCATGCTGGGTTGGGCATAGGACAGAGGGGCAGAGTTAAGGGGGAGTTAGGAAGAGAATGCAGTGGTGGCAATCATGTGATTGTGAAGTTATGCAGTGATACAGTGAATATAAACAGGTGTAATTTCTTTTTCACTGACAATCACAACTCTGGTGAGAATGAGGCAATACAGCACCTTGAATGTACTGGGTTAATTTAAAGCCAATCTGGGAATAGGAATAAAAGTATTTGTTAATACACCTGTGAATTCCAGAGGCAATTTTCTCATCAGGAGGCTCACATAGTTATATAATTTTTTGATAGGATAATTCTAGGTAAAGGTGTATGCATTTTTGGAAATATCACGGTGTACTACCACAAGACAGACCTTCAGTACTAGCTGTTCTGTCAACAGAGAATATGCATGCCAGGTTAGCCTGGTATTCCCAAAATCATGGATATATTTATTCATCTCAGAATAAGCAGCTTTTAAAAAAAATGAATTTGAGTTGGAGAATTGGAAAGTTTTCATTAGTGATCAAAAGGTCTCTAATTGACATATTCAAAGTAAATTAGAATTAGAAAAAATATTTCACACAAGAGCCTATAAGAAACTATAGTCACTACTGATAAAAGTACTATTTTGTGTTTTTTCTCCTCAGTGTTAGAGACATTTCATATTTGGCAAAGTTCTGGATAAACAGGAGGAGCTGCTACCATCAGAGAAGACTATCAAATGGCTTCAGTTGAATCATCCCTTCTAGTGTGACAGTTACATTTAACATCTGGTTTTTCAATGTGTTACTCTATCCTTCTGCTCTAAACTAATTCAGAAGCTTATGTGATCTCTAGGGAGTTGGAGGCAGTCTTTTGGCTATAGCAGGGATAGGAATCAGGTGGCCTGGGACTGAAAATCCCAGCAACCCTAGCCAGCATAGACAATGGTTAGCAACAGAGTCCAACTGGATTTGGAGGTGCACTCCATCAACATCTGGAGGCCCCATGATTCCAATTCTTGGTTGACAGAGAAAATGTAACTTTGTAAACTTATTCTTTAACACTTTCCATTGCCATCAAATTTGTACCCTCCACCTTCCAAGTTGGTCTTCCTGCAGGGGAAATGGCTGTTACATAATGTATTATTGTTTTGTGCCTTCATGTTGACTCTGACTTACAGTGATCCTATCATAGCATTTCCTTGGCAAGATTTGTTCAGAGGGGGGTTGATTTTGCTTTTTGAGGCTGAGAGAATGTGACTTGCCTAAGGTCACCCAGTGTGTTTCTCATCAGTTTCCAAATGTCCCCCCAACTGCCCCAACTTTTAAAAATATTTGACTGCAATTTGTGGGCAATGGTTACCCTCAAACCATACAGAAAGTGCAAACCTATATCTTCCCCCTGTTTTCCCTGCAGTCCCCCTCAAAATGGTACCAAAATGTCACCATTTGAGAAGGAATGAAGAGAAAATAGAGTATTTGGGGATAGTACAGAGTTCTGGGGTGCTCCATTTTCCTCTGCATTCCATCTCAAAATGGTGGCATCTTGTTACCATTTTGAGATGGATTGCAGAGGGAAACTGTTTTTAGCTTGGGAGAGAAGGAAGTAGCTGAATAGATTTTGGAAAACCTTACTTTTCATCCAGCCCACCAAAACCTCTACTCTTGCATTGCCCTTCTCCCTCTCTATTTGGACTAGCCCAGGGGTGTACAGCTTACAGATGAAGGCTGGGGCAGGAATTTGTCCTTGGCCGACAGGTATGTGCTTTATTTTTAACTTTTGTATGCTTTTAAAGCAATATTTTATATTGTTTATAATCTGTGTTTTAAGGTAATGGGTCTGAATCCTGTATGGAAATTATATCTGTGTAAGTGGATTTACATATATGGGAATTAGAACTGGGCAGTTTCATAATGCCTCTATCCAACAGAGGGCTGCTGTTACATTACTACATAGAAGAGCTAGCAAGGTGACTGTTGCACAGTGGGACCGATGCCCACTGGGCACCCATGTGCATCAGTTTTTTTTTTGTGCATCCAGCATTAATGAATTCTTGTTGTTGTCATGATATCCATTTTTGCAATTCACTAACAAGTTTTTTTTTTAGCACTTCCGTTACTTAGGTACATATATATAAAGATGTCCGCAGCCATTGAGCCGCCTCGGTGCCCGACTGCTTTATATATTTTTGCTCACTGTAGATCAGGGGTCCCCAAACTTTTTGATCTGGGGGCCGGATTGCTGGCCCCCAGATCTCTGGGGGGCCAGAGGCATGCGCGCACACATGCGCACAACTCCGGGCGCCATTTTGGAAGACAAAATGGTATTCAACGGGGCGCGTGAGTGGTGGCGATGGCGGCGGCGGCGGCGGCGGTGGTGGTGGTGGTGGTGGTGGTGGAGGCAGGACCGGACGTGGGCTGGTAAGAAGGCCTTGACGGGCTGGGTCTGGCCCGTAGGCCATTGTTTGGGGACCCCTGCTGTAGATAAACCCATCTCTGCCATGAGGCAGTGGGTAGTGATTACCTCAGACTGCAAATTTTAGATATCTTTCATGGACAGCAAACTCTTAGCTTTTTAAATACATTTTTTTTTTACTGTTAGACAGCTGAAGAGAAGCCTATGCAATTTTCTGTCCTGTGAGCTAAAATAATGGCTTGACTTGGGTAGATGGGCGTCACATGCCAATCCACCTGAACAGCAAAATGTTCTGACCTCAGGCTAACCCAAGCATTTTAATATTTTCCTTTTGTTTCTTAGTGTCCCCTCATCAGCACTCAAGTTCAATCTTGCCTTTGAATTATAGACCTGGAAGGGATACCAAGAGTAATGTATTAAAACCTCCTTTTTTATGTAAATAAACTATTACATGATGGCAAAAAACTGGGTGTAATCACATCCAAAGTTGCCATATATACTCGACTATAAATTTATAAATTGAGGGCAGGTTTTGGGGACAAAATTATGGATTTTGATATGACCCTTGGATAAGTCGAGGGTAAACCTTATTGATGTGCAACAAAGGCTCTAAATGAAGCAAAGGAAAACAATGCCAAAGAACCTACAAAATTCTGGCAGGCATAACTGTTTTGGCTCACACTAAAGGCTGGATGGAAGAGAGAATAGAGGGAGGCCAGTGCTTCCAGGACAGATTTCACTCTTGCCTTTCACCAGGAGATGGTTCCCTTTTTAATAAGAGTTAAAGTAAAGTATTTACATTGACCCATGGATAAGTAGACCTAGGTTTTTGAGGTTAATTTTTTGGCTAAAATGTATAGACTTATACATGAGTATATACAGTAGGCACTTTTAAGCAGAGATAGGAAAGTTAGTAGGAAATGGTTATGCATTTAGTTAATAATTTATATATTAAAAATCTAATTCAATTCCATTTATGTTGGAAAGTGAGAAAACATAACTATGCAATCTATCTAAATGACACTTTAAATGTAAATTTAAATTAAGTGTCTGCACTAAAACCTTTATCAGACTAAGGGTGAAAAAAATGTTGTCTCTGATTTCTCTTCCACCTCACCCTTCTTTTGATCCTGCTTTTAGCTTGGGAGGGTAGGAAGTAGCTGAATTGATTTTTGAAAACCCTACTTTTCATCCAGCCCACTAAGACTTCTCCTCTTGCTTTCCCCTTCTCCCTCTCTTGTGACTTCACCTCCTTACACCACCTGTTAGTTTTTTTGATTCCCACATGGATCCCAGCAACATTTCCAGGGTTAAGAACTTCACTTTTTTGGATAGAGGATGAGCCTCTTTGGGATGATGTGATGTAGAACAGTGGGATTGTCTGGATGCTGTGAAGACCACCCCTTTCCCTGTTAGTTTAAAAGCCTTTCAACCTTGGAATTAACTAAATCAACATACTCTGTTCATGAACTAAATAAGTGTTTTGACTCTTGTAATTTAAATACAACCCTGAAGAATTAACAAAGAGCAAGTAGTAGTTTTGCAAAGCTCCAAGAGCTTTGGGTAAAGAAGCATTGAGGAAATGAAAAAAAGAAAAAGTTGATTCTTTAGCACTGTCTCTCAGTTATTTAATAATAACTTAATTAATAACTTAAGTCTGAAATTGAATTAATGCTGAATTTCCAATCGAAGTTAATAAATTAATTGGGAAAATAAATATAATTCATTTGCCTCTTTTTCTTCAAAAACTTCCAACTTACTTGACAACTTAATTCACTTTAACTAGTTAGTTCCTGTTTATTTTTAAATGCTCTTTATTTCCCTGAATTAAATATCAAATGACAAGCAAAGCAGCACAATGTTCCAGATTGGGACTGAACAGAAAAGCGTGGTTCCCGTCACAAGATACAGTGTCTTACAAAAGTATTTTTAAATAAAATAAAATAAATGAATCCACCAATTATCCATGAATCTGAGCCATTTGGATGTCCTAGAAATGGTTTAGATTTGTCAGTTAAATGCTATTGAGTTTTGCTCATTCTTGTGCTTAATAAGAACCGGTACTCCCACAATGAGGGATTAATTTAATTAGCGTATACGTCAGGGTGCTGCATCTGTTTGCAAGCAGGCCAACCACACTGTTCATTTCGGGGAAACTGTTTTAATTTTCAGCAGAAACATCATTATGATGTCCTTTCTCTTCATCCATAGCAAGTGTCACAAGGTGCTACACAACATACTGATCCCATCCTGAGATTTAATCTGGGTGAGATCCAGTTGGATGTCCAGGATTCATCATCCTAGTGTTTTTAATTACCTAATACCAATAAAAATCAAAACATCACCAGCTGCCAACATTTCCAGGAGACTGATTGCATTCACAAATTTTGTAATCTTTTGAAATGCTCATTTAGAGAATACTATACATACATGCACCACCAACACTTTGCACCAATTCTACTACCGTAAAAAAAAAAAAAAAATCAGTAATCAGAACTTGGCCAGCAAATGGAGCTCTTATTCAGAAGATTAGCTCACATCATCTGAACTCCATTAGATATGTTCCTTAGCCAGGGAATATATATGCCAGTATCTTGGAAGGGGGGGGGGGAAGCTGTGCTTTTGCCAAGTGTTTGCAGTTTACTGGCTCTTGCAGTGGTGATATTGGGAGTCACAGAGCTACAATAGACACAGTGAGCCCATACTCTGGCAGTTTAAAGGATTAGCCATATGGAATACATCTGTTTCATGTGGGTGTTAAGAGATTATTGATGACAAGTTTGAAAAGCCCTTTTCTGTGCATTTTGGTGGAACAATAACAAGCAACTGAGCATCATCCCATTCCATCATCCCATATTGGCCAACCTGGCTGAGGCTTCTGGGAGCTGAAGTCCCTCGGCCTTTAAAGGGGAAAGGTTGCCTACCCCTGGTCTAGTGGTTGCTATCAGAGATTGGAAAAGTTACTTTTTAAAAATTTGAGTCCCAATTTTGGGGAAAGGGCAGGATATAAATAAAATTGATGGTAATACATTCCTGTTACTTGTTATAGTGTTTGAAAAGTGACCCATTACTATGATTAGTTTTTTGTGGGTTTTTTGGGCTGTGTGGCCATGTTCTAGAAGAGTTTCTTTCTGACGTTTCACCAGTATCTGTGGCTGGCATCTTCAGAGAAATTACTATTACTATTATTCATTGCAATGTTGAAAAAATACTTGTTGAGTTACTTGTGTGGCTCTTTACTTTTCTGTTACTTTCCTTTTTGTTTTTAGACAAAGAAAGAGATGCTCCTTCAGACTCCTTAGATTACGATAAGAAAATGACATGAAATGTGAATAATTCCCTAAAATTATCCCCTAGAATTATTGAAACATAGAGATGGAAGGGGACTCAGGTGCCACTGAATCCAACTTGCTCAATGCAAGATCTCCTGCTAAAACTTCCCGAGTATGTAGTTGTCCAATCTCTTTTTGAAGATGTCCAGAGAAAGAGACTTCACTGTCTCCCTAGGTTATGGGTTCCATTGCTGAAACACTCCTGTAATGTAAAACCATTAGATCTGGTCTAAAATGACATTTAAAGGTAATTTCTGAAGGTAACTAGTAAATGCTTTCTTCCAGGCTCTAACAGTTATATACCCACCCAGGAACTTCCCTAAGAAGGGAGTTACTTGACTCTATTTAAATGTATTATTCTTGCCTTAAAAAATCCTATGAAATTAATGGAGCCACCATAAGTCAACAGGAGACTTGAAGGGACATACACAGAAAATAACTTTTGTAAGAAGGGCCATATGTATTTATGCTGAAGGTGTTTCTTTTAACTTTCAGGAAGCTGTTTTAAATCACATTGATACAATGGTTTTAATTTCACTTTAAAAAGAAACACTGCTGTCTTTCAGTGCTCTATTTTTGTGATCATTATAACTGTGCTTTAATTTTGTTGATATCTGCCTTGAGCTCTGCTGAGAAGAAGTTGGATTTAGATATTGCAAATAAACAGACAACTACACCATGATTGATTCCCTATGTCCACTGAAAACCCAATGGTCATTTTCTTGTTGTACATGATGTGCCCTTTCTTCCTTCCTTCTGATTATTTTCCGCAAAAAATGAACCCAAAGGAGTAAATAATGGGGAGGGGGGAGAGGGGAAAAACAACTTGTATACAACATCGACAGGTGCTCTTGTGCTCATAACCTGCTTCTGGCCTTCCCAGAAGGCATCTGATTGGCCATACTGGGAACAAAATGCTGAACTAGATGGAAATTTCAGGCTTCTTCAAACTACTTCATTATAGCACTATGATTCCACTTTATCTGCTGTATCCTATGGAGTCCTGGCTTTGTAGTTTAATAATAATAATAATAATAATAATAATAATAATAATAATAATAATAATAATAGTTTGATAAGGTGCTAGAGTGTTTTGGCTGAAAATTCTAAATGACAAGCCCTTGGTCTCTGTAGGATGCAGCCATGGCAGTTAAGGTGGAATCATAGCACTGTAACTGGGTTGTGTGAAAATGCCCCGGTCCAGCAAGCCTCTTATATTCTTATGGTGTCATTGGTAATGGTACCTAGTCTATGGAATTCTCTCCCTAGGTGCCAAGCAACCCATTACCTTTCCCACACCAAAGAAAGATGTTTCAAATTCTTGTAGGCTTCTAAAGTGCTAACTTGGCCACTGTGGTTTTCATTCATGGACACAGTTTGGATGTGTATTTATCTTTTGTTTTATTTGGATCAATACCACCCTGGAAGCAGGGCTAGAAGTGGAAGTTGATGCATAACTATTTAAAACAAATAAACAACATACTCTGGCAGTCATTTAGATGGTAAAGTACATACATCATGTACTGTGCTGCCAATTCAGTGCAAATGACGTGCAGTGAAATTGATAGGCATTTTAAAAATAAAATTAAAAAGCTGATGTTGTTGAGTCTGAGTAGCACTGGAAACATGGTAGACAGATGGGTAGGATGGGGAGTTTAATCCTTTCCCCAAAGTTACAATCCTTTCCCCAAAGTTACAGTCTTCATGAAATTTATCACCTCAACTTACTGCTAGCATGATGAATGCAACTATGGATGATGTGAAAGTTTGTCCCACCTTCCCCATTCCACTAGCCATAGAACCCATCCTGATTGCCCAACAGCCATGACAAATGACAGGCTATCTTGTGCATTGAATGCATGACTTGGTATGATTGGTCCTGCTTCATACATATTGGGGCTATGTTGTTCTGTTTGATGTGTAGTGTGCATGTGTGTGTGTGTGTGTGTGTGGTTTCTTTCCCTTTTCAGATGTTTACTGGGAAAGGATACTTCCCCTTCATGTTGCCATCAGTGAGGGTCACCCAGACGTATGTCAGGAAGTGAGACAAGGAAGCTAGATGGGGAATGTAACTCTGGCCATTTTGGAAGCTCCCAGTAGATTTAAAAGAACTTCCTCCTGCCTTGAATGCGAAATGTCATGGTTGGATCTATAAAAGTAGCCTCAAAGGACAAGAATGGGAGGAACATAATCTAGACCCTGGACAGTACAGCAATGAGTGGAGCCAAATGTCTCCACACTTGGGAGACAGAACAGCTATGTGTCAGAAAGTCATGTGATAATTATCACCAAAGGTGCTATTTTATGACAATATTTGACGTTTAAAAGTGGCATGTGATGATCTCCGTAAGTTCCAGCCCACTGATATTAAGTGAGCATTGCCTTAAAGCAAATTATATTTTTTCACTTTTCACTGCATGTAAAAACATGATTGGACTATGATTTAATAAGAATGTAGTAGTGCTATACCTGAAGAAAGATGTGAAAGTAAAAATAATAGATATTTCCCTTCTGCAGAATACGATACTGAGACACAAAATACATATATGTAAACAGACTGAGTGTGGATTACAAAATGAGGCTGTCCTATTTAATTGAAAAGTGGTGTATTAGTGAAGCACTCTAAAGTGCAGTGCTTTAAAGTGGGGTATATGTTTTCTTTGTGCACATCATCCTCTTTCTGTACTTGTGCAAAGAACTGCACCACAGATTTCAGAGAAGTCCACAGAGGATGGGCTTTTCAATTTATATATTATTCCAGGATGTCTAAATTATGTTGATTTGCTTAAAAATGTCGGCTGAAAATTCTCCATCATCCTTGTGTACAGCATATGTGATGCTCTCCATCATATCACACAATGAGGCATCAGGCAAAAAGAACTGAGATAATTACAGTTGATAATGACAATATTAGAAAACATCTTCCAAGGAGAAATGAAATGAAACTGGAGAGAATAGGTGTTTCCAAATGGAAGGCTCCTCATACTAGCAATTAGCAGATACTGTGTAGCTATTCCATCTTTCCCTCTATAATAATTTTTCCATACTAAATCTTGAGCTATTTAGAATTGTCTGCCACAGAGCTCCAATGCTAAGGTTCAGTGGAGCACAGTAGAGAATTCTATATTCTTCACCAAATTGTATTATATTGTAGACCAGGGCAAGAGGGGCTATACAGTTGGCCCTCCATATCCATGGATTCAGCATCCATGGATTGAACCATCCATGGCTTGGAAATATTCCAATTTTGTTGTTCCCCCCCCCACCACCACCACAAAAGCAATTGTGCCATTTTATGCGAGACATCAATTTTACCATGCATTGCATATAATGGAACTTGAGCATCCACAGATTTTGGTGATGGTGGCAGTTCCTGGAACCAAACTGAAGCACAAACCAAGGGCCCACTGTACCTGAAGCTAACAGTGATTTATTTTTTTCAGTTAACAAACATTTTCATATGACAAGAGATAACAGACAATCCTTGAAAATCCTGAAGTCTCTGGGAGTGTGAGAAACTGCAAAAAGGACTACACTCCTTTTTTGTTCACTTAAGCAAGGCTTACCTGGTTCTTTCTTTTCACATGTGCATATTGTTAATTTTGAATAAAAAGTTTGCTGAAACATGTTGGTCTTCTTTTGTTTTGGTGCAGGAACCAATCCCTATTCTTTCCATGTTATTGGCCTTTGGTGCCAAATTTTCTGTTAAAGAAGTAATAATGCCCACAAATGCATCTACTTTGTTAACTGTGGTATACTTTTAGTCCTTAAGGAGGATAGAATAAGGAATTGCACATCTGTCAAAGTCAGACTTTCCATCTAAATTACCTGTGGAGGTCCCTTTAGATTGGTTGGATTCTACATAATGTTCATTCAGAATTCCTTATGAAGCACAGGCCTAAATTCCATTCTTAATTACAATGGGAGAGAGCCACTGTGTCAGTTGCTAAATGGTAAGTCATCACTTTTGTGAACATTCTTGATTCGAAGGGTCACTCTAGCTGGAGCCAGAAATTGGATTTAGACTACAGAAAATTATGGGGGTGCTTTTGTATTTTGTGTAGCCCATGACTTTCACTACCTATGACATTCTGTATGGTTTTCTTAGGACAGTGCTCCAGCAGCTCCACCTCCACTCCTCACATATGAAAGAGACTGGAATCAAATTTGCGCCCATCAGCTACAACTTTCTTTCTTTCCTAGAAACTTGCCTTGCATCAGCAGCCAGTAGCTTTTGGACAGGTACTGGTCTTTTGAGTAGCACCACCTTAGACTATGCTTTCCTAGTTCCAGAAAGATTTCACAACTCTGTGCTGGAAAGCTCTTGGAATTTGATCACTATGGCTGATAACATCATGGCATTATGCAAGAACATCCAAGATCCATAAAACAATGATACCTTTATGGGCCAGCCAAAATGCACAAAATACATAGTGCAAGCTTTCGAGGCTCCACTGGCTTCTCCTGCAGGCAAAGATGTTAAAATTATATCATGGCGATATATAACACAGGAGTTGGGGGGGATTTCAATACCCCCATTTTTAGAGGTGAAAACCAGGGAAAAGGAGGATTCTCCCCCTCCCCAGGCCATTGCTTCCATAGCACAGGTATACATGATTGGAGCAGTGAGCCTTCCATTGAGTTCTGTATGGTTCTAATAGGAGCTTGCTGTGCACAACACTCACTGGCTAGAACCAATGTTATTAATCGGCTGTTCTTTACTCCTTTGGCATGTTCAAATGGGTTCCATTTTCTTACCATAATTGCCTTAAAGTGTGTGTGCATGTATGCATGAAAAAAAATGTATATATATTTAACTCAATGTGTGTGGTGTGATTAAATGAATACACTTCATCTGAAGTTTGGAAGAGATGAAAGATTAAGACCAAAGTCTGACTTGGCATTTCATGCAGTAACATGCATGACATCTTTTTTTTACAAAGATGCTGGGCTCAACCCAGAAGTGGAAAACAGCAACAACAATCAGTACCATTGTTACAATATTTCTCTACACACATTTAGAGCGTTTAGCTTTAGAAGAGGTTGATTTTGCAGACAGTGTGATGTAGGGGTTTGAGTGTTGGATTGGCACTCTGGGAGATCAGGGTTCACTCAGCTCTGGAAACCCCACTAAAGGTTTGTAGTTTTACAAGGTCTTTAGCCTTTTCTGCCAGAGTGCTGGTACCTCACAAAACTAAAAATCCCAGGAGTCTGTAGGATGGAGCCATGGTAGTTAAAATGGCATCAGACTGCATTATTCATACAGTGGAGATGCACCCTAGTTGACTTTAGGTAATACATTACACTCTCTCAGCCTAAGAGGAAGGCAATGACAAACCTCCTCTGGACAAATCTTGCCAAGAAAACCCTGTGATAAGTTGCTTATGGGCTACCATAATAATAATAATAATAATAATAATAATAATAATAATAATAATAATATTTATTTATATACCACCCAATTGTTGCCCAATCTGGGTGGCTTACAAGATAAAAACAGTTACAATAAGCAACATAGCCCTCCCCCCTTAAAACATTATTAAACAGTAATATAATTAAAAAACATAAAACAATATACAACAATTAAAATAATACAAACCATAGCAGCTAATCTCATTGCAGCACTAGGGGGGAACCAAGGTTTAGATGAAGGAGGGAATTGCCCAGGGCCAGGTTATTTAGTCTGGAAAGGCCTGCCGGAAGAGATCCGTCTTGACAGCCTTTTTAAAACTGTCCAAAGATGTTAGTTGACGGATCTCGTCCGGCAGGCCGTTCCAAAGCCTGGGGGCAACAATAGAAAAGGCCCTCTGGGAGGTTGCGGATAGCCTGGATCTTTGAGGCTCTAAGAAATTTCTCCCAGAAGACCGGAGTGCGCAGGGAGGATTATACGGGAGGAGGCGGTCTCTGAATCTAGGCCAGAATCTAGTTAAAGGCACACAACAACAAATGATTTCTTTACCATACATATCACGGTTACATTAAAATGACACTCCAGACCCTGAAGGTTTGTATATATGAAATGACACTGTGAGAAATTCCCCCCTTCCCCAGCTGATGTATTACACAGTAAAACATTTGTGTATGGAAATAAAAATAAGAATTGTTCCGAAAAATAAAGACATAATATTCTACTTAATATTAGAAGACTTAATCCCTTTCAGAACTCCACCCCAGTTTCTCTGGCCTATGCTGAAAAACACATTTCTCACAATTGAATCTTGGAAATACGGGGCAATTTTAATTAGTAAATTGAATGAGTTTTAATGTTATTATCATCCAGCCCAATAAATATCAAGGGGTTCTTCCCTTCAGGAAATGTCAGCCAAGCATAACCCAGTGAAAAATGAACATTGTGTTTGGTTTGGCTTTCTGAACAGAGTCAAAGTGTCCAAAGAGAGGGGCAGAACAAAACAGAGACCCAGGCAAACAACCTGGCCTGGAAAATGGGCACAGTTTGAAGCCAATATGTCACTATTCAAGCCAAACCAGGCTGCTGGTACAGCCTTGACAGTGCAGATAGCTTTCCCTTTCAAGAGAGACCAACAGAGCCTTGTCAGTCCAATTCCTGGAGGGGGAGGGAACAATGAAAGATTGATAGCTTCCAGAGCCTTACCTCAATGCCTCTTTCATCTCCATCATAATATTTGTATTTTAAAACACATACACAAACTGCCAGTGTTTGGCCATCTGTGACCCAGAATTGCAGAACCCTGTCACAGGTACGCTAAGTATATAAACTCAATTTTAAAGTATTTGACACTGAGATATCACAAGTGTTTTGTGGAGAAGAGGATTAGCTAGCTTATTCCTCTCCCATTCTCTACCAGATTTTTTGGGCTGCACAATAGACTCAGGGGCTTTGCAAACTGGCCCAAAGGGCCACCCTGGGGATGGAGTTGGGGTGGGGCAGCCACATGCCAGCCACCCCAACTCAAACCTGATGCCATCCTGATGCCATGCCCCCATCTGCATGGTGTACAACGTCAGGATGCCCTCTTGGCGGAGCGTGTACACAGACTGAGCCAAAAGGGCATAGAAGAGCTGTGGCACCAGCTCTTAGGACAGCCTTATGCCACCCCTAAAAGGAGCGGCATTTTTCTGCTCTTTTGGGGTGGCAAAAGGGAGGATTGGGGCCATGGCATGCGGTTGCCGTGGCCCTGATCTGCCGCTTTGTCACCCCTTTAGACAGGTCTGTAAAGGCCCTAACTCTCATATTGTCAGTCACAAAATGCATATGCTCCAACATTTCACAGATAAGAATTGGGAGAGACATGTGGCCAAGCAGCATCAGTCTGTGGGCAATGTGGCAAAAGTTATTAATGATGAAGAGCATGCAAGCTAGGAGAGGCTGCAGCAAATTGCTTTTGCCTGAGCCTCCTGGGAAGAGAAAGATTGTGTCCCTTCTTCTCCTCTCCCTCCTTCTGAGTTAACTGAGTGCAAACTACTTTTGCACTTTGAACTCAGTTTGGACCAGTGGAAGTAGGCTGAGGATAGAAAGGAAAAGTGGGTGGGTAAAAGCTAAAATGGGACATTTTAAAAGCAGCTGGAAAAAATTAATTGTTACTTCT
>CM034703.1:283134088-283148382 GCA_020142125.1 Phrynosoma platyrhinos
CTCAGGAGAAAGCCAAGCAGTGGAGGAGCCTTGCCTGTCCTTCTCCTCCTCTGCCAAGACTTTTCCTCAGGAGAAGGCTGAGTGATGGAGGAGCCTTGAGGGGTGAGGGCTTGCCCCTCTTCCTCCTCCGCCATTCTGCCTTCTCAGAAGAAAACCAGGTGAAGGAGGAACCTTGTAGGCCAAGCATTTGCCTGTCCCTCTCCTCCACCCAGCTTTCTTCTCGGGAGAAAGCCAAGCATCAGAGGAGCTTTGCAGGACAGTATTCACTCACACTCACCCTCCGCTGCTGCTCAGCCTTCACATCAGGAGAAAGCAGGGGGGCAGGGAAGCCTTGCAGGGCAAGCGTTTGCCTGTTCTCCTCCTCTACTGCCTGGCCTTCTCCTCTGGAGGAAGCTGGGCAGCAGAGGAGCCTTGCAGGGCTAGTGTTCACCCATCCTCCTCCGCTGGTTAGCCTTCTCCTCAGGAGAAAGTTGGGCAGTAGAGGAGCATTTTAGGGCAAGTGTTTGACTGTCCTCCTCCTCCTTTGCCTGGCCTTCTCCAGCGGAGAAACCTGGACAGTGGAAGAGGCTTGAGGGGCAAGCATTTGGCCGCCCTTCTCCTCTGCTGCCTGGCCTTCTCTCCTGAAGAAAGCCTGACAGTTGAGAACCTTTGAAGACATTTCATATACTCTTGAGCCACCTAAAATCTTTTGGCGGGCTGCATGCAGCCTCCGGGCCATATGTTATACAGGCCTGATATACTTATTGCATGACGACATCTCTGGCTCAGAAATACTGTGTTCCTTTTCATTGATAGGGGAAATATGTCAATGACCTCCCAATCGTATAAGTCCCCAGCTGTGAAAGGTCCTTACCAGGGTAGTTGAAAGATTGCATGTCATGTGATGTAAACATTCCCTTCTCTCCTCCTGTTCCTCCTCCTATTCCTAAGCAGGACAATTTCATTTATTTATTTATTTTCCTATTTCTTTTTTTCTTTTTAAAACATGACTCATAGTAGTAGAGCTCTGGAACTTTATGAAAAATGTGATGCTGCTGCTGCTGCTGCTGCTGATGATGATATAACCAAAATGCATGCTGAGCAGGGCATAGTGCAGGGAGGTGGGGTTAAGGGGAGGCAGGAAGAAATTGTAATGGGAACAGCAGCCTCAGTCATGCGATTGTGAAGATGTGTGGCGATTGCGTCTCCAAAAACAGCACATTTCCATTTTTTAATGATCCCTAATCCAATACTCACACCACTATACCATGCTGGCTCACCCACTTCTTCCCATAATTTTCTTATGTATGCATACACAGATGCACTTGTGTATGTGGGTATCTGGGTACATGTGTGTGCATGTGTGCATGTACATGTGGCATGTGCATGCTCTCACACACATATCTATATGTGATGGAGGCATCGTCCCTCACGCCTGCACCCAACTGTTGGGCCAACTATTGAGGCCCAAAAGGACTGCACCCAGGTCTGGCAGGACATTCAGCATCCTTTCTCTTCTTTGGCCATGGCTCACACATGTATAGTGAAAGAAGGTACAGAGCGTCTCTTCCAAATGCATTTGCAAAAACAAAGAGAGCAGCCTGAACAGAATTGCCAAACAACTGTGATTGTTGATGCACTGTTTAAATAGATATCCATTATACTCCTGACTTCTACTCTAGGCTGGAAACAGATTTATTATTGTTGTTGTTGTTATTATTATTATACTTGAAGCTGGTTTGAAAGAGAGATTTATGCCACTTGTGGTGTGCAAGCCCACACTCATCCACTATCTGCTTCTGGTCAACAGATTTTGGAAGTTTTTATTATTTTTAAAATGCTATTTGACTAAAAGGAATGGTAAGAGCCAGGCTTAGAGATTGGGAGTAAAGGTTATAAGTAATGTAGTTACCTATAACAAGTTCCTTTTTAATAATGAGGGAATAATGAAATTACATTTCATAAGTAATGTAACAATTGATAATGGACCTCCTTTATGGGTGTGATTTTTCTAGTTCCTTTTAAAAGCTGAATGCCATTTGAAGACATTCTTAGAGGCAGTTTGACAGAAATTGTTCAAGTCAAATGTCATTTTCTATCCAATTTTAAGGTACTTTTTTCAAAGATAGTTATAGAAAGTACCAAAAAAAGTAATGAGCAATGTAATGGGTCATCTTTCAAAGACTGCAATTAAGAATTAATGATGTACTTCTCAAATACTATAGCTGCATCTGCATTGCAGAAATAATACAGTTTGACACCATTTTAACTGCCATAGCTCAATGCTATGGAATTCTGGGATTTGTTGTTTTGTCAGATATTTAAACTTCTCTGTCAGAGAATTCTGATAACCAACTACAAATCCTAAAATTCCATAGCATGGAGCCATGGCAGTTATAATGGCATCAAACTGTATTATTTCTGCCGCGCAGATGCAGTCTATAAGGAATATTAGACAATGTATCTTTCTTTGCAGGCCACACTTGCTCACCTCTCCCTCAACTGAAATGCCTTTAGGAGCACATCCAAAATATGAACTGGAAGACATTAGTGGCATACTGATTATAGAACTCCATTCTATTAGATATCTGGCTGTCCCACAAACTTTTATCTTCCAGACCTTGGGTAAAAATATATCAGTTTAGGAAGAAAAATGCAACCAAATGGGATGTCTTTGACTCCTGCCACTTGTATTTTTTCTAAGTCTTTTATTTATAGTAAATATTTGTGATGTATTAATTTACATGTTTGCAATTTTGGATATTTAAGTTTCTGATTTTTAGACTGATGATTTGAAGTTATCTTAGGTCATTTACATTTTAATTGCACTTTTGCTGTAAGATAGTTTAGCCACCTTGAGCTCCTGTGAGGAAGATTGAAGTATACATCAAATAAACAAAATAAATAAATAAATAAATAAATAAACAGATTGTTTTGCCCTCCCTCCACTCCAGTCCATTTATCAACCTTGGTTCAGGAGGGGAGAGAGAAGAAGGTTGGTGATGATAGGAATTGTAGTGTAACACAACACACTAGATTGGAAGAGGCTGATCATTAATTTTCATGTTCTGAAGGAATGTACCCACTGATAACAGAAAATAGCTGTTTGCTTGGTAAACTAATGGAAAAAATAATGCTAGATATTAAACAGACCTTGGTCGGATCCAGCATACGTTCTTAAGCTGTCTCTGTGTTGGAAAAGGCACTAAGCTATAATAAAATTGTCAGTGTTATAGCAGCCAACATAAGAATTAACTGTTCTTGTAACACTGACGGTCAGTCATGAAATTACCAAACAAACTTTCTTGTTTTGGTCATCTAGTCTGACCTAGTGTGTATAATATCAGTCACGGGTAAAATGGAAAGAAGTTCTAGTTTTAGTGCCTGAGGTAGGCAATATGCAGCCCTCTAGATGTTGCTGGAAAATCAACTCATTTGAGATGGAGGTGCTGGGTAAGAGTTCTGTGGATATCATGGACTGCTAAAAAGACAAATAAATGTCTCTGAACTCTCCCTAGAAGCCAAGAGGTCTAAACTGAAACTGTCATACTTTGGCCATATCATGAGAGGACATGACTCCCTAGAAAAGACAATAATACTTGACAACTTAAAAGGCAGTAGGAAAAGAAGAAAACTACATTCCAGATGGATAGATGCAATCAATGAAGCCACGGCCCAGATATGCAAGATCTGAGTCAACTATTGATGGTAGGGTGACTTGGAGGTCCCTCATTCATAGGGCTGCCATAATGTTAACGATATGGTTAATGTTAGTTAACAACAGCAAATATGTTGCTGGACTGCAATGCTCATCAGACCTAGCCAGCATTGCCAACCAGAAGAGATTATGGGAGCTGCCATCTACAAAACTGGGAGCAGCAAAAGCTGCCAACCCCTGCTGTAATTAACCACAGTGCAGGGGGTTAGGCTGGGAAAGAGCCCTGTCAAAAACCTTGCGGAGGTCACAGGAGATGGTATCACTGATGGACCAACTGAATGATTCCCTTGATCAATTGCTATGCTGCGCACACCTCACCCCCCTCCACCACAGCCAACTGACATATTGGCTGCAGCAGAGGGGGTGGGATGTGTGCATGCCAGGCCCTGAGCCCTGCTGGGAAAGCAAGTCCTGATGGCTGCCAAGGTTGATTACAAGCCCCAGTGGCCCAGGCTTCGATTAAAGTCCCCAGTGCCAGGGGTGAGATGCTGAATAGGGCGGAAGTGGGAGAGAAGGAAGCGAGGGAATTTCACAAATAGTCAAGTCCCAGTGTTCCCAATGACACCACTGGGGACAATGCGACTTGAATATTTGTGAAATTTCGAATTCGCGGCCCCTCTGGAACATTTTCCCCGCAAATCTGGAGGGACAGTTTCAACTTGCCCTCTATTCCTTTTTGGACTGCAACTCCCAGAATTCCCCAGCTAGTATGGCTCCCATACCATTTATCTGTAAGCAAATGAGGAAGAAGGTGTTGTTGCTCCTCTCCAAGAAGGAAAATTGCACTGTGTTTATACAAGTAATTTGACCTGTGCTAACATTAATCTCCAGCAGCAATATGTTCTTAGCCCTGATCCCAGTACAATCATCAGATTGAAGCTCTTCCATTAACTTTATCATAGTCTCCTACACTTCATAGATGAAAATGTGTGGCCAAGCAACATCAGTGTTTGGTCAAGATGGCAAAAGTTATTAATGGGAAAGAGCACAGCAGCCAGGAGAGGCTGCCCCAGTTTGCTTTTACTTGAGCCTACTGGGAAGGGCAGAATGCTCCTCTCCTCTCCTTCCTACTGATTTAATTGAGAGCAAACTACTTTTGTACTTTAAACGCTGTTTGCAGCAAATGAAGTAAGCTGAGGATAAGGGGGAAAAGTAGTAGTAGGAGACAGAAACTGGGAGATTTTAAAAACTTCTGAAAAAGTGGGACAGCATAGCATTAATCAAGCCTGCCCCTGCCAATTTGGGACAGTTGAAGGGTATGCTTTATCTGATCATAAATTATAACCAAGCTGTGCTATTCCATTAAAGCCAACACTTTGTACATACACTTTTAATAAACGCACTATTGTAGATGCCATGTGTGACAAATGTCTGATGACCTTTATAAAAAGCAGCCCATTTCTTCATCTGGACAGGCCTTGGCAGTAGCACAAAAGTAAAACCAACTGGTTTATAGGAATAATCTGCAGACCTACTGAATTCAATAGTGAAAAATCCCACTGATTCTTGTGTTCTTTTATGTTCTTACAAGATGGTTAGTCAACATTGCCATGACACATTTACAATTTCTAGGGCCTTTATAGACTGCCAGAAATAGTGCAGCTTGAGGCCACTTTAACTGCCCTGGCTCAGTGCTAAGAAATCCTGGGAACTGTAGTTTATTGTGGCACCAGAGCTCTCTGACAGAGAAGGCTCAATGTCCCAGAAAAAAAAATACAGTTCCCATGATTCCCTAGCACTGGGCCAGGGCAGTTAAAATGGCCTCAAGCTGCTCTATTTCTGGCAGTCTGTAAAGGCCCGTATTGAATGTAAAATGCCATTATGAATGTGTGGAATCTCTGCTTAAGGTGATCTGTCATGAAGTCCAGAACACATGCAGGCATTCACTCCAGCCTGAGCTCTCTCCTTTCTGCAAAGTTAGATGATGCGATAAACACTGTCAATAAAAACTATTTGTTCTACGCAATTGCTCTTAAAGAAATAAACTGGCAAAACTAGGGAGAAAACCACTAATTTATCAAACATGACTCTGTATCTTTATCCTTTTTTTAAAAAATGAAGAAGTTCTGCTTGTAAAATTTGAAGAGTTGTGAAAAACACCACAAGGCTGTCTTTCAGGTTGAGACTCTGGATCAAATCTTGGATGGTTTTTCATGTCAATGGTGCACAGAAAGCTGAGTGATGCCAGTGTAAGTATTTGGCAGTGTGGCTGTTACATAATACAATCCTGTCTTTCACAGAAGAGAGATCACTGTGCTACTCAAATGTGCTAAATGTTAACCCAATGCTTGGCTTTCTTCAGTCAAAGCAGTACTGCACTATTTTCCAAAGTAGAAATGAAGGTACACCAAAAGAGGGGGGGAGAAGGTTTAGAACTGGAGAAAGAAAGCCCAGAAAGATTTTTTAAAAAATATTTGCTTAAGGAAGTACACACTTCTCTGATCCCTGCCCACAAAAACTATGATGATGAGGAAAGTATTGGTTCTGTAAAACCAAAAGGGATTATTTTTCATGCAAGCATAACATGGATAAACTAACAAATGTACCACAAAGGCCAAGGTCTGGCATAATCATGATGGTACCTAGATGGCATTTTCCCCTTCCAGAAACGTTTGGGATAATAGAGATCTGAAAAGTTTTACGATGGTGTTTACGTGACAAGGGGTTATTGAGCCACCGTGGGTGGTGTGAAAAACATGGCCAGTTCTTTCCAGTCTGTCTCTACATTTAATCTGTGTATCACTTGACCATAAAGCAGCAACCTGCTCAAAGGTAAGTTACCAGTAAACATGATTTAAAATGCTTCAAAATAAGGAAGCACTATGGCTTCATGGAGGGTTTATATAGATGTTGTGTGCTTTTAAGTAATTTACAACTTCTGGTGACCTCAAGGCAAACCTATCACAGGGTTTACTGAGTGGGATTCCATTGTTTATTGGGGATTTGAACCCTGGTCTCCAGAGTCATACCACAATGCCATGCTGGCTCCCAGGGTGTATATACCCTCCAACATTTTGCAAATGAAAAATGGCCATATGTCACCAAGTGACATTAGAGTGCAGTCAAGATGGCAAAAGTTATTAATGAGGAAGACTACACAAGGTAGGATGGGTTGTAGTAGTTTGCTTTTACCTGAGCCTACTGGGATGGCAAGACTGTCCAGTCCTCTTCTTTTCCCTCTGCTGAGTTAAATGAGTCTAAACTTTTTGCGCTTAAAACTCAGCTTGCAGTATCTGATGTAAGCTGAGGATAGTGTTGGAAGGTGGGAGGAGGAGAAACTGGGATATTTTTAAAGCAGCAGAGAAAGTGGGATGACAGAGGATTAATTGGGATCGTCCCAATAAAACTGGAACAATTGGAATGTATGTGTTTTTGAAACTAGAACTGAGTGCCATTGGGCCCATTCAATTGATATTATTTTGTTTAAATCTTTAAATATTTTATTTAACCCTCGGAGAATGTTTTCCCCCATTTTCACCTATGTAGATCAGCCAGTCCTACATTGTTGAGGTAATGTGTAAAAGTCAATCCAGAAGGGAAGCTCTTCTAGCATGGCCTCTTATGCATCACCAAAGAGGTAGTCCAGCATCCCCAAAGAAGGCAAAAGACTACACAGATTTGCACTAAAGGTGCATGTAGAGAGATGTATGTCTCCTACATAGAGATACAAATCTGGTCAACAATTTAAACCAACAGACCCGACGTCACTTTAGCCACAGTGGGAAATAGTGTTAGCAGGTGATTCAGTAATATGTCTGCCCAGTCTTCTCTGTGTGTGAAACTTCAAAACCTGAGGTCTCCATTCTTATAAATTTAAGACTTAAGGGGCATTCACATTTAAGTTTTTGTTCCGAGGAGATGCAGATCTCTGCAGTGACACAATACTGAATTGATGTTCCCACTATGGTTTACGTGCCTGATTCTCTCCATGGCATTTAAACCCTGGTCAACATTAACATACACACTGGATTGATTCAAAAGAGAGGCACCTCCATTTCCAGAAATGATTCTGCATGATCCGGGTCAATTTGATAATGTACTCACACTACCGAAGATCTGGATTTCTCTGGACCTTTACAAAAGATGTAGTAAGGGAACCAGTGTGGAATAGACGGGGTCAATTGGGTTTTTCTGTTCCCTCTCAAATGGCGCCGGGTGCATTCAGGGGCAGTATGAACGTCGTGGAAATAACCCAGTTTCACACCAGGTTATTTCCATAGTGTGAAGAGGGCCATTGATAGGACAGATGTTCAAAGAGAAAATGACTTAAATAGAGGACTGTCCCCTGTAAGCAAGGACAAATTGCTACCCTTCTGGTATCAACACACATGCATTGGTGGCTTCCTGTATTCATAATACTTAAGGCAGGGGTAGGCAACCTTTCCCCTTTAAGGGCCGAGGGACTTCAGCTCCCAGAATCCCAGGAGCTATTGGCCAATATGGGACTATTGGCCAACATGGCTGAGGCTTCTGGGAGCCGGTCCCTCGGCCCTTAAAGGGGAAAGGTTGCCTACCCCTGACTTAAGGGGAAAATCACAAAAGGTGCTGAAAAATAGTACAGCATATTTATCAAAGTGCGCCCATTTTCTACTGTCATGTTCAACACATTTCAAGAGCATAAATTCTTCATAGGAAGCAGACCTTGGTCTACAAGTGTGGCCAGGTTCATTGTGATTCTGAGAACTGTAGTAAAAAAACAAACAAAAAAACTACCCTAACTTTTTCCAATCTCTAGAGTTTTTCCCCCCCACTAATTAAATCAGGATCAGAGTGTGGTAACATTGCTCTTTTGTGCTACATCTCCAACCATCCCACAGCCATAGCCCTTTACATCCACAGATTCTTTATCCATGAATTCAAGCATCCATGGCTTGAAAATATAGTTAAAAAAAATATAAATTACAAAAAGTAAACCTTGATTTTTGCCATTTTATATAAGGGACACTATTTTACTATCCATTGTATTTAATGGGACTTGAACATCCATGGATTTTGGTATCCACAGGGCCCCTGGAACCAAACCTCAGTGGATACCAAGGGCCCACTGTAGTGGGGTGGTTGAGGGAGTCTGGAAGTAGTTATCCAAAACTTAACTTTGCTAGATTGTGATCTGGAGTTCTTTTGTCTTTGGGAAGATAAACTCTTTGGCTCCTGTTTCTGACAAAGAGCATCATCTCATATGCGCTAACCTAAACCTAATATGAGTGCTAACTTAAGTAGACCTATTGAATCAAAGTTTTCACTTGTCAGGTTTTAGGATGAATAGATGGAAGAAGAGAAGAATGATGCTGATATTACACAATCCAGGTTTCACTCAAAAGATGAACCTCAAAAAGTTCTGGAAGGTTTCCAAGAAAGGAAATCATCATTTATTGTCAGGAAAAATAAATAAATCTGGGACAGTTGGGGAATTAGGGCCACAAAAACAGCCTTGGGAATGGCCCTGGAGCTGAACTCAGCCCACCCCTATTTTAAAGGTACAAGATCAATGCCCCTAATTTTTCAATGCATTGTTGCTTCTTTAAAACAACAACAGGGAAAGGCTATTTCAACATACGGCAATGAAAGGGAGCAGAACTGACTGTATAGCTTCTTTAGCACACTGTGAAATTTGCCGCCCTAGTTGTTTTTATCTTGCACTTGGTTCTGTCCTCTTTTCACCTTTGCCTTGCTTTACACTGCTTCTTGAGGGAGAGGTATTCATGAAATGCGTGCTCTGATAAGAATGAGGTGCCAGTTCTACAGAAACTTTGACATGGCCTGCCTTTATCTACAAAACACATAGATGGAGCTTTTTTAAAAAGAAGAGGGGGGTGGGAGGAGAAAAAGATTGGTCTGGATCTTCTTGGCAGTCTTAGCAAAGTAGACCCATGGGATTAATGGGTTTCACATAAGCATTGACTCTCCATTCAATGACTGATCAGTGGGTCTGCTCTGCTTACAACTTATAGGATTTAAGCCATTGTTTTTAATGACACAATAGCTACTCATCAAAAAATGGCTTCTAGGCAGCCACAGTGGCATATTATTTTCCTCGAAGCAGTGTGTTATAGGGTAGGCAAAGCCAATCTGTAGTTACATTGGGTGGGGAGACTAGATTCTCTAGTGAGTTATTCCAGGGCCAGAAGTATAATGTGCTAAACAAAGTAGTTTTCCAAATGGCTTGGCTTCATAACAAAATTGGCTGTCTCTCACATGAGGGGCTTCACTTTGTAGAGTGCATGGGAACACATGAAGCTGTCTTATGTCAAGTCAGAACATGAGTCTGCCTAGTTCAATTTTGTCTACACTGACTGGCAGATCCTCCCCTGGGGTTTCAGACAGGTTTCCTTACCTGGGAATATCAGGAATGAAACCCCAAATGTTATGTGTGCTCTTTCACTGAGCGCACATTCATACACATCCAGAAAGACTGATCCAAGATATTTTTGCTCTCTGAGGTGCTTAATCCATGTTTAGTTGGCCCTCTGTATCCACAGATTCTTTATTCATGGATTCAATAATCCACAGTTTGAAAAGATTAAAAAACCTATAAAATCCAAAAAGCAAACCTTGATTTTGCCATTTTATCTAAGGGACATGAGTTCACTATGCCATTGTATTTAATGGGACTTGAGAGCACCCATGGATTTTGGTATCCAAGGGCCTATTGTACAAAAACTGGCTGGGCTGGCAGTTAAATCTTTTCTCATCATTGCCAGTGTATCTAGAACAGTACACATCTTCCTCTTCCTCCTTCCTCTTCTTTTTGTAACAGCCCAACTTCACCCCAGTTTGGGACTCAACATGGCTTACAATGTTGAAAACTGCTAGCTAAAATTCACAATAGCTAAAAAGTTCACAACATGCAAATCTTTTTTTCTTTTGATTTTATGGACAGTTTAGGTTTGGTGGATGACTGGAGATTTAAATATGGCAAGGCATGGGATTATATTTTTTCTCTCTCAGAAAGACATAAATCGTTCTCCAGAATGACATGTTTTTGGTTTCTAAAATACTAGGTGGTTTAATCTCTAAAATGGAGGTTTTACCTCAGACGTTTCCTAACCACAATACTGTAACTGTTGTGTTAAAAACAAAAACAGAAGATTAATTGAAGATGAAATGAATAGATGTAGTTGTTTAAAAAGCTAAAAAAAAATTACATGAATTTTTGGAAAATAATATGGATAAAGAAACAGAAGTTAGAATTATATGGGATGCCAATAAAGCACTTATGAGAGGTTTCCTTGGCTGATAATTCTAAAACCCATCCCTAAACTGAAAGTCCCAGGATTCCACAGGATATTGCCATGGCAATTAAAGTGGAACCATAGCACTATAATTGTGTAGCCCTTGCTTTCTCCACTGCTGCCTCTTTATGCCTGGCCAAGTGAGTGGACAGTTTCTATTATTGTGCAGATGGACTCATTCCTTTCTATGCCCTGTGAAGATGGTGTGTATTGTTCCATTGGGATTTTGGCTCCATTGGCTTGTCCAGGAAATGTGTGGGCTGTGCTGGTTTTCAGTTTTAGATTTATGTGGCAATTTGGCTTAACATGCTGTTTCTCTCAGTCTACTAGCATGGAGGTGAGAAAGTCATAGGAAATACATGCAACTGCCACCACCAGACATGGCTGCCACTTCTTCCAAAGGGGGCCTTTTTGATGTTTAAGACTTCAGCGCTCATCAACACCAACAGCATGCCTAATTACTAAGGATGATGGGAATTGTCACCTAGTAGAGGAATCCCAGCTTGCAAGACTGAGCAATAAAAAGAAGTGGTGATGTGTGACCCTCTTGCATTTAGAAATTCTGGACCACTGTAAATAGCTGCCAGTGCAATGGAATGGAGGCACTAAAGATACAGTAATATTATGACACATGCTTTTGGTATTTTGATGGAGGGAGGGAAAAGAAATACTGTACAGTCAGCCCTCCATAACCACAGATTCTTTATCCCTGGATTCAGCCACCCACAGCTTGAAAATATTTCAAAAATTATAAATTCCAAAAAGCAAATCTTGATTTTGCCATTTTATACAAGGGACACCATTTTACTATATGTAAAATGTAGTGCGTGTGTGTGTGTATGTGTATATGTGTATCTATGGGGGGTTGCAGACTGCCAGAAATAGTGCAAATTGAGTCCACTTTTAGGGTTAGGGTTAGAGTTAGGGAATCATGGGGACTGTAGTTTATTGTGGCACCAGAGCTTTCTGACAGAGAAGGCTCAATGTCCCAGAAAAAAAAAAAATTCCCATGATTCCCTAGCACTAACCCTAACCCTAAAAGTGGACTCAATTTGCACTATTTCTGGCAGTCTGCAACCCCCCTATATCTATATCTGCTATATGCCATTGTGTATAATGGGATTTGAGCATCAATGAATTTTGGTATCCATGGGGGTGTCCCGGAATCAAACCACAACAGATACCAAAGACCCACTGTAGTGTATGTATGTCCTTTGAAATATCTAGTTGTATCCTTATTGCAGTGCAAACTGAAATTATGATACTATATGGACACTTCAAACTACATTCTCTGAAAATGATCTGCTTTCAGAGCCAAGCTATATCAGCAGATGGACTGAGTACTCTGTACCCCCCCCCCCCCCCGGTTTGGGACTATTACTTACAGTGGTGGCATATAGTCATTTTGTTGTCCTTCTTTGCTCCCTGTAATTCGGTGAAAGCACATCTCCCTGTTCTGTACTGTTCCATGTTATTAAGTCTTCCATTATCAGACAGATTAAGCAAGACATGTTGAATAAACACTACCAATGAAGAGGTATTTAAACTGTAAGCAATAGTTTTTGGAGTAAGTGTTGTACCCTACCCATTCATCATCCAAAGTATCTTCAGATGAGAGCTGTAAGAACATCCAAGACTTTTGCATACATCTGCCATGTGTGAAGTGATTAATGTATAGCAGATACATAAACACAGCTGTCTAGTCATTGGGGAGGTAAGAGAGCAAAGAGACAAGCATGTTTTGCTTAAAACCAAATGTCAGGTTTTGGCAAAAGAGCAGAACAAGAAACATTCGTCTTGCAAGCCATGTTGCTAGTGAACTTGTTTTCACTATGGGTGATTTCACTCTGTAGAAACAATTTAGATTACATTATAACTTGCATCACAAGGTGAGCTACAGCAGCCAGAAATAGATCACACCGTGTGTGTGTGTGTGTTCATTCCTAAATTACACAGCTAGACGAGACCAGTGGATAATGGCAAGCTATGTATGGCTTGGTGTCCATGTTATACAGAACAGATAAAAGCCCTAGCCAGGTGTTCTCTCTCTGGGATAAATCAATATATAAAGAAGGGAGCATTCTCACTCAAGGTCTGCAGAGGAGAGTTTCTTTTCTTCACAGAGACCTTCCCCAGGAGCAAGAACCTGGATTTTCCCAGGGTTGTTCACTCAAATGTAGAGCCTCCATGTGTAGAGAAGCCTCTAATCCACCCTTGACTATCTATTTACCAGATTGTCATGGACTGACACCATTCATAATATACTATGGCACAAAGCAGAGAGATAGTGTGATCCAGAAAGAAGCCTGGGAGGAAAATGTTTTATTAGCATTTGAGGATGAATTAGGTCCTTGCTTCCCACCCTTTTCACATTCTTGTATATATGGTCCCATTGTGAATGGCACAGAAAACCAACTTTAAAGAGGGGTTGCTTCCAGGATTACCAATAGGATTTCCAGATTTCAGGGGATTAGCCCTGTTCTTTGGTTTCAAGGTGAGAAGGAAGGAATCTCAAGATGAGAGTGCTGCCTTGAAAAGTGTGTGTTTATTTTCCTCATTTGTTAGAGTGAGTTTTTTTTTATTTGAATGGCATACTCCATGTGATTGCAGTTGACATTTAATGTATCATGAGGTATCATAATGATAAAGTATCATAATGAAAGCTAGCATGGAGTAGTGATTTGAGCATTGGATTATGATGTTGGAGACTAGGGTACGAATCCCCACTTGACAATGGAAACCCACTGGATGACCCTGGCCAAGTCTCAGCCTCAGAGGAAGGCAAAGGCAATCATTTTCCCCTGGATAAATCTTGCCAAGAAAGTCCTGTGATAACTTCACCATAGAGTCGCCATAAGTCAGAAACAACTTGAAGGGACACAACAACAACGAGCTTAATAATATTGTCAAGGGCTGTCCCTTATAACATAACCAGCCTCCCTCCACCATGAAATCATAAGGGCACATCCCTAGGTCTTGAGATTTGGAGCTGAAATCTTAGGATGTGGATAGTCCTGGCCTTGCCAAACTACTGTTGGTGCACTATGCTGGTTTAAAGATGATGCAAATGTAGGCAGTGGTGGCAGGAAGAGGATAAAAAATCTGTGGACACATTGACCATGAAGGCAGTAAAGTGAAAATGGAGAAATAGGGTGTTCAGGTTGTGGCAAGTTGTATCTGTCTTCCTTCACCACAGCTGCACAACCCAGGAAAAAGGACAAGTGCTGGCTTAGTGCATCAACAGAATGATGACCTTAGAAAGTTGGTGGAGTATACAGCAGACAAAATAGGTTCTCTGGAATCACACCATTATTGGTTAACTAGAAATAGTGCAAATTGAGTCCACTTTAAGGGTTAGGGTTAGG
>CM034703.1:283170488-283187361 GCA_020142125.1 Phrynosoma platyrhinos
GCCAGTAAGCAGTCAATAACAGTCTCTCCCTGCTATATAAAAGATAGTAATGATTTCTCTCCTTTCCCAAACCATCCTCAGTTAGATTAGGTTTTAGTTATTTTTGTAAATATTTATTAAAGCCATTCTTGTTTGTTTTTAAACCACAAACTACATGTTTGTTGCTTTTTTGAGTTAGTCTTTATTCTTTAGAAAGCATATTAAAATATTGTCTAACCCACATTTTTTGCTGCTCTGCTGATGAAAGCTGAACTCTAACAAGTTTAACTTTCATACCTGCATATTTTAGTTTACCTTTAAAAGGGTTAACACTCTGGGAAACTACTATCCTTACTTTAGTGTTGAGTTGTCTATCTTTGTACTTTAGGATTTTGGCTAGTTCTTTCATAACTGCCCTTCCCATTCCTAGTCTTCTGATTTCTTGACTGCAGTCTCTGTTCTGATCAATGTTTGGTCCAATGTATGGGAAATCTTTATCTATTTCAATGTCTTTGTTATCTAGGGTTGACTGGTGATGTTATTGATTGGTGGGGGGAACCATTGGTAAGGACAAAAGTGCCCATTATTTGCCATGACTCCTAGTGACAGTATGTTTCTGAGGATAAAGCAATTCATGCCCAATCAATTGTTGTATGAGGAAGTGTTACCCTTATTGAAATCTTCCAATTTTGCAGTGTGATTCTTTTCCATGGCCCCAAATGGACTCTGGACTGCGAATCATCATGAGAGTCACATACTCATTGCACCCAAAAACACATCAAACAGATTAGTTTGGGAGTTGCAAATTAAGAGACACTCACACTTCAGAAACAGGAAGATAGGTGATTTACAAGCAGAATGTTCTGGCGGACAAGCCAGGTAAAGCTAATTTACAACTTCATTTTCTCCCAAGGTTGGGCTGCAAGGTAACTTACATCATATTAAAATAAAACAATAAATTATAAATGTAAAATTGTACGTTCCTTTGAAAAAGCAAACAATTCCATTGATAGTTTAATAATATTTTAACTTCTATATGTTTTTAGTGATGTGAGTTTTTATTTGTATCTGTTTTAATTTTTGTAAGTCCTCTTGACTCCCATGTTTGAGATGATGAGGAAGATGAGGAGGATGAGGATTTTTGCTACCACTGTTACTTTAAAAGACCATAATATTAAATATGTTGAATCATTGAAAGTCCAGCACATCCATTAAGTACATGGCTGGGGGTGGGGATTTTCTGCCCTGGAACTCTCTGGAGCTGTATAGGCTGCAAAAAAGACACCATTAAAACCATTCTTGGAAGCAGCCAGAAGTTTGTTTCTGGTTTTGATAAGCAAATATTACAGATGGTAAATAGTGCAGGGGGCCCTGACAGCTATTTGAAAAGAAAATAGCTTCTTCTGGAGGCTTCTAGGAGAGACAGGACATCTTTCCTTCTTTATACACACACACACACACACACACAGAGAGAGAGAGAGAGAGAGAGAGAGAGAGAGAGATGGGTATGGGTGGCCTGAGGAGTTTGAAGAAGTTGAAGGCCACATAAGTAGCCCTGGAAAGCCCAAGGGTGCACATTGCCCATCCTTGATGCTGACAGAGGGCTTTCCAGACTAGTCAAAAGAAGTGTCAGTTGATGACCTAGTATGGAATAATGAGACGAGGTTCAAGGAACTGGGTTAATAAGGACCACTTTATTGACTTATTTAATATTTACAGTCATGGAAGATCACAAGAGAGGAAGCAACTGGATGTGGGCTCAGCTAAGGCCAGGTGTCATCCCTTGAATACCTCACCAGCCTTCCCTTGTGTGAAACACGTGACCCGGGGGGCAGTCATCTGCTGGAAGAGAAACCCAGGTGCTCCCACCAACCTAAGCTACATTATTTTACAAGTGGGAGCAAAACACCAGATCTGCTTCCATCCTGAGCTAATAAATTTTTTGAATCTGCATGAGGGCTCTCCAGAAGTATTTATTTTATTTTATTAAACTGGGATGTGTTCTGCTGAGATGGTCATATATATTTTTAAGGGCAATTTTTCTCTCTTTAAAAAAGTGGTATTTCATGGAAGCACTGAGGCACTATATGAGTATAACTAAAATATTTAAAAGGAATGGAGAATAATACTTGTTGTTGTTGTTCTGATTCTGCCCCAGAATGAAAAAGGAATCTTCTTGAATAAAATGTTGTGGGAATAAAATGTTGCAGCTGGAGTCAGGTATTGCCAGAGAATTCTCCAGAGTGACAAAAACATGGACTGGCATCCAGCTGGTGAACTATGATGGTGTTAAGTAGTGCTTATGCCATCACAACTCACTTTTTTCATCATAATGGAGATTAGAATTCACTACCAACCACACAATGACCAAAATCCTCCCAGCTCACCTTCCACCTGTGGAGCAGCAGACAAGCAACCAAGTATTTTCCTATAGCTAGGCATAAAGCAACAGGCAACCACAGGTACCTCCAGAGAAAAAACAGCAACAACTAGATGCTTACCTGCCGCTCTCCCTACTCTCCGACAGTCACAAAATGGCTGGGTTCAGAGAACTGCTGCTGAGAAAAGGGGTATTGGATGGAAGATTATCTTAAAAATTCACATGAGCTCCATTATAGCAGCAATTGCATCCATTTAAAATAAATCAATAAATGGAAACATACCAGTTTCAGAGCCACCATTATTGTGCATACTCTCATTTGCATGACTGGGGCAGCTGCTATCATACTCTCTTCCTGACTCCTCCTTAACCCTGCCTCCCTACCCTATGCCCTACTCAGCATGCCTTCCAGATTTAAAACAAATGTTTACACACATTTCCAGAGCTTTGCTACTGCAATTTAAGTTTTTGAAAAAGAAAAGGAATAGAAAAGAAATATAAAAAAATAAAGGGCATCAGCCTGCTTGGTAATAGCAAGCGGGCTAGGGGACAGGGGGAGAGATGGGGACACTGACTCATGTGGCTGACAATATCGTAACTGCCTTGGCAGCGATATTTCAACCTGGGGACTAGTGTGATTGGGAGCTCATTGATGGATTTCCCTGTCAATGAAAAGGGATGGCCTAACCACTCTTGGTTAGAGATGTTGTTATGTGATACGTATTGCCAAAGCTGCTTCCCTCCTGTAATCATCGTTTAAAAGTTGTGTATAGTAATTTCCTTAGCTACAGCTCACAGTGATGTCTCCTTAAGTAGGATTTGGCCATTGCTATTGGACATTAAAAAACAATGACACCTACAACTACGGTGACAAATACCCTAAAATGCCAGCAAAGATATTTGTATTCAGGCAGACCTTAAATAACTCACTGAACACTGCTTCAAATGGACCCTTCTGGAGGAGTCTTCAGTGAGTTAATTAAAGCCTGTATAAATGCAAACATCTTTTTCTCCTGGCAGAAAAACAAGGAAGAAATTAACCTAATCTCTTTGGGATGAAGTGGCCTTCTTATGGCCCTCTCATGTACCCTGGAGTCTTCCTCTGGATTTCTTATGGTAGTTATTATAGACTTTGTGAAGATGGCATTTAAAGATCAGCAATTAGTGTAAAATGCAAAATAAACTGCAGAAATCCTTAATAACTCTGAACCTCTGTATTCTTCTGGGTGGCCTGGATAAGTTCTGCAAACTGCAAGAAAGAGGAGTTATGTGACCCCATTCAGCTAGGGTTGCTCATCCAAAGAGAAATATCAACACATCTTCATGTAATTTGTTTTGAATTTGATCTTCTAAATCCTAGTTTAGAAATTTCAAATAATCCTTGCATGGGTAATGTGAAAGAAAATTGGAAAAGTTATCCCTAACTGGCAATAATACTGAATATTATTATTCCTAAACAAAATGGCTATGGCAATAATAAAAATAATGCAACAAGGCTGTTTCTTTTACTGTGTTACCAACATGCACACAGCGAAAGAGATACACACAGGATGTTTCAACTTCTTACTGGCTGCATTCCCTTCCTCCATGTGAAAACATGTTTCCCATATGATATTCATTTATCTCCAAATTGAACACTTAGCATTACTGCCATGGAATATGGCTCCCACTGGAATTCTGATGGAAAACAACACAATATCTTATTAGAGGGATCCATTGTATTACAGCTATGGGCTCTCACAATGTTATGAAATTGGGAGAAGTCTAAACAGAAGGTCAGGGAAGAATTTTTCCTCTGGTTGTGCAAGGAAATTATTGCACACATTGTTCATTGATACTCTCTTTGTCAAGCAGAGTGTCTTTTGAATTTGTTTATATTGGTTTTAGGGAGAGATCTGAAAAAGTCCTATTGGACTTTGCAAGGACAAAGATGCCACATGCTCATGTAGAAAGCATTAAGAAAAGGAAAAGGCTATAATGAGTGTAATAATGATGATAAAAGAACCAAATTTCTAGTTATGCAAGAATCAATTCCTGTCCCGTTCTTCCATGTAGTAGAAACAGAGAATTCTAAAATGGAGCAGTTGAGATCAGTTTGCTTCATCTTCTGTGTTGGAAGCCACTCTTTTCCAATCTTAGGACAAAATTTCCTCATAGTATTTAGTTTCATGATGCTGGGCATACGACTCAGGTCTGTGCTTTTTCCTAATTTGCTTTATTAGCGTGTACAATGGCCCCTCTGTATAGCCACCAAATTCTGTTCTGGAGATAGCTATATATTAAACAACTAAAGAAGGAAGGAATGACAGCTGAATGCCAGATGACTCTGCTAACAAAAAGAAATTGTTGGTTGCTCAGTGAGACAGATTCTTCTTAGAAAGAAGCTTTTTAAAAAAGCATGCACCATCCCCAAACACTTGAATAGGATTGCCACATCTTGCTGAACAAATTGTTCATCATGACTTGGAATGAGCAGCTGAACAGAGATATAATGACTGCTGAAAATGTATTTATTCACTGTGCATCATAATTTTAAAAAATCACAATAAAATTCAGGATTATGAATATATTTTTTTTGTATGGTTGCAATCCTTTAAAGAAGCATGAGAACAGAATAAAGTTATTCATGACAACATTCAGAGCTTAGAAAAGTTATTTTTATACTACAGAATGCCAACTCCTCAAACCACCATAGTCATTGACAGTGCTGCTTGGAGGATTCTAGAAGTTGTAGTACAAAAGGAGAGACTGCTAGTTTGTAAAGTCGGTAGACTAATCCCACCATCTGATTAATTATCTTCTAGCAAGATTTAAGCAAAAAGATCAGATGTCAGTGTCCTATTGGTTATGGATCCATGGTAATTCACAGTGTGGTTCTTGCATCATTTATGATAATTTCTTTTAACACCCATAAAACTCTACTCAAATATAGCAGATTTGCTAATAAAGAGCAGCTTTATTAGAAGGGACATTCCAACATTGATTCAGGTCAGATACCTTTGTTTTTTTTAACATTGCTAAAATGTACATTGGTGAATTGATTTTTATATTGACACATCCTTCAAATGAAGTGAGCCCCATATCTTTCACCACCTTGCAAGCTACACAAATCATGACTTTAAAGTATAGTTTGGCTTTCTTCCTCTCTTGATACCATGTGGCTTCATAAGAACAGAAGGAAGACGAATGCTGCCTACTTGTAAAGAATAAGCCCTTCCTGATGTATATTGTCTTCCTGATCAAAGGGAGGAGTTTTGCTTCTCTCTTTCTACCTAATCCTCTCTTCCCCAGGATCACTTGAAGGAAAGTCAGACCTGGGACTCTGAGAGTAGAGTGAGGGAGACTGTTACCATCATTGCAGTGGATGATCCCAGCACAGAAGGGTTTGGGCTGCAGAGGGTAACATTATGAAAATGCAGCAAACTGGCATGCCTCATTTCTATTGCTTTGACATATTCTTTCATTCTGTAGGCTGGAAGATGTGATCATAGCAAGCTCATACATCCCTAAAATTTCTAATAGATTTCTAACATGACATAAAATGTATAGATATAGCATTTTTGGCTCAGTAAATATGGAGGAATGGAATGACTATGTAGTCAGATTAACAAAATACTGAGGGAATTTGTGTGTTTGATTTTTTAAAAAAGTTCTTTGAATGGACCCAAGGGGGAAACCATTCTCTTTGTGCTCTGCTACAACAGTCCCATCTCTGCTTGTCTCTGATTTGTCCTTGGGCACAACTCTGAACCAAACCAAAACAAAAACCAAAACAAAGAAGGGTGCAGGTTTTGGGCCTCATAACGACCTGACTATAAATGAGATGGTACTTAGCAACATTCTCTTAGCAGTCGTTAATTACAGAAGAAGTCGAAGGTCATCAGGGGAAGGCTTTTTGCCCTTGCCACCATCCCAGGCTTGCTTGGTGAGGACACGAAAGGGGGTCTTCTTGGTACCTGTTCCCACCCTCTGGAATGCCCTTCCATGAGAGGGTAGGCTGGCCACCTCCCTACTTTCCTTTCACTGGCAAACAAAGATGTTATTTTCAAGAAGGTTTTTAATATAGGTCCAATTGTGAGGAGGCATCCACTGCCACAGCAAGTCAGGGAGGGCACAGCAGATGAAAGGCTTGACCAGATGGCACCTCTCTTCTGGAATGTCATCTGGTGTGGACCATACCCTCAGCACCCTCCTAATGACATCACTGGGATGGAGTACAAGGGATAGTGAACAGCCTTCCACACCCTGTCCATGTAAGCTGCTTTTATGGACATGTAAGTCAGTAAAAGGCTGCCATCCTCAGTGTGAAACTAGGATGAGTTGGAATGGAAACAATTTTTTTTGCAATTGTTCTGAGATCCCAACCTCAAGTTGACTCCTCTTTAGTTTTGTTACAATTTAAACTCTGGATTGTGGAACAGAAGTAGCAGAATTCTCTGCATGCCAAAATCTTTTAAAATATTTTTAAAGAAATCTTAACACCCCCTCAGCACACACACACTATTCTTTAAAGAAAAAAACAACAACCTTGCCACAATTGTGAAATAGTGAAGATAATTCCACTGAAACTTGTAGAGCCTTAAAAAGGGCTTGCAGCCTAAAAAGATTTGCTGTCAAACAAAAGGGCATGAGAACCTTAAACAATGTAGTGTGTTTTGCTGGGGTAGCATCAGGAGATGTAGCTACATCATCAGATCTCAGTATAAAATTCCAACTTCATTCAGAAATAAAATGTGGGGTTTGTAAACCATAGGAAAGATGGGAAGGAAAAAAAACCAAACAGTTGACAATCAATACCTGTGGCAAGGAGGCAATCAAACTCCATTAATAAACATCATCACTTTCTTAATCTTTCTCCTTTGAAAACTTTGTTCAGTTGCTAACATCAAATGAGGCAGAACTGACTCAGTAAAGATTTCTGTGCTGGTAACTTAATGAAGCCTTTGAAGGAGAAAGATCAAGGAGATGATTTTTATGGATCAGCTGAAACCTCATGTCCTCATGAAAGATGAGCTATAACAGTTTATTAATGGGGCTGACACATTGTTTAGCACAGACATTGATGGTCAGTTTCCCTCTAACCTTTCTTTTGTTTGTTGTGAGAGCCTGACATTTTACCAAACAGTACTTATATATGAGACTGAAGCTCATGGATTCTGAGGGATGAACCCAATTTATATTTTATAAAATTATTAACAGCACATGATTCTTGATAATCTTTTTTTTGGGAGGGGGGGCCTCTGGGAGTTGTAAGTATAAATGGTACTTATCAGTACTGTAATACTTCTTAATACTGTAATAAAATTATTTGACATTCCCTAGTGGGGGACGAAATCAAAAATTACTCCCGTAGAACAGGATTCCAAAATATTTCATCAGTTTCTGTAACAAAAAGTGTGCCAGAAGTACCGAATTTCAAAATCAGGAATGGAGTCCAGTTAGGGCTGCTCCTCTATAGCAATAACAAATACATTTCTATACCTCTTACCTGTTCACTTAAGCACTCCCTAAGTAGTTTACAATGTGAAAGCCAATTGCCCCCAACAAGCTGGGTACTCATTTTAGTGACTTCGTAAGGATGCAAGGCTGAGTTGAACCTGAGCCCCTGGCTGGTACTGAACTTGCAACCTTGTGGTTTGTGAGTAAGTGGCTGCAGTTCAGGCATGAACCACTGCACCTCCAGGACTCTAATCATTCCTAGGGATGTAAATGAATCTGTCGGTTTTCATTTCTCTACAATTATTATTGTTGCAGATGGTGATTGATGGTGATGATTTGTTACTTATATCCTGCCTTTTGTCCAGATTGAGACCCAAAGTGGCTTTCCCCCCTTCACCTCCTAGTTCATTCCATTCTGTTTCTGCATCATTCTTCAATGAAAACAAAAGGCATAGAATCATAGAATCATAGAGTTGGAAGAGACCACATGGGACATCACGTCCAATCTTCTGCCATGCAGGAACATACAATCAAAGCATCCCTGACAGATGGCATCCAGTCTCTGTTTAAAAATTTCCAAAGAAGGAGAGTGACTATGTGGAAGTGGGAATGACAGCTGGTCCTAGTCAGTATCGGTTTGATGCTCCTGCATATGCCAATACAGTTCCCAGTCTAGCAGAAGAACCACACTCTTGTGAAACCTCTGTGGTAATAGGACCAGTAGAGACCAAATGTCAAAGCCTATGACTTCACAAATGTCAGAAGCCTGCCTTACTTCCCAAAAGTCATAGAAACATAGAATGGTGTTCCACTATCTAACAACTCTTACTGGGAGGAGGTTCTTCCTAATGTTGAGGCGGAATAACTTGCTCCATGCCCTAATCCAGGGGTAGGCAACCTGTCCCCTTTAAGGGCCGAGGGACTTCAGCTCCCAGAAACCTCAGCCATGTTGGCCAATAGTCCCATGTTGGCCAATAGCTCCTGGGATTCTGGGAGCTGAAGTCCCTCAGCCCTTAAAGGGGAAAAGTTGCCTACGCCTGCCCTAATCTCTGGCGCAGAAGAAAACAAGTTTGCTGCATCCTCAATATGACATCCCATCAAATACTTAAACAGGGCTATCATATCACCTCTTAACCTTCTCTTCTCTAGGCTAAACATACCCAGCCTTCTAAGGCTCAAACCAGATGGGCAGGAAGGAGCAGCTTCTGTCCGCTCTGGGGGTGGGGCATGCAGATGACACATTCATCTGCAGAAGACCCATTCATGTTCAGAGGACTACATGGCTAAGTCTAGAAAGTGTGAATATTGAACTGTGCTCTGGTTCACATACTGAGTTGGCAAGTGTGAATTTGGTACCTTATCAAAATGGGAATGGAGTGAAATTCTCTCCCTCCCATGGCTAATTATACCTATTTAAAATTTCACACAATTCCTAGATTGCTCCTGTTAGTACCTGTATAGCATTCAGTCTGGCTAAAAAAATAAATAAAAAAAAATACAGACCTGGTGACTGATCTTACGTCAAAACCTGGTTATCCTACCTCTGTTGTAGTTTTTTTTAACTGGATACCCAATTTAGCATTCAAATGTCCCGGCTTCTTATTCTTTTTTTAATTTCAAAAGCAAAATATTCTTGAAAGAGTCTGGACAATGTTTATTTCATTTTTTTTTAAAAAAATCTCTTTCTAGTGAAACAAAGCTGATGCTTCTTAATTTCTGACTGCTCATGTCTGCTGATGTTCTAATGGGTTGTCCTTTGTGGGATATATTGGCAATCTTGTATATTCATTCTGAGCTGCCATATCTGATATAGTGGACATTGGTGGATAGTCAAAAGGAAGAGGAGGAAGTGCAGAACAAGATGGAAATAGAATCCGAAAAGATTTGCAGTTTAATAACAGCATAGGGACTCCTGTGGAACATAACATGAAGTGCCCAGTCTATTCTTTTGGCCTTCAGTAGATGTACATTTGAAAAGGCTTAACAACAAAAAAGCCTTTGTTGATCTACTTAGCCATACATTCTGCATTAGAAGCTGACAGATTTTGGAGGAACTCCATGCTGTTGTTGTAGGTTTTTTTTTAAATGTTCCCAGGACCAGAATACTCTCTAACAATCTAATTTCCAGCTGAGCTTTCCAATGGCCAACTGGAAACAATAGGGATAGATTAATGACTTAAGGTGATTGAAGACCCAGCAGGCAGGGTGGTGGTGGAAGGAGTACAAGATCTTCAGAGGAACAAAAAAATAGGAATATGTTCCAAAATGTACTGCTTTAAACATATGATGATTATTTATTCATCTTACATGAAAAATAAGTATGCATGTTTATGTGTGTTTTGGACTGTTCTGTCTTGACTTCCAAAGTCTTCTTCCATCATCAACTAGTACAGATGGCTCTTGGTTAAAACACACACTTCCAAAACCAACAGTAGCTGGTGAGGTGTGAATAAGAGCTGCTCTTGTGATTTCCAGTCACACTGATCCAAAGTAACTGCCCTTAAAATTAGTATAACTTAGCATTAAAACATTGAAACCACCCAATCCATATGGCTGTGCTGACTTTGGGTGAGACTGTTAGTCAGCTGAGTATGAGTGCCCACTTATTGGTCCACATGAGTGTGTGTAGTCAAGTATTGTCATCTATGTGGAATGATTACTTTCTGGGACCTTTGACAGGGACATGCAGGCCATTTTTCCACCCTGAAATTTTCTTTTCCCCACCCATGCTTCACAATTTCACTGGAGATCATGACTAGATTGAGCATCGGACCTTTATTATTGTTGTTGTTGTTATTGTCATTGTTGTTAATGTTGTCATTGTTGCTGCCATTATCATCATCCTGCCTTTTTCCAGCTTAAGAACCCAAGGTGGCTTACAACAGTTAAAAATTCACAGTATGCATTTTAAACACACACACAATAAAACTATTAAAAAAAAATAAAATGAGTTAAAAACATAAATTAAAACAAAAACCAACTGAAGTCTAGCACATTATACACAAAACATATACAGACCAATCTTATGCTGTAATGCAGGAATGGGCAACTGAGGTAGGTCCAGGAGCCACGTCAATTGCTGCTTTTTCAGTGTTTATACTATAGAGATCTACATACTATAGAGATCTACATACATCTACATATTTTGCCAATACTACACAAACATCCAGGATGTTCAGAACAGTGTTTTGTTTCCTTGCTGCTTTCAGACACTAATATTACTAAAACACATAAAGTAGCTAAATTTTGTGCAGCAGCAGTTAAAATCCAACAGGTGATGACTTCCACTAGGGATTAGTAATTGAATTTCTACTTGGTCTTTGTTAGATTTAGCTGGGCTCTGTCCTCTGACAAATTACTATCTGTATTTGTATTGTAAAGGAACATTTATATGAATTTTTACTTCTTTTACAAGTTTTGTTATTGTATATAGTATTTTGTACGCTGTATTTGGTTGTTTCTTATGCTGGTCTGTGATCATAATATCTATCTATCTATGGCTAGAGCACAGATGGTGGAAAACCCGCCTTTTATGTGACAAGGCACGTTATAGAGAAAGCTCTCTTTTCTGCATGTATTGTGTTTATGTCCAGTTGAGCTGTTTAGGGTGGTGAGTGGACTAACTCAGGCACCCTCCCCCCTGAGTCTGACTTTAGGACCTTCAGTAGCTCACTGTGATGCTTTTAATATCCATTTTGCAGATAAAATCTCTCACACAAGAGCTGACTTAAATACCATAATTGGAGTGGAAGTCAATAATGAGGTGACCAGTGTCTCTGCAAGTGGGATTACACTGGATCAGTTTCAATTGCTGATGTGGCTAAGCTGCTGGGGCAAGTAAGGAAGACAACTTGCTTTCTTGATCCCTGTCCCTCTTGGCTGGTCATCCAGGGAGGATATGCAATTAGGCATCAAATACAAAATATCATCAATGCATCTCTTAGGGAGGGGAATTTTCCATCCTGTTTAAAAGAGGCAGTGGTTAGACCACAGCTGAAAAAGCCCTGGCTGGATCCTCTGGACCTTAATAATTACAGATAGGTATCAAATCTTTTTTTGGGGGGGGGGCAAGGTGATTGAGAAGGCAGTTGCCTTCCAACTCTAAGCAGTCTTGCATGACACACACTTCCTCGACCCATTTCAAACTGGCTTCAAAGCAGGATACAGAATTGAGACTGCTATGGTTGCCTTAGTGGATGATCTTCACCTGAGCATTGACAGGGGAAGCGTGTTCCTTCTAGTGATCTTGGATCTTTCCATGGGAATTGGAGGCATTGTGTTGCAATAGTTCCGCTCCTACCTCTCAGGCAGGTTCCAGATGATGGTGTATGGGGATAGCTGCTCCTCAAAATAGGAGCTGTTAAATGGTGTACCACAAGGTGCCATTTTATCTCCAATGTTATTCCACATCTACTTGAAACCACTGGGTCAGGATGTTATCAGTATGCTGATGACACCCAAATATACTTCTCCATGCCTTCAAAAACAGCTTCCTTTAAGAATAGTGTGCCACCTTTGATTGAATGTTTGGAAGAGGTAATGGGCTGGATGAAGAAAAACAAAATGAAACTGAATCCAGACAAGATAGAGGTGCTTACTATCAAGGGTTACACTGTCCAGGAAAATTATGTTTGCAGTTCGGGACTGCTCCTGGATCCATTCCTCCAAATGTCAGCTCAGATTGATGTGACAGTCAGGAGTGCCTGTTATCAGATTTGAGTGATACATCAACTATGCCACTTCCTAGAATTGGGGAATCTAAAGATGGTAGTGCACACACTGGTAGCCTCAAGGCTGGACTTCTGCAATGCACTCTACATTGGGCTACCTTTGTACCAAGTCCGGAAACTCCATGTGGTTCAGAATATGGCAGCCAGATTGGTTACTGGGACATCCAGGAGTGACCACATCACACCAATCTTAAAATCACTCCACTGGCTGTCAATTAGTTTCTGGACAAAGTACAAAGTGTTGGTTATTACTTTTAAAGCCCTACATGGTTTGGTCCAGGTACCTATACCTTCTCCCATAAAATCTGCCCTGTGCACTCAAGTCCTCTGGGAAGAGTTTGCTCCAACCAGCCAGTACTACACTGGTAATGGTTTCCCAGAGGACTATTTTGTCTGCTGCCCCCAGACTGTGCAATGACCTGTTGGAGGAGATAAGACAGCTGAAAATGCTTACTGCTTTTAAAACAGCACTAAAGTCATATCTCTTCCAGCAGGCCTACCCAGTTAATTTTAAATCATAACCTTTTAAGTGGTATATTTTAAAGAATGTATTATATGAATGTATTTTAATGGTTTTATAGTACTGTATTTTAACTGTTGGTTTTATGTAGTTTTTAATTGTGTTTTGTATTTTAACATATTATACTCTGCCTCAAACCTTGAGGAGAGGTAGGAAAGAAATAAAATTTATTATTAATATTAGTATCATCATCATTTTTTGTCATTATCATCATCATATTAAAAACTGGGATCATGCAACAAAGGTGAATGGTGGGAGATACAAGACACTTATCCCCATGAAATAGTTATTTTTGAAATAAAACTAGGAAATGCATTTTATAATTTTTTTTAATGTATGTAAGTACTTTTTCATATCATATGTCTTTAAATTGTACTGTTTGCTACCAGAAGATGGCTGCCAACTTTGACTGTTTCAAAAGGGGATTAGAGAAATTCTTGGAGGATAAGACTATCAATGACTACTGGTCATGGTGATAGTATATTACACTCCAATATCAATTCCTAGTTGCTGGAAAACAGGGGCAGGAGATTGCTATTGCATTCATGTCCTGCTTGTCTTGTCAGATGCCTGTGGCTTTCCACAGGCATCTAGCTGGGTGATGTGCAAACAGAATGTTGGACTGAAGAGACATTTGGCATGGCCCAGCATGGGGTGCTCTGAAGGACTATGGCATGAATACGTCAGATTCCACACACAATATCTTTTACCATTCAAAAGATCCAAAATCTGGATACAAGTTCCTATGGCTCATGGTTCCCATATCAATGGGTTGGTGAATCTATTCTTATAGCCCAAACTTGAGAGGAGCCATTCAAGGTGCAAAACTCTATCCTCAAAATAGATTCAGCACCTTGGACAGTTCCTTTACTGTTCTTATCAGGAAATCTTTTCTGGTCTGTCTATCTATACTAGCTGTTGTGTGTGTGTGTGTGCATGTGTGCCTTCAAGTTGCCTTTCAACTTGTGGTGACCCCATGAATTTTAGGGGATTGTTTTTAAAGGCAAGGAATAGACAGAGGTGGTTTTGCCAGTTTCTTCCTCTGAAAAATAGCCTACAGCACCTGATATTCATTGGAAGTTTCCCATCCAAGTACAGTGGGCTCTTGGATCCACTGAAGTTTGGTTCTAGGACCCCCTATGAATATCAAGATCCATGGATCTTCAAGTCCCATTAAATGCAAAGGCATAGTAAAATGGTGTTTCTTATATAAAATCCCAAAATCAAGCATTGCTTTTTAATAATAATAATAATAATAATAATAATAATAATAATAATAATAATTTTTATTTAATACCCCGCCCCTCTGAGAGCAATCGGGGCGGCTTACATCATAAAAAATCATCACATAACAATTTAAGAACAATTCCCCCCTCCCCCCCTTAAAAAGATATTAAACCAATTACAATTAAAACAAATTATAAAGGAGGTAAGTTCCTCCATAAAATCACATAGAAACCATGACAGAAAGTGCAGGCAGGAATGAGTGTGCCGGCTCATAAAAAGACCCAGTCATAGAGGCCATAGAAGGTCATAGAAGGCCATAGGAGGGGGAGGATCTTCAAAGGGACTGGAGCCTGAGCCAGTAGTTATTCCGGGAAGGCCTGCCGGAAGAGATCCATCTTTTTGGAAATTATATATCTTTTAAATAGATCAGATGAGATCTGATGCCTTTAGAGTATTTAGGACTATGATCTAAATCAGTGCAAGTAACAAATAGTTGCCCTGAGTCCCATTCACAAAAGAGTCATAGCACTGTGATTCTACTTTAACTGACATAGGGCCTAAGCAGACTGCCAGAAATAGTGCACATTAAATTGAGGCACTTCCCTGGCTCAGTGCTAGGAAATCATGGGAACTGTAATTTATTGTGGCACCAGAGCTCTCACAGAGAAGGCTCAATGTCCCAGAAAAAAATACAATTCCCATGATTCCCTAGTACTGAGCCAGGGCAGTGCCTCAATTTAATGTGCACTATTTCTGGCAGTCTGCTTAGGCCTATAGTTCTCCTATGAAATCCTAGAGTTTGTAGTTTGGGGAGGCATTTAAGCTCTCCAGCTGAGAATTTGTAAATACCACCCCTAAACTGTGAATTCCAGAATTCCACAGGAGAGAAGCATGACAATTAAAGTAGACATAGAACTACGTTTATGTAGAATTAAGGAAAAGGAACACAACCTATTTTGGCCCACCTTTCATCTGTCCAGAGATGCATGCTAGAGAAGACAAATGGAAGCAAATGACAATCTCACTCAGGTGGGGTTCTCTAGCTCCACCAAACTATGAATAAGAACTAATTTGGTTCTTATTTTATTTTTATTTTTTGTAAAATTTCAAAATACTAAATAAAAAATGGGGGGGGGAAAGAAGAAATGCATATTGTGTCAGAGATGTAACAAAGGTACATACTGTAGCCTGTGATGTAGGATACTGAGCACCCTGTTTTTGAGAAAGAAAAAAAAAAGTGAGGGCTTCTAATTACTTCTGGGTTTTGTTTTTGTTTTCAGGGCTTTTCCTATTCCATGTGACACACATAGGGTCCCAAAGCAGAATACTGGCCCACAGTCCTGAGCACGGTTGCTCATCCTTGGTGTGCCTACATACATTTCATTAGTCCACAATACACATAGTGACCAGTCTGTGTGTATCCAAGCAGTTGTTCTCAGATTTAAGATGAAACGTGTGTGCTTGTGTGTGTGTGTAATAAATACATAAATTTTGTACTCAGGGAAAAAATGGCTATCCTATCAGGATTGCAGTTGCAAGGTACATATTAGCTTGGGTATTATGTCTTACTTTGTTTGATGGAGTATCCTTTTGGTTTTACTGAAAATGCTCCACAAGATATGGAGTCACATAAAATTCTTCCTGTTCTTTTGAAGGAATATGAAAGAAGCACACCTCTCTTTCAATATGAGGAGTGATGGATCGTTCTTTTCTTTTCTTTTCCTTTCCTTTCCTTTCTTGGCATCCTGTATTTTGAAGACAACATTCTAAAGCATCACCACTCCACAGAACACAATGTATGTACCTTGTTTCAAAACACTGTGGTTTCTGAAGAAATTGACAGCCACAATTTTCCACATGTTTGAAATTCCTTTCTGGTAGTCTTGCCACAAAAAACAACAAGAAGGCATCTCATTGTGTGCTATGTATATAAAGCTAAAGAATAACAACAATTAAAAGAGAATAATGCAACAGATACCCAGCAGAAATTAACACGAGCTGCCTGTCAGTGGGAGAATCTTAAGTGGTTCAATATAATTTCTAAGTGACTGTGTACTGAGCATCGTAGATTGCTGTTGGAGGAACTGATGTTTTGTGTTAAGATGAAAGAGTGAAATTGGACACAGAAGAGAAGGAAATAGCTGAGATGTTAAGCATTCATTGTGCATCTGTCTGCAGAAAGGAAAAGAGGTGATTATGCAGCAAAATTAGAAATCAGCTGGGAAGCAGCACTGAAGCATGAGGAGTGGCAAGAAGGAAGAGCACATACTGTCAGCATCTGAAACTAATGTTCCAGTGTGTTCTAGGGAATTTTCTGTTTACTTTTTTTTTTTTTTTTTTACACAGCACTCATTAACAATGCAGACATGTCACACCAATTAGATATTTTAAAAGACAAACAAAAAACCATCGACAGAGCAGGACACCCAGTACTCTTGACAGAAACAAAACATTGTCCCATATTTTTCTTTTCATGATGAGCCCCCAATGTACTGAAGGGACAAGAGGGACTAGAGCACTTTCCCTAGAAGGAAAAGACAAAAATCACAGAGTGAATTTAAATGGAGAGAGAGAGATGACTAAAGGAGAGAGTGAATG